>JAGDYQ010000185.1:1077788-1400691 GCA_021962125.1 Bulinus truncatus
TATTACTTTCTTAATTGTACAACTTATACAAGTCCATAACACCTCCAGTTAATAATCAAAACCACTTTAGTGAATAATCGTAAGAACTAGTTATTCAATAAATGAAACATTAACCATTAAAGTCATTTCTCTACGATACATACCAGTTGGTCCATTCTTTTAATACAATAAATACTTCTTCTAGCTCCTCCGTTCCTTCCTAATTCCCCCTACCTTCTTCAAACTTAAAAACAAAACAAAAATAACCAAAACAATGTTCTATCTCTTTCCTCTGTCAACCGTTTATAGGTTGTCTTCACTTTTCGTTTCCCGCGTTCAATAACCCATTCTGCGGTGCACACCGTACTCACAGGGAATTCCCTATAACATCTAAGCATTAATACAATAATTAGTCGTCTTATCCATATAATTATCCCATGATAGCCTTGTTTATTATCGTTGATACTGTCGTTATTTATCTTACGTCTTCCTCTAATGATAAAAAAAGTGTTAGTCTTATATTTTTCATCTAAAATATAATCATGTATTACAATTATCTTCTCAAAAAGAAAAGGCCATAGTCCACCTCAAATGAATACAAAATGTCACAAAAATGCAAATCTAAAAAAAAATCATGAACACATTTCTTCATACTCATCGTCATAAGTATCGACTAAAATTATCTCATATCTCTGTGTCTCAAAATATATCAAAATAAGTCTCTACCACAAATCTCATATATCAAATCTCAATAAAAAAAAATACATTGATTGTATGGTTTTTAGTCTCCTATGATCATTTTTTCCTTTTTAAAAAAAATCAATGAAGGCAAATCTTTTACCACCTACAAAAGTAGGATCCTTCAGAGGTAAAGAGAATTAATCTAATGTCACAAAAAAAAAAATTAATTTTCCTTAATTGTGTGTATTAAAAAAAATTAAGTTAAATGTTTTTACAAGAACAATGAAGGCAGACATTTTCCCAACTACAATTATATGTAGACTCCTTCAGAGTTAATGAAAAAAAAATAATAACACCTTTCTCCCTCAGAATGGATAAGAGCAAGAGAAAAAAAATATATGGGTAAATTTTGTGATTGTGGACAACGTAGAAAATATTAAGGTAAATACAGATTAAAGGGAAAAACAAGAGCGACATCATGATATGAAGAAAACAACTATGCAATTATAAAAATGTGATTACATCAGTGATTACATTTGATATGCAAAATAATAATGTAATGAAATAAGAAGGCAACATTACAACCGCAATAAAAAAAATCCATTGTTCAATGTGGTCAATGTGGTTGTTCAATTAATTAGTCTCGATAAAATGTCAGCCAGTATATTCTGTTTGCCTGGAATGGTTTCGATGGCAAACTGATAGTCCTGCAGAATGAGCGACCATCTGATTAGTTTGGAGTTAGGGATCTGCTTCTTGTTTAACGCTGCCAGAGGCTTGTGATCTGTCACAATAGTGAACTTTTTCCCCAGTAGGTACTTGGCGAGTTTCGTTACAGCCCATACGATGGCGTAGCATTCTTTCTCGATGGTAGAGTAATTCATCTCTGCGTGGATTAATTTCTTACTAATGTAAAGAACCGGATGATTTATCTTGCCGTGCCTTTGAAGTAGGCATGCTCCCAGGCCAGTACTGCAGGCATCGGTCGTCAGGATGAATGGGAGGGACATGTCTGGAAGTTTCAATATTGGTTCTTGTGAAAATTTCCGTTTTATGGTGTCGAGTGAGTGGTTGCACTCTTCCGTCCATATGACTTTGCTGGGTTGATTCTTCTTGGTTAGTTCTGTTAATGGTAGCATCATTTCTGCTAAATTCGGAATGAACTTCCTGTAGAAATTGATGAGTCCCAGTAGTGATCTGACCTCTTTCTTGGTTTGCGGTGGTCTGATATCCAATATTCTTGTTAGTGTTGAGGGTAACGGAGAAATCGTGCTACATTCGACCATGTGGCCCAGGAACTCTATACGTCTTGCTCCAATCACCATTTTGGATGGCGAGATTGTTAGGTTGTGCTGACGCAAAAGCATTAAAATGTTGTCTACATCTGATAGATTTTCTGCCCAGTTGTTGCTAAATATGCAAATGTCGTCCACAAATGCCACCACTCTTTCTTGTCCTCTCAACAGTTTCCTCATCATTCTTGAAAATGTTGCAGGGGCGTTCATGAGACCGAACGGCATGACATTCCACTGAAACAGTCCCAAGTGAGTTGTGAAGGCTGTTAGTTGGCGTGATTCTGGTGCGAGATTGATCTGCCAATACCCTCTGCTCAAGTCTAACTTGGTAAAGATACTTGCGTTGGCTAGATTGATAAATATATCTTCCATGTCTGGTAATGGTTCTGGATCAATTATTGTGACTTTGTTTAATCCTCGATAATCAACACAAAGGCGCATTTGTCCTGACTTCTTCACTAAAACTATTGGCGCTGCATATGGTGAGTTGGACGTTTCTATTAATTTTAGTTTCAAGAGATTTGTAATTTCTTCCTCAACATGCTTCCTGTAATGCATCGGGGTTGTGTATGGTTTCTGCCTGATTGGTGTGTTAGATGTGAGTTTATCTCGTGTTGTATTAGGTTAGTATTCCCTGGAACGTCGAGTTATTATATCGTCATACTTGTTCATCATTGCCATAAATTTTATTTGAATATCTTGTGGCATATTACTGTCATATTTCACTGATTCTTTTGGATCTGCTGGAGCTGCTGGCATTACAATGTCTGGGAATTCATTGCAGCTAATAATAGCGGCTGTAACTGGGCTTTGAGACTGTACACTAGCAACTAGATGTTCACACCCTATTGGCGGAGTGTTAAATTTCCTCAGCAGATTAATATGCAATGTAGATTCTTTTTTATTCATGTCGATGACATAATCGACTTCAGTGACTTTCCGTAGTACTCGATAAGGTCCCTGCCATGTCAGATGTCTCTTTGTATTATGAGGTAGTTTCACTAAAACAAGGTCATTCTCACTGAGATCTCTGAGATGACGGTGTTCGTTTTTGTTGTCGTGTTGGTATTGGTTCGCTCTCTCTGCATTCAACGTAGCTTCTTGGCAGGCATATACTATGGCTTGTCTGGTATTTGTAACAATTTCGTAAGCTGACATTTTTATTTCTTCTGGTAGAAGTGATTCCTTGAAATTTGCTAGTGGGCTTGCAGGTTTGGCTCCGAATAGAAGCTCAAAAGGGGAGAAACCGGTTGATGAGTGTGGGGTTTCTCGGTAAGCAAATAGCAGCATTGGGAGAGTTCTATCCCAGTTGTGCTTTTCTCTATCGACGAGCTTGTTTAACATGCTTTTAAGGGTCTTGTTAAATCGTTCACATGTCCCATTGGATTGGGGATGGTATGGAGTGGTGAAGTTTTGTCTTATTCCCAACAACCTTGTTAGTTGTGCGGTGACTTCAGCTTTAAACTGAGTGCCTCTGTCCGATAAGATAGTTTGGGGAAATCCATAAGTTGAGAATATTTTTACTAGTGCATAACCCACTGTTTCAGCTGATATAAGTCTCAGAGGTACTGCTTCCGCCCATCTGGAACATAAGTCAATCATGGTTAGAATATAGCTGTGGCCCCTTGCTGACTGGTGTGCTAGAGGACCAATAATGTCTACAGCTACCTTCTGAAAAGGTAATGCTGGAATGTCCATTTTCTGTCATGGTGCTATGTGCTTGGAGCTAATACTGTTGACTCTCTGGCAGGTTGCGCATGTTTGCACAAACGTCGATACATCTTTTGACATGTTGGGCCAATAGAAATGCTGTTTTATCCTTTGTAGTGTCTTCCTCACCGCCATGTGACCGGCGAGTGGTAGTGAATGACATCGCAGTAGGATTGGAAGTCTGTAAATTTTGGGAACCATTAGCTGTCTTTCCCCGGTTGTGGGCATTATTCTTGTAAGGAGCTGATTTTTTAATTCAAAGTACGGTTGGTGTGGATCTCTGGCATTTGTCATCTTGAACAATGTTTTGATGGACTCGTCATTCATCTGTTGTACACGGAACTCATCAGGAGTCGGACTGAAATTTGGAACCTCCTGACCCTGTTCTTCGTCTTGACCGATTTCCTGATATCTTTTAGCCCTCGTTTGAATTAGAGCTATGGGTTTATCTGCTTCAATGTCAATATCCTCTTCAACATGTTGGTCCAGTGGAGTGTGTGGTATTTTCTGTCTTTCGCTGTTTTCATTTGGACATGGTTTTCTGTATATGCCCTTTTGATTGATCCAGTGGAGAATTTGCTCGGACGATTAAATGACTATAATTTCGAATGTTTTCAATTATGAGTCTTATTTCAGTAACCACAAACCACTTGTAGTTAGATTTAAGAGAAAATAATTTTTTTTCAAATATAAAGAAACGTCTTTATAATTTTTTTTAAAGATATATGCATTACACAATTGAATTTATAAACATTTCCAAAATTTACAAATATTTACTGAAAGATAGCATACGTACTGATACATAACATGAAAATGCGCTAACACGTCCTGTGTCCAGAATGGAACAGGCTTAATTGCTTGTTTTTTTCCCGTCCCTAGCCCTTTCTTCACCGTCCGTTCAATTACACAATCACTTGGTGCGCGATTTTTATTTATAGTGAAGGCGATCCCATACCGTGGATACTTTAATATAGTAAAATACTAAAATAATTAATTACAATTAAACTACGCATTGAGATTGTATTAATAATGTTAATAATGTCACAGAAACATTTTAATTAACGTATTTCGGTTTATTAAAGTGCACCTTTAATTTTAATCTTCCGAATACATAAAACGATAGGTAAATAGATATGACTATTGATTTCATCATGTTTACAATTGGAGTTTCCGGGAGTTACCCCTCTTTTAAAAATGTGTCATAGGGAAATGACGTCACAGAGGAATTTTATCTATGGCGCCGTCGAGATTACTTTAATATAGTAAAATACTAAAATAAAAATAATTAATTACAATTAAACTACCCATCGATATGAAACGAAACCTGTCCTATAACCTTCCCCATGTAATTATGTGTATGTGTAACAAATTTCACGTTTTTTGGTTTTCTGGATCTTGAGTTATAAGGGAACAGACAGACAGACAGACAGACAGACAGACAACAAATGCGTCTTATAAGTATAGAGAAACCATTGTAAATCACAGTTTCTATACGAGAATCTGGTCGGCAGACTAACAAAGTGTTTTTTTTTAACTGCTAAATATCGATTAAGATAAAATCTTTATAATAGTATATAAAAATGAATATAGTGATTTATGCATTTTTACGCCACCACTGCTAGCATGACAGAGAGTTATGTGCCTGCCTAACCATCATTACTGGTGCGTTTTGATGTATTTCTGGCATTCCTACAGAGTGGCGGGTTGAGTGTCCCCGCCACATCTCTCAGCATGGTAAAAAAAAAAATAAGGCTGTTTAAGCATTTGCTCATACTGGCCAGACCAGCAGGGTGTGTGTAGTGCAAATCGGCAAGAATGGCAAGGAACGGTTTTTTTCCTACAATGGAAGAAAGGGGGGGGGGAATTTGTACCTACCTCTTAGTTTTAAATAATATTAACAGATTTGTATATATTTTTATTGTAATCTGTAGTTTAAAATGGAATAAATTGACAACAACTTAAAACGAAAAAAAATTCAAACATTTACTTTAAAAATTTATCATTTGTTTATAGGAAAAATTTATAAAGCTGCAATAAAGCATTTGGATATTTTTTTTAAAATTTCAGTTAGGCCTGTTAGGGGAATTTTTATTCAGGGGAAGCAACTCATTTAATAGTTTTAGTTGAGAAAATTTCTATACGAACTTTGATACTAATATTATAAAAGACATAATATAGCTACATATACAATATTTAAACTCTGACATGCAATTCAATGATCGCTTTTCTTTACATTCATGTTTGTAAGCCAAGTCTGTCGCCGTATTTGTATGCTTTTGTGAATAATGAGTCACATGGCACCTAGATTTGTTGGGAAAATGCCCGTACATGTGTTTCATTTTGTATTACATTTTTAGAAAATGTTGGGAGATATATTAGGGAATTTTAAAACGAAATTGACATCGTCTAGATCTGACAAACTTCACAACATCTCTATTTAGAGCTGACAAACTTGACGTCTCTACCTAGGTATTGTTATTTTTCTTTTGATTTTTTAGCTTACTTGTCAAGGCGAGTGTAAATTACTTTAAAAGTACTCTCTAGCGCGGGGCCTTGTAGAGCTCGAGGGCCCGATTGGGAACAATTACTTGAATCAGTTTGAAGCCATCTCAGACGGATAGCATGGAACACATGCTGTGTTGGCTCACAGCCACAGAAACAAAAGTAGAGCAAGAATCTGTCCATCTACAACATGGTTGATTAGAATGTTAACATGTACTATGTCCCATGGTAGGTTAGAATGTAAACAATATGTGCTATGTCCCATGGTAGATTAGAATGTAAACATGTACTATGTCCCATGGTAGATTAAAATGTAAACATGTACTATGTCCCAAGGTAGATTAGAATGTAAACATGTACTATGTCCCATGGTAGATTAGAATGTAAACATGTACTATGTCCCATGGTAGATTAGAATGTAAACATGTACTATGTTCCATGGTAGATTAGAATGTAAACATGTACTATGTCCCATGGTAGATTAGTATGTAAACATGTACTATGTCCCATGGTAGATTAGAATGTAAACATGTACTATGTCCCATGGTAGATTAGAATGTAAACATGTACTATGTCCCATGGTAGATTAGAATGTAAACATGTACTTAAGCAGTCATATTTAGCAAGAACACACAATGGTCTCATGAAAGAACATTTTCTAAAACTAGACATTGGTGTTTAAAGTGATTGTAGCAGAGATGGGGTGATTGATACTTGTTTTTTTCCAGGTACCTGTACTTGGGTACTACACGAGTACATTTTTGGAGTACTTGTACTCGTACTTGAATGTTGGGTATTTTGTAGGGAGCGACCGATAATCGGATAGGTATCGGTATCGGACCGATATTGGCACTATCGGTTAATATCGGATCGGCCGATTGTTGTAGGGAGCGACCGATAGTCGAACCAATATTGGCACTATGGGTTAACTATCGGACCGGCCGTTTTTTGGCTGCCGATACATTGTTTTTTTTTTTCACAACAGAGTTGCAGAAAAAAAAATCAGCAAATAACCCAATTCTATAACCAGATCAGACAAGATTTAAAAAAAAAGGAAAAAAAAAAACCCGTACACAGAAATTGTCACGTCTACAAAAATTGCATCAGAGATATGACCTTGAAACAATAGGATAGGCATTTCTTAATTCTAATGTATGACCTTGAATGATACAATTAGTGAACATCTGTGTGTATTTTTTTGGGATGGGAAGTGGGGGGGGGGGGAGGTAAACAAGACACACGTGGGCGAAGTGTTACAAAATATGTGAACATGGGTTGACATACGTCATACAGCATGAGAAAAACACGTGTTTGGCATTGTTGTTGCTTAAGGGGCTGTCCATTAATTACGTCAACAAAATAGGGGGGAGGGGGGTCAGAAAATTTTTGACAATTGTTGACAAGGGGGAGGGAGGTCAAGAAAAGTTGACGTCAACAATGTTACTTTTTTAATTTAATATAATTACTTAATAAATAGGAAAATTAAGCAGTGTTTGTAGTTCTGTGTTACACACTCGCTTAACATTCAGTATTTTAATTAAACTAACTATATTCCTACTAATTTTGCCACATAAATGTTGACGTAATTTTATAGGGTGGTCTCTGGAAGTTTGACAAGTTGTTGACAAGGGAGGGGGGAGGTAAAAATCGCCAAAAATTTGTTGACATAAATAATGGACAGCCCCTTAAAAGAAAATATCGGTATTGGTATCGGTAAAAATGCTGGGGGAAAATATCGGTATCGGACTATCGGTAAAAAGGCATATCGGTCGCTCCCTAGTATTTTGTACTCATGTTCTTACTGGCAATTTTAAAGACGTGTTTACTTGTACTCTTACTTGTACCTTGGGTACTTTACTTACATGTTCGGTATAGAGCATTATCTAAAACATTGTTCATTATGAACGTACAACTATTTTTAAAACATTGACAAAATTGTAAATTGTGAACGTTGTTGCCCGGGTACATCACGGCAGCCAATTAAGCCTGGGTAAATGGGGGGGGGGGGGTCGGAAATCACGGCCGCCGAGAGGAAACACGTGCCCCCTCCCCCACCCCCCAGGTTTTGAGGGCCCGTTGCTTTCAAAATATAATAGTATTCATTCATTTTTTTTTCTGCAAAACTGAGGGAGGAATGAGGTCAGAGAGTCCCCCGTTGGCGTAGTTAGACAAAGAAGCCCCAAAATTCCTGGCTTCGGCCCTTGAGAAGTAATTGACCAATTGCACTGATATAAACGGGTCATTTAAATCACATTAATCTGTTCTGCTTTTTTTTTTTTTTTTTGAAACAAATTACAATAAATCTTTTATTGAATACAGGAGATGTATATATTAGGGTTGGTAAAGGCGGGGGGAGGGGGGTCTATAAATAAAATGAAAAAATTAAATGTTAAATAAGGTATATACGCCTGATTATTCAATGGGGTTTCAATCAATTAATAAGTCATGAAACAACACAAATACATGCAACAAAAAAATGAGCAAATAAAATAAGACGAAATAGCTTCAATTTTCGTTCCATTTTCATTCCTATTTTTTCCTCTCTCTCTCTCTCTCTCTCTCTCTCTCTCTCTCTCTCTCCTCTCTCTCTCTCTCTCTCTCTCTCTCTCTCTCTCCACCACTTACATTCCCTCCTCTCTTACTCTACCATCCCAGTTACGTGAAGAGGATGTGCTATATGTGTCATGCAGGTAACTGCTGTGGTATTTATAGCACAGGTGCTCTTCACAGGTAAGGCATTTTACTATGCTGTGTAACAACGCATACCTCCGTGTCTCCCTTCCCCAGGCCCTGTGTCCGTTCACAACAGATTATAAAGATAAATAAAATGAACCGTGTAGATTGTAATGAAATGTAAGCGCTGAAAGTTTTACTGTTATAATAAGTTCAGTTTTATGTGCAAGATAACAAAAAACCAATCATGGCTGTATTTTTTAAATAAATTATTATTATTATTAGGGCATAAATGAATAAATTTATAAAGAGAACATTCCGTTAGTTACATATTTCTCTTAGTTGCTACAAGAGAATTAATATTAGACGGTGTTGATATTGATGATTAATGATTTATATAATAGATTGGATTGGCTAACAGACTAGTGGATACAAAGATACATAGAAATGACGGAAGGTTAGTTGAACAAACTGGTGGAAGGATACAATAAGAATATAGGGACAGGTGGACGAACAGATAAAGGCAGAAATGAATATATAAATAGTCAGACAGATGGTCAGAGACAGACAGACAGACATATATTTGACGTTTGTACTTTTAAATTTGCGATCTATATTTTAGCAAATAGGATTTTGCAAACGCAACACACACAAAACACACCCACACATGACCTCCATACAATCCCCCCCACCCCCACTTATTTCTTTTTTTTCTGTTTTTGTTTTCTTCTTAGTCTACCACTAGCTTCACTCCCTCCCCATTACGAGTCTAGTGGTGTTGCCATCCATGGATGATGCCAAGTCGAGGGGAGAAAGCAGTGAGTGTGGTGACGTAAAGATCTCGCCTACGATTGCTCACAACGAAGGAATGCCGGGCCTGTCAATGGTAGTAACATATTGTTGGGTTGTGACGGATCTTTCTTGGACATGGTGAGTTGTTTGTTTGTAAATTGTTTTTTTTATTATCATTTTGTATATAAAAACGAAATGATTTTAATTTCTATTTTCAAAAAGAGAAAAAGCAAAGTGATCAAATGCACGAGAGATATAATGAGATTTTAGATAGAGTGAAATATTTTCAGTAATATTATGAAACGCGTAGAGGGAGGTGGGGGGGGGGGGAGCGATGACACAATCTTCAATCTACAGCTAAAGATATGATGGAGGTTTCATTACATCAAATAGAAATGCACTAGGAGTCGATGATTCACATAAAATGCACATAAAACAAACTAGGAGTCGATGATTCACATAAAATGCACATAAAACAAACTAGGAGTCGATGATTCACATAAAATGCACATAAAACAAACTAGGAGTCGATGATTCACATAAAATGCACATAAAACAAACTAGGAGTCGATGATTCACATAAAATGCACATAAAACAAACTGTCGCACCGGCGTACAAACTGTCGCACCGGCGTACACCTGGGACCCCTCGTAGCCCAACTTAATGACCTCTTGTATGTTGCGCTATATTTTTTACAGGGGACCAATATTTTATTCTGTGCCCGGGGTCCCAATCGCCCTTAGTCTGCCTATGATGGAGCAGCTAAGTACCGGTAAATGCGGCTACGGGGGTAATTATTTTGTTGTTGTTGAAAAAATCGTGTTATTTTTTTTGTGTGCGGGAATGGGTTTATTTGATATCATTAATAAAGGGGTAAAAATTATTCGAAACCTGAACTATTTGAAACCTGAACTATTTGAAATCTGAACTATTTGAAACTGAACTATTTGAAACCTGAACTATTTGAAACCTGAACTATTTGAAACCTGAACTATTTGAAAACTGAACTATTTGAAAACTGAACTATTTGAAAACTGAACTATTTGAAAACTGAAATATTTTAAAACTGAACTATTTGAAAACTGAACTATTTGAAAACTGAACTATTTGAAAACTGAACTATTTGAAAACTGAAGAATTTTTTGTGGGTTAGGGTCGATTTCTGAGGTACAGCTGCACTGAGCACTGAAAATACCGCCCACTTCCGGCAGCAGATAGGGGTGGAGCGACCACACACCTCCACACCCAGAGGTGGATTTACGGACGGGCACCCGAATGTTTAAGGGTCCCACAGAGCTCAATTTTACACCCTTAGATATGTCTCTCTTGTTCTAAAGGGCAAAAACATGATCCGCTACTGCCCACCCCACCATTCGCTATTTACACTACTGTGTAGTTTTATGGTAAATCGTAATCCAGATGGCACTGGCTAGTCATCATATTTGTAAGGCCGCCAATGGGGGAGTTAGCCAATAGCAATATCGGGAGCTCGTTTTTCTAGAATGTTTCAACTAGTTCATACATTTGGAAGTAATTAGCTTCAGAGCTGGATTTACAACTTTAAGGCGAACAAAAATATGAGGCCCCATTTTGAAAAAAAAAATATTGCTAAGTTGTTTTTTTTATGTGTGTATAATATTCAACATTTTGGGGCCCCTTATTTCACGGGCCTCTGGGGCCTAGGCCACGGCTTAGTCGGCTTATTAGTAAATCCGGCCCTGTTTAGCCTACAAAATTTAGTGATATAGTGATTGTTTCGACTAGTTCGTGTACTGATATATTGTTACAACTAGTTCACATATTGATATATTGTTACGACTAGTTCACTCACTGATATATTTTTTCGACTAGTTCACGTATTGATATATTGTTTCGACTAGTTCATGTATTGATATATTTTAATCAAGAAGTGAACGTTGGACCAAATTCAGACTGGGGATTGAATAAAGAATTCTCTAGTTTTCATGTATGATGTAAAATTTATCCGATTTTAAAACTTAACAAAAATTCGTTATCTGCATTTTCTCCTCCTGTCTGAGTTGTCCTACAGACATTTGAGTATGACTAAGCCAGTTTATCTCCCCTTATTTTAACTATGTTTACATTAAGGTATGTTAGCAGAAAGGTGTGTGCTGGTCTCATTTACGTTCTACATATAAACATATCTTTAGAAAGTAAATTATGCACTAATACAAGTTTGATGGTTTAGTATGCATTTAATATACATCAAATGCATGCGAGACTGTAATAAAATATTTAAAACCATGAAAACAAATGATAATCTTAAATACGTATTATGAAAGTAAGAATTAGTTCGCGTGGAGTGACTGAACTGGCGGAAATACATTGCTTTTTTTTTTTGTGCCTGTACCTTTTTCAATATGGGGAAAAATGATTACTTTTCTTGTATTTTAACGCGTAGTATTAATTTGTTAAAATTGAATTATTTTAAAATTGCGCGCAATAAGACTTAAAATATAGAATGCGAAACTGCTGTCCGCACACACTCGTAATCACTGAGTACCGGCACCAATTTTTTTTTTTTACAAAAAAAAAGCACTGCGGAAATATATTGTCTTTGAAAAAAAACATAGTTTGAATAACGCATATAACGGGTAATTTGTTAGAGGCCTATGCATGGTGACACCCTGTACTACTGATCATGTTTTTAACTATTGTTTAAACTTTATACAGAATGACTCAGACACGTGGGTTCAATACAGCCCCGTAGCGTGAAAATTCTACAGCAGGGGCCAGGCAATGGGGGGGGGGGGGAGCAGATAATACATTTACTAAGTAGAACGAATAAGCAGAGGGGGGCCAGACTAAACGCAGGGGGGGCGCCCCCCCCCCGCACGCTACGGGCCTGGTTTAATAACTACACAAATACTTTTATTTATTACTACAAATTCACTAACATTAAATCTACAACTAAACTTTACTAAAGTAAGCTAAACTAATAAATCCACATAGAAAAATCACTACCGGCGACAGGCGAGTCCAATGTGTTAGGTTAAGGTAACGAAGTCGAAGTTCTAAAAATAACTTCCTATCTACTGTCCTCTCCTTCTGGTCACTAACGTATATCCAAAGTCCGAAGTAGATCTCCACCCCCTCAAACCAGGTCACGTGACTGGTCTCTCGACGCATCGTCCTGATGCTAGCGCCAGTTGAGGAGGGAAGGGGAGCGACAGTTGTTTCACCCCACCCCCCCCCCCAAAATCTCTTTATTTTACACACCTGTCCAAAATGGCGCAAAGTCGTGGGTCAGTAGGATTAGACCGAGTCCTTTCTGCTATGAAATTTAGAGTTATTCATTTTGTTGTCACCCCTATGTTGGTGTCACCCGGTGCGGCCCGCATCCCCCAAACCCTTCTAGTGACGCCGCTGCTCCTTGCGGAGCAAAGGGCATCCGCCATCACTCTCCAGCGCACCCTGTTTTTCAATCTCCCCCTCCCATGTGTGGAATAATCTGTAAATATCCTTATTCGATCGATGTCAAACCAACCCGCGCCATATTTATGCAAGCTAATATAGAAAATGGACAATATGCATAAAACAAACTAAACTTTCTTTTCAAAAGTAATGTTATTATTTTTTGCACATTTCTGAATCCATTCTTAGCTTATTCACCGTGATCTTGTATTAAGTTAAATCTTAATAAATTCTCCACATTAAAATAAACAGTAATTGACTATACTAATATTAGAAAACTGAATAGACTTTATAAGTAGACCAATATGGCCTATGGCAGTGATATTTCAGTTCTAAAAATAATTTCAATTCTTATTTTTATTCTATTCGCTGTAATTAATTTCTATTCTTATTCTTATTCAAGTTCTGAAATAATTTCAATTCTTATTCTTATTCAAGTTCTGAAATAATTTCAATTCTTATTCTTATTCAAGTTCTGAAATTATTTTCAATTGTTATTTTCATAATAGAGGGTCAAACAGTCAAACTTCACGAATTTGAATATTCATAACAACTTTATTTCAATAAAACACTTTATAGCTATCATATAGATAGTTGCTGCTATCGAGTATCAACTATCAAGTTCTACATTTTTACAATCAACATTACCTACATAAGAAATTAAAAATGAGTCAGCTGGTCATCAGACACTATGTTCCAACAGTTTGAGTTTTGAGTTATCAGTGATAAAATAAGAACAAGCTTATCACAGTTGAACAATGTTCTTGTTTAATTTCAAAAAGACCCTCATTTCAATGGATTTTTGCATTCTATTTCGCCTCCCAGTGGTTAACATTCCACACATAGAAAAGATTCGTTCTACGTATGCCTGCAAAGCAAGTGCCGTTAACAAATCCTCAGCGATTTTTGACAGTTTGCTGTAAGTTGCTTTTCTGCTGTGCCAGAATACCAGAGAATCCTTTGTCGTTGTACAAGTATTCCTGTCTGTAGTGTCTGTTACATACTGATTCAACTGACATTGTACAGTGTCCTGACTTCTAGATGCAGTTGGTGATGAAGTTAAGGCATTTTTAACAAGCCGGGTAGCGAGAAACTTGAACCTTTGCAGTGCTGGAGGCGGTGAAGATAAACCAGGTTCCAATGGAATCTCAGATGAAGATGAGGATGACTCTGAACCAATTAGTGTATAGATGATCATTTTTGCAGCATTTAAAAGTGGTGACAAGTCAGGTGAGAAAAGAACATCAGCAAGGCTAGGATCAAGTAGGCATGCAGCAGCAGGCAAAGGATTAAAACTGATACATTCAGGATTAAAAATGAATTCAAATCTGCTTCTAAAATCACGCAGAAGCTTGCTTGTTAGGATCTTCGGTGCTGGGGACTGTTCAAGATGACATTCCAGATTCACCAGTGATGGGATGATAGTAGACAGTGATTGGGTGTCGGACTGCAGAATATCCGTCTGTACCGCAAATGGTTCCAGCAGGGTGACAACCTCTTCAAGCCTCAGCCATTCACTTGGAAGCAAGGAATCCATGCCTGCAATATGCCAGAAAGATAAAACTTCAATGGGAGATTACCCAAAAGAAAGTCTGTTACCCAGTTTGTCAAGCATAAATTTTAGTTTAAAACTTGAAATCACAATGACGGAATTTACAAAATGTCAGAACAAACAAAAAAGACAGAAGTTACAGAACAAACAAAAGTAATATTATACAAAGAATTACAAGATACATTCCTTACCAAGGCCAGTCAGAATCTCGTTAACTGCGTTCTTGATTGTGATTAAACGTTTGATCATGGTATAGGTGCTGCTCCACCTTGTGACACAGTCAGAAATAATGTTTTTCCACAAATCTTTATTAACTTCTCTGTAGCAGCACCTGATTTTCTGATGCGACTGACGAGATTACGAGTCTTGGCTAGCAGGACATCGTAATGGCTGTAAACTGGTTTGATTATGAGCTGTAAAGTATGTGCCAAACATGCCAGCCGTCTTAGCGGCACGTGTTCTGGAAGATCAAGTTTGTCTTCCTCCTTTATATTCTCAGGAGCATGGCCATCATCACCATCTGAACTTTCTGAAGTGTTACTGGTTTCAACTTCTTCATCCTCAACGTCGCTTTCTGACACTTGGTTATCATTTTGTTCCTGAAATAAGACGAACATATAACCTTGAACAATTATCTACAATTTACTATGAACCCAGTTTTTTTCCATTTCATCAGTTCAATAATCAATACTGAAATTTTTGTGAGTAAATTGACCACGAAAACAAAAGAATCTATCACCAAAAGAAGAAGTACTTTACCACTTAAGCTGATCTCAAAATTTATAAACACAAAAACAAAATCCACAATTATTCGGAAATGGAAATGAAGTAAAATGCCGCATTACCTGGTGCTTCTTTTGCAATATGGTAACAGCCTTTACTATATTTGTTCCATTATCGCATATGACCAATAAAACTTTCTCAGGAGCTATATTCCATAATGTGAGACTGTTGTCAAGACATGCTGCCATAATGTGAGACTGCTGTCAAGACATGCTGCCAGACTTTCACCGGTGTGAGGATGTTCAATCTCGGTCCAATTCAAAAAAGCATGAATCGGAGTAGACGTTTCTGGGTCAAAAAAACATGCTGAAATTCCAACGAATTAAGATGACAATCCTGGCTTCGACCATCCATCAAGGCATATGGTTATCCAGCGTGCTCGATCAAGTAAGGCCCTTATGCAAACCGACTTCAGAGTGAACTGTTCAGTAAATTTCTTGTTCATTGTCGACGACACTAGAAAGCAATAAACATAAATACCGATTTGTGCAAAACAATATGGTGCCCTTCTTTCATCTCCACCATAGACGATAGTGCAATGGCCATGGAGGCACCATGGCTAATATTGTGACATTGTTTATTTGACAAAGTCCATAGTTAACTTTTTAAAAAATTACAGCCAAGCCAGAAACTAAGATATGTATAAGATATAAGCTATGTATAAAGCTGTTCATAAAGAATATGAAATTATGAATTTAGGAACTGCTAAGTAGCCTATTTAACACTTAAAAAACTAACCAGGAAGAAGGAACTTTGGATCAAGTGTTTTAATCATGTGTCTGAATGACGGCTTGTCAACCACTGTGACCGGATAGCAGGTGTCTATCAACATGTCCATCACACTGGACAAACGCTGTTGATACTCCTGCGACTCTGTTGACCAGGATACGATTTTACGTTGAACGCAATCAGCCAATGTCTGAGTCGCATTGTTGCAGACCGTCGTTTTCTTTGGTTTTGTCCTTAATGATCTCGCCTCGGTTGCTTTAACATACTGCTCATACTCCTGCTTATGTAATCTGCGGAGATGCGACAGCATATTTGTACTGTTTTTACCCGCCAACAAAGCACCACACTCGCTGTTAGTTTTCACAATAACAACTTTACATTTCACTTTCCCTTCCTGCTCCATATATGTAAAGTAATCCCACACCAGACTCTCCTTCTTTCTTCCAGCTAACATCTTTGATAATGAACTCATTGTCCTCAAAAACAAACTTTACTCGTCCAAAATAAATCACAAATATAAATCGAAAAAATATAACGGCGAAAGTTTTTGAACCGGAAGTAACCGATCATGAAGAAATGCGATTCTTTAGCGCTTTTTACTACAATACAAAATACGGATTTAGACGGAAATGACTGGACGAATGCGTCAACACGAAAACACGGTATTCGGCGCAAATGGCGGAACAAATTTCACGCGATATTCGTTCAATAATAATTTTCTTTATTATTACTATTCTATTCATGAAAATTAATTTTTATTTCTATTCTATTACCGTTCTCAAAATAATTTTTGTTCTTATTTTCGTTATCGTTAACGAATTTCAATAATTTTCGTTCTTATTCTTATTCTCGTTAACGTAAATATCACTGGCCTATGGTAGTGGTTTTTGTTTCAATTAATGTCGTGTAGACCTGGAACCGAGACAGTAGACTACACTTTTGGACAAATGAGAAATTGAGGCTGAATGTTGACTCTCTAACTGCAGCACTTGCAGTAAAATTTTAAATTGTAGAATTTTTCTTATGCTGATACTCCCAACACATTCATAATTATCAGGAGTTGACTCG
The DNA here is from genome assembly GCA_021962125.1 of Bulinus truncatus. Lineage (NCBI taxonomy): Eukaryota > Metazoa > Mollusca > Gastropoda > Planorbidae > Bulinus > Bulinus truncatus. The sequence goes on from JAGDYQ010000185.1 coordinate 1,094,989, forward strand.
GAAGATAATTTATTGACAAATGTATTCAATCAATGGATAAATACTCTTTAAGTACTAAAAATAATAGGCACATCATCATAATAAATTTTTAAAAAAACAATGTTATTAGAATTTTTTAAAATTTATTTTCGTGCATTTTTTTATTATTGTTGCAATGAATAAAATGTAATATTTTACCAACTGAACCTCGTAAAACCTTTTCATAAAGATAAACCATAGTTCAACTTAGAGGTTATCATGAATATTTCATAGTTCAACTTGGAGGTTATCATGAATATGTGACAATATGTCATTATAATTACATTGGTATATTTATCTTACATTACGATAGTTTTTATATATTTATCAAATCGAGACGCAGAATAGAGGCCATTAATATTTAAATAGGAAACAGTATTCTTACTTTCGATCTACAGCAGACAGATTTGAGACGGAACATATTTATATAGATTTATTATAATTCTCTCCTATTAGTGTGTCCTCCCAATTAATGGGCGTCCTCCTTTTCATCGAAAAATAAAAGTTGATCACCTAAACAAAATAAACATGTGTAATCAAACAATCAAATTAAAGGAAAAAAAACAGAATTAATAACACTTGGAAGCGCTCTCGGGCAGGGATTTTTAACATTTAACCTTCAATTGGCCTCATCGAAATTAAAGACATTAGATATAGCTGAAAAAATAAAATTTTAGGATACAGCACTCATACCTCTCCTCGTCGTACACTGCCCATGTAATGCGGCCCGTAGGCCACGAGTTGGACAACCCTTCTATCTCGATTCCCTTTATTTTATTTAGTGAGGATTTAACGTAGTATCGAGTGTTCTGTTAACTACCACGGATGGTCGTTTGGTAAAGCGCCCGACTGCCAAGTGTCGATCTGAGGGTCCGGTGAGGACAAATGGATATTTCAGGTCATGGCTTGTCCCCACTGTATCTCCCGTGGTGCCTCCATGGCCATTGCACTATCGTCTATGGTGGAGATGAAAGAAGGGCATCATATTGTTTTGCACAAATCGGTATTGCAAAATTATAAAGATAAACACAATCTTGATCTGGTTTCAACTTCTTAATGGGTAACGTAATTCATTAGAAGTATTAAATGTTTATAACATGAAAGATGTTTTAAATGCGTAATGTCCCGGGCAAAGTAAATTGTAAGTATGAGTGTAGTTGAGAGCATGTATAAATATATATATTAATTCACTGTACATAATTGAAGCAGTATTGATTTTGTTGTTGTTATAGGCGTCGGGTGTTGCTGTAGCAGATGAATGTATGCGTGTTTACGATGAAATCAAAATGGGTCACCAATGGCTGTATGTCATCTACAGAATCAGTGAAGATCTTCGAACAATTATTGTGGAGGAAAAGGCTGGACACGGTTAGTATCACCATTGGTTTAATAAGGTCAGTGTTTTCATTGGTTGAGACGTGGTCAAGTGTTTTCTTTGACTGGGCCCACTAGGGTATTGTCAACAACTCTATTTGGTCAGTTCATCACAAAACACACACGTAAAACACAATACTTGAATATGTGAAAGATAAAGTTAATAATATAAAAGGATCAGCTCAACTAGAGCTGTTTTTATAGACAGTCAAACTAGGCGACGGTCTAGTGACTAGATTCTAGTCTCTATGGCCTTCCCTATCAAAGGGGCACCACTCCTCGAACCAGTGGCGCAACCGGGGGGGGGGGCAGGGGGAGCTTGAGCCCCCCCCCCCTACAGACCAAATCATCAATACATATTTTACTATATAAAGTTACTAAAAAGACTGTCAAACTGTCAAACTGTCTTTTTTCTATATGTGAGCCTCCCCCCCCCCATCATTTTTTGCTGGTTGCGCCACTGCCTCGAACCAATTCATTTTAAATCTAATTTAAGAGGAATCAGACTTCTACTATAGCCTATAACATATAAGTATGTCTCTATCTAGGACCCGAAAATACCTCTAATAACAGCTGTATGGTTCAAGAATTGATTTATGAATCTAGTCAGTTGTGTCATTCTACAGATTATCACCGGTTCGTTTGAACCTAAAGTTATTAAAGTTAATCGAACTGGAAGGTGAATTATTCCTAAGAGAATGGATGTGTTATTCTGAGAGTAGGCTCCTGTCGATTAATAACCTTTTTTTTAAAAACGGGTTACCATAAATGTGAAAAACTTCCCTTAGACGACCTAATAGTGTTTGAAGAGAGCACTAATTGTCACATATGATATTAGAGTATTATGACATGGGAGTGGGAAGGTTGGGTTGCAGTTGTTTGTTTATAATTCGTTATGCAGGGAGGAGTTTGTGGTTATTAAATTAATTTAATAAACAATACAAATGAAATACAATTCGTTGTTGTCGTTTTTTTTTTGTTGGTGAATTGTGTGATTGCGTATGAGGAGCCTATGTTATTTATTAGAGGCAGGGGGGTATTTGAAGTTATTTTTTAAACGCTTCTCCAATACTATGAACATTTGATTTTTTTCTTAAGGTGAGTAAACATTTAATTTAAAATAATAATTATAAAGGCATGTGTGTTTAGAGTGATTAGATGGGAAATATTGCCATTTCCTTAAAAAGAAGTGCACTTAGCATTTTTTTAACAGTAAAATTATGTCACCAGACCACTGCCAAATCATTTAACACAAATAACATGTATAAGGTTGAGGAAATGTAAAAAACTATAATTTTAAAACAAAAACAGACTACATTTTTAAATGTGTATCATACTAGTTAATATAAACCTGGGTTTGACTCCGGGGTGAAATATTCAACCTTGCCTCAACTACCGTTTACATATATATTCTGCATTGATTTTAATGCAAAACACTGGCAGAGTTTACTCGAATGTAGTTTTAAGGCGCAGTCATTTGTGTTCAGCAGTTGATTTTCTTCATGAAAAGACATGCTAAATTCGTCTGGTTGGTCTTTTATGGTTATGAAGTAGCGCTCGAAGTCTTTTTAAGGCCAAGAAAGATTAGCATGCATTAACTGGGAGAATGAATGCTCGGGTTTAGTCTCGCCTAAGATCCCCGCTAAAGTTTGAAACTTATCCAAATGCTTCTGTTCACGCGATCCCCACAACTTCAATTTGGCTTTAAATACAGCTACTATATCTGCAAACTTGAAAACAGTTGTCATTTCCCCCTAAATAGACAGCTTGAGTTAATTGAGCAGCCTGAATATGTCACACAGGTAAGCCAGTTTTGCGACCATATTTTGACACTGAAATGTGCTCTCTGAACTCTCTCAGTGTAACTGCGGGCTGAGACTTAGTCTCTTAGAGCCCGTAAGATCAGACTTGCTGTGTCTCTCAACATCTGGAGACTGCCATAAAGCCCAATGGCCAGCAAGCAAATGTGCTGCCAGTGATGACTTCTGTTTTGAGAGAATTCTTTGCGATGGTTCTCGTTATTCAAGTACTCTGGTTAGCAATTTTCCTCTGGATAACCATATGTTGAGGACCCCTTAGAGGCAGGCCCGTAGCCAGGTCAAAGTAAGCAGGGGGGCACCAATACCCAGCAAGGGGGAACTTTCTCATTTTAGTTACTTTATTTTTTCCTCTTTTCTTCTTTTTAAGCAGGGGGCACTCCACACCTAGCGGGGGGGGCACGGCCCCCCAGTGCCCCACCCACTTGGCTACGGGGCTGCTTAGAGGGATCCATAGCTTGTCGTCTAAGGTGTATGAGTCGCTGACTTATTAGGACTTGTATTTATATTTGTGTCTCAGCCACAGCGTTTCACAGGCGATCAAACGTACAACACATGAAGACGTACTAACAACAGGTCTTGTATAACAAATATCTGTTTATTTACAAAAAGACATCAGTCCTAAACAGGATCTGGTGGCTTGCAAAGATACAGCAAAAATAATCCAACAAAATCAACTAAGTGAATAGAACGTTATCTCTCTCTCTCTCTCTCTCTCTCTCTCTCTCTCTCTCTCTCTCTCTCTCTCTCTCTCTCTCTTTACCCCGCCAATCGCCGGTCACTAATTTCCCGCCCTAAAAGGAGGGGGGGGGGAGGTACGTCTAACCGACAAAGACAATAGTAGCCGGACATCTGAGCGGACATCTATTTTTTGTCGGTAGCCGAACAGTGGCCGAATGGTCAGAGAAAATCCCCAAGGTGCGAAATGGCATCTTCCTGACAAATTCCTGATCCCTCGAACCACTCGTTAGTGAGTAGGGCTTTCATCTAAACTTCGTTGGCCACCTGCTGTATGACGTAATTACGGGGTGGGGGTATGAATAGGGGGGGGGGGGGGAAATGGAACATATACTATCAGGGGGTAGCCGAGGGAATCAAGGGTTGGAGGAGTAAAGTGGGAATGTTTTCGCCCAATTACTCACAACCCGTGACACCATCTTTTTCCTGTGTACAAGGTAAGGCATTTTTGCGCTACGTCCATCTTCTCACAAAGCTGCTCAAATAGGCGCGAGTTAAGGACATGTTGTTTTATGTGGTTAATAACGTTAACGACATCAATCAATACGCTGTTAAATAACGGTGAAATTTTTCAACTTGCCAGCATTTCCCTGTGAAAGATACACTCTCAATCCAAGCAATTAAACCAGACAGTCGTTCAGTAATGGCAGCAGCTCCGTCTGTGCATATTCTGACACAATAGGACCATTTCAGTTTTCCTAATATATAACCATCCGGTGACTTGAACAATTCAGCTCCTTAGGTGGTTGGCATAGTGCACATAACAAATCCTCAATCACATCCTCCTGATAAAGATATCGCACATAAACAAGTAGTATTGCCTTGTTGTCGATATCTTTATATTCGTCAACCAGTAGTGCAGTACCGGTATCCGGACAAAACCCCCAGCGGACAAAACCCCCACGGACAAAACCCCCACGGACAAAACCCCCAGCGGACATAACCCCCAGCGGACAAAACACCCACTTAAAAACAAGCAATTAAGCCTGTTCCATTCTGGACACAGGACGTGTTAGCGCATTTTCATGTTATGTATCAGTACGTATGCTATCTTTCAGTAAATATTTGTAAATTTTGGAAATGTTTATAAATTCAATTGTGTAATGCATATATCTGTAAAAAAAAATTATAAAGACGTTTCTTTATGTTTGAAAAAAAATTATTTTCTCTTAAATCTAACTACAAGTGGTTTGTGGTCACTGAAATAGGACTCATAATTGAAAACATTCGAAATTATAGTCATTTAATCGTCCGAAAACTCCGTCAATTGTTGCATAGCTCTGATACTTTCAATTAAACTCAGAACACAAGCTTACTATTTCATTTGATGAGTTTCTTAATAAATCTTGGTGAAACTACGTGCTGCAGTATTTCGCACCAAATGAACGGGCTATTGAACGTACAAGGTGTATATATAATATATAAGCCCCTTAGGAGCCCTGAAGCCCGGCCCTCAGAGGTCCTATCGCGAAATGAACTTTTGATGTACACATGGCAGGCCAAGACCTACAAAATGATATATACATCATGGGTCTAGGACTTATAGTTGCTGAGATATAGCGCTCCTTTATTAATATAGCTTATATAGTAAAAACGGTACTAAGGCCCCTTTTACGGCCCTGAGAGATCAGATCGCGAAATGGAAAAAAGTCATTTCTTGGCAGGCCAAGACCTACAAAATGATATATACATCATGGGTCTAGGACTTATGGTTGTTGAGATCTAGGGTGATGACGGACGGACGGACAGACAGACAAAACGGGGACAATAGAGCATTTTTTTTTTCGAAAATGCTCTAAAAATATTATTTATTAATTAATCATTACTTTTATTATAAAATGTAATATCCCCCCCCCCAATCTTTATTATACAACGTAGAAAGTGAAAGTAGGTTAGGGCATAGGTAAACTCAAGTTCAAGCCTTGGGACAGTTTAACGTAATTCGATATGAGACGGGTGGAAAGAGAGGGAGACAGAACCCATTAACTTTAACAGGTAGGGGAATTTTAGACAATAAAGAATAGTGTCACAGTAGTATTCTGGAAGATGCGTAGACGTGGGTAGTTCATGAGTTCAGGGTTAGGGGTGTACTACAGTTGAATAAAGTTTAGAAACATAGTATCGGTTTGGAGGAATTCAAGTAACATGAGAAGTGCAATGTTACCTTTATTCTGCTATGTTCACCAAACTCTTAATCATGTATTGAATTGGGGTGGAGCCAACAGACAGGAGACTTGAGAATGATAGGATATTTTGTCCAGCTAGCCTATGTAAGAGAATGTAAGTTTAGTTCGGGAGGTATTGTTGAGCGTACTCGATTTGAAGTGTTTAATTTCCGTATCTCATTAAGGGTTCTTTTTTCCTCGTAAATTTAGCTTTTAGACACAATTTGAAACAAGGCTTACAAATTTTACATCACATTCTTGTTATACATTATTAGCCGTTTGATATAGTCGGCTGCTGTATTGCCCTGTAGGATGTAAAAAGTGTAGCTTGTTCAATTCTAACTTTTTTTTTACTCTAAAAATCTGACATTTAAAATAGATTAATATTTGGCAACACTGGAAGGCAATGGTCCCCGGGCCGCGAATCGGCATCGGTCTGTGGATCGTATGGTTCTGGGGCGCCCAAGAAACATTAAATTATAACTCGAGCTTTTTTGTGAATTTTTTTAAATTAATTAATTAAGACATAATAATAATTTAAAAAGGTGCTAAATAAAGTAATAACTATGGCTATGTTTCATATTGAGCATTTGTGATCAACAAAAACAGGTTTTAAATTCAAATTCATTTACATGATTTATGTGATTAACAAACCACCCGCTAAGCAGGTCACAGAAAGTTAAACTAATTAAAAGCTAATAATAATAAAAAATAAATTGTAGCTGCAATAAATGGCTTAAAACAATATTGTGGGGGTTTTGTCCGCTGGGTGTTTCGTCCGCTGGGTGTTTTGTCCGCTGGGGGTTATGTCCGCTGGGGTTTTGTCCGCTGGGGGTTTTGTCCGTGGGGGTTTTGTCCTACACTCTGCAGTACCACGGTGATGTATTAATCCTCTCTAAAGATTGTGTCTCATAGTCTTCGGCCATATTCTCAATGCTCCTTGCTAGCCAACAAAAAAGCCACATATGGTGTTTTTCAACAGCACACTCTCCAATTAGCTCACGGTAATTCTTTATTATGGTTAGCAAACAATTATGCTGCCCTCAGTACATTCTCATTCAATGATGTGGTGGCCGTTAGAAATTTCTATTTTATTGTAATGATTATCTACTCCTTGATACGCATCTAATTATAATTGCTAATTACTCATAATAAACCCAGCCACATTGTTAATGGATGTGTAGACCATTCGCTAAGCTTACGTGGTCAAAACATGTACAACATTTGTTGGTAGGCCTACTCTACAGAGAATGTTTTCTTACCATGCTGCCTCCACTCATCAATGAGACGTTGTAACTGAACACAATGAAATGTCGGTGAAAAGAAAACAACACGCTGGACTGCTCATTATGTTGCTGTTAAACAAGTGAAAGATAATTTTGATGAATGTTAGGCGGCGATTGAAGCTCTTTGTGATACTCGTGAAAATTTGGATACAAACAGGCATTTTACCTGCTGTTATTTCACGTTTCTCTACTACCTATACATTTCGTTTGATATACTTGAAGAAGTTAATCTTAAACAGATGTACCTGCAGACTAAATGCTTCACGCTTGTCAAAGTGGGAACTGAGAAGCATTGCGACTTTTTCTGAACAAGAAGCGAAATTGTTTATTTGTTCGTGCGATTGCACAGATCCTTCTGTAGTCAGACCAGTACGGAATTTCAGTGAACAGAAGATTGAGGTTCAAAAAGAGAATGGCTGGGAAACAATAAGAAGATGTTGGTCTCTCTGTACAAGAAGAAAATAATAAGCCGATGTTGGAGTGTAATGATCGCTTTCATTCTGAACTTCTTATCAGATCAACAGCAATCAAGGCTGTGGCAGATATATTTAAGGCTGTTCAAGTCAAGAGTCTACTATCAGCAAGTAAAGAATTACTGGTGTCTGTTTCAAAATTGACCTCTTATGATGAGTTATCTGAAGTTGAACTTTTTAAAGAGATACCAAGGCTAAGAAGACATCTGCAGCATATTGGCCCTATTGATCTTCACAGCGCCAAAGAGAGGTTGTATTTGATGTTTTAAAATGCATTGCTGAATGGGACTTCTTAAAATCTCTGCCAACTCTCTCACTGAGCCTGCAGTTATTTATGTAGCTTTATACAATATGAGCTTCTCCAAATTGAAAGGGATAAAAAAAAATATCTGCGATCCCCTACGGCAACCTTTTTCTCGCCAGGGACCGGTCAGCGTTTGATAATTTCACCGCGGCCCGCTGGATGTAGGAGGGGGGATAAGGACCATGGAAAGTACCACAAATCCCGAGAGAAATGTTTCTTAGGCGCCCAATACCATTCGATCTACGGACCGGTATTGGTCCGTGGCCCGGCGGTTGGAAACCACTGCACTACGGGCCTTTCTAATCTTTCTCTGTTATCCATTGAAAAAAATGTTGTGGACGATATTGATTTTTGATGGAGTGATTGACAGATTTGAAGCTTAGAAGACCGGGAAAGGAGAATTTCAAATAAATTTTATTCTCATTTGTCAAATAATAATAATAATTTAACTTTGCTTTGCTGGTTGTTGCAGTTCTTAAATGCTTTCATGTTAAATTATATTGTGTAATTTTATTTTATTTTATTTCGTTAAAAAGCTACAGTTATATTATATGTTGATTTTCTGGTTCATCCAATTGAACATTAATGGCGTCTTTCTATATTGATTTAATTATATTATATAGTAGACTCGTGCATATTTTGTTTAACTTTTAATTATGATACAAAAGCACCCCCCCTTACCCCCATCAAAACGTTAAATATAATTTTTTTTTTGTTGTTGTATCGTTTATTGCAGATAAAACATATGAAGATTTTGTAGCTAAATTAAAACAGGCAGAAGCCAAGCGTCAATGCCGGTATGCTGTGTTTGATGTAAGATTTATACAGAATGAAATTCCGCAAGAAAGATTGGCTTTCTTTTTATGGTAATCAGTCTACTTTCACGCAGTTAGAGAAACATACGCAATATACCATAGATATAAAGTAATAGACATGTACTAATATTGCAAGCAGGCCCGTAGCCAGGAATATTGGATTTGGAGGGGGGGGGGAGCCGAAGACATTTTCGGGGGGGGGGGCGAAGAAATTTTTTTCGGGGGGGGGGTGTGCCGAAGAAATGATCCTGGGGCACAGGGGCGGATCTAGACAGCTTTGATGGGGGGGGGGGAGAGCAAAACATTGATCCGGGGGGGGGGGGCCAAAACTGTTTTCATTGTTGAAAATTGGTCTTAGAACAAAAAATATTTCGATAATTTAATGATGCCCCCGGCCCCTCCCCCTAAATCCGCCCCTGGTGGGGTAGAATAAATGTTCGGGGGGCGCAAAATGGAGGCGCTTCGCGAAAGCTTGCGAACGGAGAGGAGGGGTTTGGGGAGGGGATCTCAGCGAGTCCCCTCCCCAAGAAATTTTTTGCAGTTCCATATCTGGAATGGTGCATTTTAGTACCGATTGTTTAGCTATTAATTAGAAATATATAATTTTAACTTCGTTTCAATAATGCATAGCATGTTGCAGTTTTGTTAAAAATAATTTAAATAGTAAAGAGTTTTAATGATAAAAAATTAATTGAGGCTGAGCAATTTCTGATTCCTGTTATAAATATATTGACCATTTGTTCTGCTACACAATTGTTACATAATAGATACCTGATTTATATCATTATACTGTTGGTTAAACGTACAACCCGGGAAGAACGACAAAGATGCACGAATATAGCTTAGCTATTTGTGTGATATTTCTTATAAAATAATGAAAACAAAGAACAGATCTATCAACAACAACAGTCGCAATTATTCAATTTAAAATAAAATTAATTCTGCTAAAAAGTAAATTTGCAAATTAAATAACATGAATCAGAAATCACCTGCCCCCCCCTTCCCCCCACACTCGTCGGCAATGGTTGCGAACTTATATTATTATACTTTTCAAATTTGCAAACGTCGTGGTTTAGCACTGAGGGTTGAGAAACTGTTCTCACACACGGCTGTTGAAGCCCCAAATGCCAATGCTGCCCTAAATACCCAAAAAATTAGATAAGCTATATATGTAAGTAAAATAGCCTGAATGATTGCCAAAATATAAACTTTTAAGTTTTTATTATTATTGATTTATTGAACAAAATGATTGATGTTTTATAGCCGTTATTATTAAAATTTTGTCAAAAAGCTCAAATCATGCACGGGGGAGGGGGGGGCTCAGGTCATGAACGGGGGAGGGGCTCAGCTCCCCCCCCCCCTGGCTACAGGCCTGATTGCAAGCTACTCTAGAATTAAAAATGTTTTTTTTTAAATATCATTCTCGTCTTTTTACCCCTGAACACCATTTAATTTTTGTCATGTTTTGGGTAATTTTAAATCCCTTCTCGAGGTCAAATCGATATGTATATTCTTGACAATATAAATAAAAATTTGCGTGATTGATGTATTATTTTTAGACATGAATTTTTTAACAGTTTTATTTTTATTAATTTTCGTTGCATTGTTGATTCTAAGAGTTTGGGAATTAATAAAAATTACTATTACAAAATGTGTCATTTTTCTGAGTGTATGTAATATTATACATTTCAGCTCTTTCAAACTCTCTTTTCCCTATCAAAATTTATTTTTATTCCAATTTAGGTAATTTATTCCGTTTGTATATGCTTGGTTTATACAATAATAAGTACTCTACAATGTAATTGTTCTTTGAAGATATACTATTCAGGTTGAGCAAGTTAAACGTCTCAATTTACCAGTAAATATTTCAATAGTTTAAAATTCTTCTTTTTATTTCACAATCTTATAACAGGAGTCCTGACATTGCTACTATCAAACAAAAAATGATTTACACCAGCAGTAAGCAAGCGCTGCGCAACAAAATGAGAGGAATCCATGCTGAAATACAATGTACAGATGACTCAGATTTAACAATGTCAAACATCCTTGAGAGAATATGTAGCAAATATACATGACATCTCCTTCCTATTTCCAAGGATTTATAAAAAAGAATCTTTCTTCATCAAACTCAGGATCAGGCGCACTACTTTTATGTCGCTTCATTATTAAGAGACATTGAGGCCACTCAGTTGCTCTTGAAGTAAACATGGTCACCTTTATAAGAATATAGCAGCTTTGATATTTTAAAAATTAGTAGAAGCTTTATATATTTATTCCTGTACTGTGTTGATCTTTTTTCTTGAGCTATGTTGGGTAAATTGCATACATATGTATATATACAAGTATATATGGGTGCATGTATATATGTTTAGTTTGATAAATGGTTGCATGACTCAATACCGCATAACACTTTTCTGACCGGTCAAAATTAAAAAAAAAGATTGCTGAATAATTAAAACTCCAATGAAATAGCATTATTTATACAGTGAAATTTCGTTATAACGAACGTCAGTGTAACGAATTATTCAGTACAGCGAATTTTTTTTTGCCCCTTCCCCTTCGCTTATATAACATCTGTTAAAAAGTGTCGTTGTAACGAATTTCGTGTTTTCAGTATTGCGAAAAAAATAGCCGTTTTGCCGATATTTAATTTTATCCCCTTACCAAAAAAAAAAAATTAATTCGGCAAATTTCTAAAACTCAAGTCAACTTGAACTCAAACAGACATTTACATTTACTAAATAATGGGAGGGGGGGAGTGTGAGAGGAGTAAGGTGTTATGGTAACCTTTAACCTCTACTGATGAGGATAGTAAACATAAATTCCACCAGGTGCAGTAATGAGACAAGTATCGGCTTGGGACGGCGAGGCGGGGGGGGGGGTAGTGAGTGGCGTGTCACAATTACGTAACAACGAACCGGGGGGGAAGGATGAGAGTTTTAGCAAGGTCGGGAAGGGGAGAGGAAGAGAGTTAAGACGTCACGAGACAGCCAAGCGACGGCGGGCACAATTACGTAACAACGAACCGGGGGGGGGGGAGAAGGATGAGAGTTTTAGCAAGGTCGGGAAGGGGAGAGGAAGAGAGTTAAGACGTCACGAGACAGCCAAGCGACGGCGGGCACAATTACGTAACACCGAACCGGGGGGGGGGGGAGAAGGATGAGAGTTTTAGCAAGGTCGGGAAGGGGAGAGGAAGAGAGTTAAGACGTCACGAGACAGCCAAGCGACGGCGGGCACAATTACGTAACAACGAACCGGGGGGGGGGAGAAGGATGAGAGTTTTAGCAAGGTCGGGAAGGGGAGAGGAAGAGAGTTAAGACGTCACGAGACAGCCAAGCGACGGCGGGCACAATTACGTAACAACGAACCGGGGGGGGGGGGGGAGGGGAGGATGAAAGTTTTAGCAAGGTCGGGAAGGGGAGAGGAAGAGAGTTAAGACGTCACGAGACAGCCAAGCGACGGCGGGCACAATTACGTAACAACGAACCGGGGGGGGGAGGGGAGGATGAAAGTTTTAGCAAGGTCGGGAAGGGGAGGAGAGCCTACGACTTCATGGGACAAACACATGAATGTTGGGAACGTTACACATTCGCGGGATTAAAAAAAATTCAATAAACCAGTGTTACGTCTGTGTTGGGGAAATGAGCTAATGAGAAAGAAGCCATACAATTAAAAGTATAGCTTATTGGGAGGTATGAGAAAGACATAATGGTTTTGGTATGTGTGGAAAGTAACTTGATAGTTTTAGTAAAAAACAATCTTATTGTTTTCGGTAGGGGCTTAATAGTGGGTCGCAATTTTTTTTTTAGAAAATGGCGATCTTATAGTTTGTGATAAGGACTTAATGGACAGAAGACTGCATTTTGCCAAGATGTTAATAAACTACCGGTACCTGTATTTAATAATACAGGAATGGAAGAATAAATGAGGTATTTATTTGACCTTTTTGTGACATTGAACTATACTTTTTTTCTAATTATAATAAAATTTAATCCAGTTACAAAAGTAAATAAATATATAAATATATTTTCAAAATTATTTCGTTGAATAAATCAGACAATATGAGTAAGATAGCCGTAGTGGGTTTCTAAGTGAAGTAAGTCATGTTGAATAATTGTTATAAAAATAAATGAATTACGTCCCTTAGTTCAATGACCGTTAGCGGTAACGAAAGCTGAAAGCTAAATTACTAGCTTAACTAATGAGAAATAAACGGAGAGAATATTTAACATATTTTTAGCTAAATATCTTTGGAAAAAGTAGTAAGATGACATAATATATTTGCATTGATACCTAAATGAACTATATCCACAAATTGCGAACAGAAAATGTCGTCGCCGACGAAACCCCCCCCCCCTTGCGATTTCAGTGTAACAAATTTTCAGTATTACGAACAAATTTCGAATCCCCGTCAATTTCGTTATAGCGACATTTCACTGTATTTAACTCATTTAACAATGATTTTTGTATTTATTTTTTATTACTCTGGTAGTAAATTAAATTTGTTTTTAAATTCGGAAAAGGTTTTAATTTGTCATGTTTTTATTTTTTGGAGCTTGTTACAGTCAATGTGTGTTTTTTTTTCTAAAATTACCATAGTTTAAAGGAATACGTTTTCTTCATTGGTTTATTCCAAACTTTCTATCCTATCCATGTTATCTCTATTTTCAAGTCTGTGAAATTATTAAATAATTTGTTTAAAGAGCCATCTCCACCATACCAGATGTTTACTCTTTTATTCTTCCCATGATTCCCCAACACATTATGTAAATACATTTTTTTTTTCACTTATGACATCTTCGTATTTTTTAGTTATGTTATTCCTTGTCAACACTAGCTCTACATTTTCACAATCTATATATAGTTTCTTTAATGTTTATATAGTTTAGTGCAATGCTGAACTCCCACTGTATTTTAATTCTTAACATATTTAAACCTTTACACAACATACACATAATTTTTAATGAATATTAACATGAGAAATAATTTTTTAAAATATCTAACACAAAATATTTCCAAAGAGCAATTTTATCAAATAAAAAAATGGCTTACATAGTTACATACCCATATTTTTTTAAATCATAGATTTTGTAGTATTTGTGGTTAAATATAAACATTCGAATTGTTTTTTATGAAAATTTCAATTACAACTGATGCAGTTGGCTTATATGAAACTAATGGTTGATTTCTTTATTTAATGATATATTTTAAGCTATAACAATAACAGCATGAGACTAAACAGATTCTTCCTAAACTAAATTAACACCATGCAAAAATATTTTGATTGTGCATACAGAAAATTTGTTATCAAAACTTGAAGGGATGATTTTTTTAGCTTTCTGTGATAAATTACAAATATTTTGTTTTTCAAATGGCTTTTTAAACTTCCTTTGCTTTGTTAGCACTAATGTGTATTAATAGTTACATTTTAAATAGGTTTGCTATATACTTTTTGTCACCATGCCAATTAGCCACTATTTTTAAATTCTTCTCTAAAAAAAGTATTAAAAAATTGGAATTTCTGATTTACCTTAGAAAATACAATAAAGACAACCACAATGTTTTTCTGTTTGTATACATTAGAAATAAATTGTATTTATTCTTGGCACAATAGCAGACACAAGGAGGAGGAACACCAAACATTTCTCTAGCCTTTAGGGCCATGACGCTTATAGAAGTTAATATTTTGTTGGAACTAAGATGTGCTTTTTGGGGGTGGGATGAAATAGATCCTAGATTTTCTGACTGCATTCATGTGGCAAGCATTATTGGCAATATTTAAAAAAATTACAATAGTCCTGTGGGCCATGTCTAGTCCTCCAGTCGTGTAAGCCAGATTTTGACTGTCTCCAGTTTTTATTACTTCCCCTGCTTTTCCCCCGGCATCACATCGGATCCTTGTAATTTCCTAGGTTAAAATGAACTATAAAAAGCAATCAATCATGAAGTGTCAAATTAGACCATGTAAAAAATTTGTTGCAGAAAAAAAACTTCAGAAAAAATTATTAGCCTAAAGTGTTGTCTATTATTTTTTGACTTCATAGTTGAAGGCATTGTTTTTTTTCTAGTTTTAAAACTTATATTGATGATTATTGTCTTACGTTCTTGTATAGACTTAAGCAATTATCAGATGGTAGTCTAGTTAACATGGCATACAACAGGGGTGGCTACCAATGAACCATTTTTTTTCAATTATTTAATAACTCTTGTTCTCTAAATTTTGATGTATTGATAAAAATGCAACTTTGTATGGGCTGGGTGGCACCCAGGGATACAAAGTAATAATTTAGAAATTTACAACCCATGTTAAAACATATTGGCTATTTAACATGATGCTTTGAATAAGTTCTCATAATATATTTAACATTTAATTAGAATACTGAAAGAATAAATAATTGAAAAGGAGAATATTGCAACCAATGGATTTATTATTGAACAGAAATAATTATACACGGTACTCATTATTAACAATAAAATTTATCTTTACAATTATTTTTCAAACCACTAAGATTTTAAAAAAAAAAAAGGGTAGGCAGCAGTTTGTACATATTAAGCCATTGAAATGCAGAACTAATTTGAAATGGGTCACTAAAAGCTTAAATAGTAATCTAATTGAAAACAGGTTTTCAAGTTAATCACAAAAGATGAAGAACCACTGCATTAAACTAATACACATGTATACTGTAAGTTGTTTTTTATACTGGTTTTTGTTTTGTGTGCAAATTTTAGATTTGGTTAGATTTTGGGTAGAGAAATTTTTTTTTTTTTGGAAGAACATGTAATGGTATTCGAAGACATTCATCTCACCTATTAAGATTTATGATATAGAGACAGTACTAAAAATATTGTATTGCTGGTGTGCTCTGAAGTACTTAGTAGATAGAAATGGTCCTTGTAGTTTACAAACATTTAAGAAATACTACATTTTCAAAATCATGATTTGTGATTTTATAAGAATAGTTCCAACTCATCAGAAAAAAACAGTTCATAAATGTTACTTGAAAATAAACCTTTTTATTTATATGGCAAAGCAAAATTATACTGTATTATAGAAAAAATCAGTATGGGGAGATACCTAATTCCTTAAAAAATAAAATTTTGTGAATTATCTTCCCCTATTCCATGGCAGGAAATATTATCAACATTGACCGGTCATTTATAATTTATATTGCAATTATTAAGGTCGCACCATTTTTTATTAAATGCATGTAAACGGCTAAATGTATATTGGAAATTTTTATATGAAATTTCTAAGGAATTTGTTGTTAAGAAATCTTTTTTTGCAATTTTTTTGAAGCTATGTAAAAAAATATAAAATTGGGAACTTATCCCCATTTGTGAAAGTGCAATACTCTTTTTATGCAGCATTAAAAAATACCTACAGTAAAATAACTTTTACTTAATTACTATCAACAATGTACTTTTCTATGGAGAGAACTAAATTGGCTGTAAATATACTTCTAATTAATGCTTCTTTTGATGCTAAGTAATTGTCCAAGATGAGGTTTGACTGCAAAGGATTATCTTCAATTACTACATTTTTCACCACCTGAAAACTTTGCCAAGACACATTTTCATTTCTTGCAATGACATAAAAATGTTCTAAATCACATTTTGAAACTGATTTCATCCCACAGCAACAAACAGTATAATCAGAGCCAAAAGGTGAATACAAAGTTTCATCACTATTCCAACAGTGATATGACACTGGGTCTACTAAGAGGGTCTCACAGTTTGGGTGTATGGAGTACACCCAATGGTGCAAACTGGACAAGAAAGTATTTAATGAAGATAAAATATGAGACTCTGAACAATTCAACTGCTTCGATATCTCTTTTAACTCCAATATCATCTGAAACAAAACACAAAAATTTTAATCTACTCATTATTAATTATCTTATAATATAAAATTAAAAAAAAAATAAACCTTATGAAATAGTTAGAAAGTTATACAGTGAAATGTCGTTATAACGAACGTCAGTGTAACAAATTATTCAGTATAGCGAATTTTTTTGCCCCTTCCCCTTCGCTTATATAACATCTGTTAAAAAGTGTCGTTGTAACGAATTTCGTGTTTTCAGTATTGCGAAAAAAATAGCCGTTTTGCCGATATTTAATTTTATCCCCTTACCAAAAAAAAAAAAATTAATTCGGCAAATTTCTAAAACTCAAGTCAACTTGAACTCAAACAGACATTTACATTTACTAAATAATGGGAGGGGGGGGGAGTGTGAGAGGAGTAAGGTGTTATGGTAACCTTTAACCTCTACTGATGAGGATAGTAAACATAAATTCCACCAGGTGCAGTAATGAGACAAGTATCGGCTTGGGACGGCGAGGCGGGGGGGGGGGGGGTAGTGAGTGGCGTGTCACAATTACGTAACAACGAACCGGGGGGGGGGGAGAAGGATGAGAGTTTTAGCAAGGTCGGGAAGGGGAGAGGAAGAGAGTTAAGACGTCACGAGACAGCCAAGCGACGGCGGGCACAATTACGTAACAACGAACCGGGGGGGGGGGGGAGGGGAGGATGAAAGTTTTAGCAAGGTCGGGAAGGGGAGGAGAGCCTACGACTTCATGGGACAAACACATGAATGTTGGGAACGTTACACATTCGCGGGATTAAAAAAAAATCAATAAACCAGTGTTACGTCTGTGTTGGGGAAATGAGCTAATGAGAAAGAAGCCATACAATTAAAAGTATAGCTTATTGGGAGGTATGAGAAAGACATAATGGTTTTGGTATGTGTGGAAAGTAACTTGATAGTTTTAGTAAAAAACAATCTTATTGTTTTCGGTAGGGGCTTAATAGTGGGTCGCAATTTTTTTTTTAGAAAATGGCGATCTTATAGTTTGTGATAAGGACTTAATGGACAGAAGACTGCATTTTGCCAAGATGTTAATAAACTACCGGTACCTGTATTTAATTAATAATACAGGAATGGAAGAATAAATGAGGTATTTATTTGACCTTTTTGTGACATTGAACTATACTTTTTTTCTAATTATAATAAAATTTAATCCAGTTACAAAAGTAAATAAATATATAAATATATTTTTAAAATTATTTCGTTGAATAAATCAGACAATATGAGTAAGATAGCCGTAGTGGGTTTCTAAGTAAAGTAAGTCATGTTGAATAATTGTTATAAAAATAAATGAATTACGTCCCTTAGTTCAATGACCGTTAGCGGTAACGAAAGCTGAAAGCTAAATTACTAGCTTAACTAATGAGAAATAAACGGAGAGAATATTTAACATATTTTTAGCTTAATATCTTTGGAAAAAGTAGTAAGATGACATAATATATTTACATTGATACCTAAATGAAATATATCCACAAATTGTGAACAGAAAATGTCGTCGCCGACGAACCCCCCCCCCCCTTGCGATTTCAGTGTAACAAATTTTCAGTATTACGAACAAATTTCGAATCCCCGTCAATTTCGTTATAGCGACATTTCACTGTAATACTTTTGACTCTCAACTGTTGTTCATTTTCGGCGATTTTTTTAAGCTGATTTCAGGGTGTTTTGTAAAACTAGGCATTTTTCATTATGTTATAAGCTACCTAGTTAGATGTCGTTAAATTTGGAAATGAATAAGCTATTTAATGATATAAAACTTTTGATATAATAGAAATTTTTAATTTTGTAAAATTATAGTGTAAATGATTTTTTTAATTATTTTTTTTAACTAAAAATACAAATACATCACAAACGGTAAGAATAAAAAAAAAAGGTATGAAGAATTTAAACAAAATCTTTATTATTTACATAAACATTATTCATTTGTACAACACATAAATAAATTTGGACGTAAAATTATGATAATTTTTTTTTATTCAACTTTAAATGATACAATAGAAATTGGAAAAAAAAATAAGGACTCATGCCTCTAGAGTGAAAAAAGACATATAATTTAAACACAATGTTAGACAAGACAAAATTGATCATTAAAATTTCTATATTATTATTATAAGTGACAGGAAACACATTTAAATGAATAATAAAATAAAGTTTTCCACCATTTATTTGTTTTTCTAAGGATATTATACTTATTTAAAAGTTGATCACTTTTGTCACCCCTTCCATATTAAAAAAATCACCAAATTTCACTTTTACCAAGAAATCATGCTTCGTCACCAAACAGCTCGGCCTCAAATACGCGTGAAGCACTCCCTTTTTTGACATTTTGTCAAAAAAGGGAGCCAAAGCGACAAAATTGCTAGTGCGTTATGTCTTTTTTCAAAATAAAACTTGGAATATTTTACCAAGTACCAAATTTTTACAAAAATAAAAAATCTATATTTTTTTGCCACTGTATCCCAGGGTTGGCGTTGCACATATATAATAAAACATAAAAAAAAAATTGACCAAAAGTAAAAATATAAAGAATTATAACGTCCTAAAAATTGTCGCTCACCGGTGGTCGAAAAGTCAATGCTACGATGGTTGAGAGTTAAATACCAGCACATGTGAACAAGGCAGAAAAGATTTAAAAACTAAATTTACTGGCTTTAACAATTAATAAAAAAAATGTATTTACTACAACTAATTAGTCTATTAGGTTATAAATGTTTCAAAGAATTCAACAAAAATATTAATTAAAATAAGAAATACAGGATTAACTTTGTACATAATTTTTAGCAAACTAATTTTTTCTACTAATCTGATATTCTTGGAAATTTTTTTTTTATCAAATTACTGTAAACACTAAATCATTCAAAAAAAAAAATAAATACATTTCCAGCCTTTTAACCACTGATTACTTATCGTCCGCTCACTTCAACCCATGATATGGCCAAGATAATTTTTTTTACTTTAACTTTGTGTGTGAAGTCTCTGCTGAAAGGATAAAATCTCTTAAATCCAATAAACCACTAATGGGACAGTTTTTATGATGCCCTTCGTTCAACCCCACCATAGCCGATAGTGCAATGGCAATGGAGGCAACACGAGAGATATAGCAGGACTTTAGCCATGACCTGAAATATTCATTGGTCCTCATCGGAGATCAAACCTGGGACCCTCAGGTGGACAGTTGAGCGCTTTACCACACGACCATACGTACTTTGTAACAAAAAATAATTTATTCAAAGTGGTATGTTATACATTGTATACTGCAAAAGTTAACAAAATAAAATATTGTGAGAAATGTTTATTACCTTGTACCTTAGTTGATAAGAACAATAAATCTGCCAACATCCTCCTCCTGGAAGCAGTCTCTGTTCTTTAATAAGGGATTTAAGACCATGTATAGCCACTGTCACACAATTCTAAAAAATTGAAAAAAATATATTGTGATTTATTATAAAAAATATCACTTAACTAAATAGATATCGATCTTCTAATTTTCCAAATCTGACATCCCTATGTAAAGGTAAGATATCAGAAACTGGAAAAATTTCCCTAATAAATTACAAGAAGAAAATGGGTTGATTTTTTTTTGCTGTGAAATCAAGTAATTTAATTTCCACTTAAATACTGCATATCGTTGTTTTATGATACAACCATGGCATGAAATGCTTACATATCTTATAATAGTACTGTTAACTTTCAGTATTTTGAATACTGTGACTTAAAGCTTTAATGTTAATAAGTTTAAGCAGTATACAAATATAAAATTTGTTAAATAATGCTTCAATGTTAATAAGCTTGATCGGTATTAAATAAAAAAGATAATTTTAATATGATGTCATTAGTGTTAATACCTTTAATTCTGCCAATCTTTCGCCCCATTGTTCACAAACAACTAAAGTAACAACAGGAGATAGGTTTCTCTTTAAAAATAAAAAACTTTTATCAGCCAAAACAATGTGTTCCACAGCAGTAAGTTGGCCAAGTTTATCGATGATATTGGATTTAATCACAAAAGATGTCAATGGTTCTGCACCTATGATAAAAAACATAATATTGCATGAGCGAAAAACTTTTTCCTTTCCGGCAAAAATGTATAAAAGAACATGTGACCAGTTCCTGTTGCTTCAAGAGTAATAAGTTGTGTGGTTATCTTACTAAACATCTAAAAATTTCTTAACTAATATCTAGTAACCATTTACTGCAGCCAGTTTATGGAAATAAAATCACATGATTTTTTTAGGTTAACAATATCATACTCCACTTAAAAGTCTTAATTTAATAAAGATTAATCACATCCTTATCAAAATTAAGTATCGTACAATACTGTCAACAGTAAGTATAACACACAACCAAATAAGCATACAGAGAAACAAAATTTTTCTACAAAATATCTTTTACCTGTAATGTCTTGAAGATATGGTATCATCTGTGATCCTATGCGCTCAACAAATAAAATACCTTTAGAAGTTAGCATAGTTTTCACATTAGGGTGAATCACTTTCTGGCAAAGTAATAAGCCAACATTTAACTGATCAAATTCATTACACAATTCTATCATCTTGCAGAGTATCATATTCTGCACATCTTCACATTGTCTCTGTGTGATCTCGAACACAGCGTCAACAACCTCATCCAAATCACCCGACAGAGAACATGTAATAAGAGCTACTCTAACACAACTGTTCAGAAAGGTTTCTTTACCACAATCATTATTATGAAGCTCTTTAGCAGTTTTTATGTTCAGTGATACAATTCCTTGCATAGGAAGTATTTCTGGATACTCAAGAAGAAGTCCATGATGTAAACGACTGTCTTTAATGTGCTGCTTGTCTAGACCAACAATAAATATACCATCTGACAATCCATTATTCCTGACTGAAGATGTTTCAGGAATAGATTCTAAAAAAGCTCTAACAATTAACTGAGACATTTGATCACAATTAAATTCAGTTAAAGTTGTCAAAGATTTAGATAAAATGATACTTCTCACATAAGCTATTATTACACTTAAGTTGGTAAAGTCTGCTTTCAAGCATATACTACTATTAGGTCCAATTATTAAGTCAACTAATTTTTTTAAGAACAGACCATAAAGAGAATTCAGTGTGCTGAAATGAATATCTAGCTCCGTAGATGTGTGAATGAGTTGAAGTGTGTTGCAGGCCATAAATAGACCACAGTCACAAAACTGTTTCAAATGAGATTGTACTGAAGATACTATTAGTCTGAGTTCTGGCTGTGATAATGACAGAGCTGACAGTAACCTTGAACATGATGAAGTTAAAGTCACATGACCTCCACAACCATTTCGTAGGATATGAAACTTTCCCAAAGGTCCAGCACAAGTTTTCAAAAGGTGACAAAATTTCAGTCTAGTCTGCTGTGAGGTGGAAGTTAAAGAGCTAATTGTTGAAGGTTTTGATGTCTGCATTCTCTCCATAACAACTGAATTTGAAAACATTACAACAGCTGTGAAAAAAACAATTTACAAGTAAAAAATTTTAACTTGCTGTTATCAATATTAACATTTTACAATTTTTTAAAAAAAAGCAATCTAATACACAGTAACAATGTACTTGACAGTCAGCCAGATTATAATTTGCTTAGGAAAAACTCTGGTACAATTTGTTTTTAGGATTTTTTACAAGATTAAGTATACATCATTGATGGCTGAAATGTGACAATTTGTTATAGTGCAGCTCAAATGAAAAAGAAATGTTTGTGTTTATTTCAGGGTTTGTTTTCATTGCATCTAGTTAGAGTTATGATAGTCTGACTCTTAAAACTATTTGAAAAACCACAGCACAGCTCTCCATTGTCCCGTACATTACCAACCAGAGGCTATTACCTCGCTTACAACAGGATTTTATTTTTTCAACATATTAGTGTAATAAAATGATGTAAAAAAAAGTGAAGTTCCCTTAAGTGTAAAATTCATCTGTTTCAGTAACCTTCAGTGTAAAAAGTGATTGTGTGGTTAGCACACAATGCCAAGCTGCCACTTCCTCCAACCTCCCAAGTTAAGAGTCATGTACGCCATTTAAAGCTGGATGGACTCTGGGCACTGTTCACCATGAACTTGAAAAAAATCCTCAAGGTTCCGAAACTGGGACCACAGTTGACAGTCAAGTATCGCGGTACAACACATAACCACCCATCCCCCTTATCAGATGGGTAGATCACAGATATAAGAAGTCTACGCTATTAAAGATACAAACTACTAATACTGGTTATGGTACGTGTTTGAATTTAAATTTGTTTATCACGATTAAAGCCTTTTAATAAAGTCTTTGAAGCTTGTAAGAAATGTCTCATTACAGCTTCTTCACATGATACCAGCATATAGGGAATATCGTCCTTGGTTGTTAAAGAAATAAATTTTGTAGCATTATTATGGTTAAGTCTATCAGGTTTACCAGTCATTTCTCATATTTTTTAGTATAGAACCCATAACCTTAGGTAAAAAAATATTAGTCTGAACATACACATTAAAAAAAATATTAAAATTTACCTATGAATCAATAAAAACATTAAGACTCTATGTCTGCATTCTCTTTTTTTCCACTGGGCTCTGTCGCTTGCAGTTGGTGTGACATTATCTGGGATATATGCACTTATAACAGCAGCTCCAGTCACCATGACAATTAAGGACAATAATTTATTTTGATAGGTCCATTTAGACAAATTATTTAATGCTAATTTCCAACTCCTGCATTAGAATCAGAAAAAAAAGTGAGCTCAAATTGGTGTATTGTATGAAGTTATTTATAGAAGTGAGAATAAAATGGTGTACTGTATAAAGTTAGTTATAGAAGTAAGAATAAAATGGTGTAAAATAAAAAAAACATTTTTTGTTAAATATGCTTTTATTAAAATGTATTATAAAACAAAAGATAATTCCTTAGATCTGGTAAAAATTACCAGAAATCATGATGTCCATGCTTTAATTTTGATTTTAAAATTTCGGTATATATATATATAAAGGTGTATTTTATAATTCTAAATAAAATGGTGTACTGTATAAAGTTAGTTATAGAAGTAAGAATAAAATGGTGTAAAATAAAAAAAACATTTTTTGTTAAATATGCTTTTATTAAAATGTATTATAAAACAAAAGATAATTCCTTAGATCTGGTAAAAATTACCAGAAATCATGATGTCCATGCTTTAATTTTGATTTTAAAATTTCGGTATATATATATATAAAGGTGTATTTTATAATTCTAAACTCTTTATTGTTAAAAAAATTTCACTTTATTTTTAAATTGTATAAAAAATTATTTTTAAAAAGTGTGCCAGATTAAATATACTTTAAAAATCTACACATTAACATCTAAGTGTTCTTTAAACCATAATTTAAGCTTAATCTCTTTTGGCATTTTCAACATTATATAAATATTGCAAAAGAGTAATCAGTTTATGACTGTAAAAGAATTTAATGAATTGGCTTCAACATTTTAAAAAGTATATTGAGAATACACAAATGTTAAAAATTTCACATTGAGTTGACATGAGAAAGTACCTTGAGATTTGACAGTGAAAAATGATTTCAAATTTGGCGGAATATGACAACAGAGAAAATCAATTAATTACAAATTAAATAAATTAAAAAGACGATAAATTAGAGAAACATTAGCATAAATTCAATAACATACAAAACAAAAAGCATCATACTTACGGGTCAGGCTTTTTATGCATTGTTATATAAATGAAATAATCCTTGCTAATGATCTTGAGGGCTGTCTCTTTTGTTCTCAGTTTCTGGTTTATGAATATGAAAAGCACCTAGTCTGATATCGTCTTTCTGCAAAACTTTAGGTACAAATTTCTCGTTATACTGGATACTATACCAAGTCCAGTGTACAGCAGCTAAAATTGTTCCACAGGTTAAAAGTATGGCATTGCGACGAAGAAATTTAACAACTCTATCCATTATAGGTTCTCTATAAGTGTTTGCCTGAATCTATTAATTAAAATGAAATTAAAACAGCTATTTAATCATTTAAAATAAGCTAAAAAAATTAACCACTTAAATAATCTTTACATTTTAGAGAGTGAAAAAAATATTTCTCCCAGCATTAAAAAAACTTGTATATTATTAAATTACGGACAATGTCAGAAATTTGAAAAAAATTGATTTGGTCTAGTTGTTAGAAATGAGAGTATAATTTTACAGTGGTCAATTTTTTGGTCATTTAACAGTTTAATGACAAAAATATATTAGTTATATCACAGAGAATTTTAACTTAAGTATACTTTCAGTGAAACTCTTACATCTATAGTCTATACCATGTCAATGTCCGTATAAAAATACACAATGCAATAAATGATAACTTTAAGATGAGATGAAGATAAGTAATGAATTATTCATTTTTTTTATCCAAACAAAAAAAAGTGCAATGAATAAATAAAATGAGGGGTGGGTGGCTTATTTTTGTTCATTATATAGACATAACAATATACCATAAGTGAAGAGTTCAAGGTAAGAATTTAGAACAGCCATCATCACAAAATACTGCAATGGAGAAAATGAATTTTATGCCTGCTCTTACCGTAGTAATAATGTCATAGACCCTAGTAAGGCTTTACCAAAACTTTATTCTGTTAACTGTCCATTGTAAAGCACTAAGGTGTGTAAAGACTAAACTGGCAGTTTATGAGATCTGTCCAGATGGATCAAGACCGCCCAAGACCTTTTAGCCATGCCAATGTGTTATTACTAAAAATGATAGTACAGTGGTACCTCAACATACGAGTGCACCAACGTACAAAAGAGCAAGCCATGTTTTGCTTTGAAATATGAGAAAATTTTGAGCGGCTCAGCCAGCTGCACATGACTAAAGTTTACTGCGCCTTGTGAGTCTTGCATTTTCATGCTCCTCAAGTCAGTGTGCTTATTTGCCTCGCTATCGAAGCATCTTCGATACGCTGTTTTCTTGTTTTGTGCTTTTTTTCATTTACAATACTTTATCACATTTCTTTTTATAACCAAGAAAGTGAGAGAAAAGGTCAGTGCACAGAAGAAGCATGAAATCATGGAAAAATCATGTGAGCAAGGTACAATATTGTACTGTGCTTAAACAAGAGTCAAAGAGTCGATAAAGGGCATAACACCAGCTAAGGGCAATACAATAATTTCTAAGCTCCTCTGCCTCCACCAGCACCTTTCTTAAGATAGAGTCAGCTAATAGGCCTACACTTAATAAAACCAGTTTATTTTTATTTCTTTACATTCTATTTTATCCTGTTTTTAAAAAATGTTTGTAATTTATACATACATTTTTCGTATTCAAAAAAATATATAAACAAATGGGATAGCATTTACTATTTAGGGGGTTGAAATGGATTAATGCCATTTCAATAGGGTAAATTTTTATGAGCTACTGGAGAAGGAATTAAATTCGTAGGCCTATCTGAGTATCTCAAGTCAAGGCACTACTATTAGTTATTGTAAACGCAGTGGCTACGGTTCGGTCCAACTGAACCCGTATTTTTTTTTTCGGGTACCAGCCATACTTATTATTGCATAGCGGCCGAGTCTGTGCACTGAGCTATATTGCCTATATAACAACATATAAGTCACTGCACTAACCCTATTCCTTACACTAGCCCCGAAAACAAAAAATATGCAATAAGTATGGCTGGTACCCGAAAAAAAAAATACGGGTTCGGTCGGACCGAACCGTAGCCACTGCGTATTGTAAATTACTAAATAGTAAGACTAAGTTAATAAAACTAAATGTATAGTTAAAAATCATACATTTACAGACAACCTAAAATTAGTAAAATGAACCAATGCCACTGCGTATTGTAAATTACTAAACGCAGTGGCTCCGGCACCAGCCTAAACCATTATATTAGAGTATAAGGAACATGGCATATATAAATTTTCTTTTTTTTTCAGGATTAGGGTTAGGGTGTGGAGCAATATTATCTATGGCTGGTACCCGAAAAAAAAAATACGGGTTCGGTCGGGCCGAACCGTAGCCACTGCGTATTGTAAATTACTAAATAGTAAGACTAAGTTAATAAAACTAAATGTATAGTTAAAAATCATACATTTACAGACAACCTAAAATTAGTAAAATGAACCAATGCCACTGCGTATTGTAAATTACTAAACGCAGTGGCTCCGGCACCAGCCTAAACCATTATATTAGAGTATAAGGAACATGGCATATATAAATTTTCTTTTTTTTTCAGGATTAGGGTTAGGGTGTGGAGCAATATTATCTATGGCTGGTACCCGAAAAAAAAAATACGGGTTCGGTCGGGCCGAACCGTAGCCACTGCGTATTGTAAATTACTAAATAGTAAGACTAAGTTAATAAAACTAAATGTATAGTTAAAAATCATACATTTACAGACAACCTAAAATTAGTAAAATGAACCATACTATGGTCCATAGCCACTGCGTATTGTAAATTACTAAACGCAGTGGCTCCGGCACCAGCCTAAACCATTATATTAGAGTATAAGGAACATGGCATATATAAATTTTCTTTTTTTTTTCAGGATTAGGGTTAGGGTGTGGAGCAATATTATCTATGGCTGGTACCCGAAAAAAAAAATACGGGTTCGGTCGGACCGAACCGTAGCCACTGCGATTACTAAATAGTAAGACTAAATGTATAGTTAAAAATCATACAATTAAAGACAACCTAAAATGAAGCTATATTTATATAAATGTACTTAATGTTGTTAATATCTCTAGAGAGTCAGAAAATTATCAGTCACAGTGGTGAGTGGATCTGCCTTAACTCAGTAACTGCATTGCCATTACCTTATTTTACAGGCCTAGTTAATAAGACTGGCATGGTAATTAAACTTTACTATCTTAAGAGTGGGCATGGTGTGGACTCGTTCAAAAATATCATTGATCAAATTTCATATAAAATCATCAAGTTTAATTAAATGAATAAAACAAAAACACAGACAACCTTTTCATTTGCAATCAAAACAACACATAGTAGATATGAAGGACATGCGTAGTTGCCAGATTTCTAACTGACAGCGTCGTAAACTCGTAACTTAGCCAAAATCCGCTGATATAGCTTTCCAAAGACTAGCCCAAAGTATTTAAAATGAAAAATCGTAACGTATTTATATTAACGCAGTTGCTACGGGTACGTAAAAACGTACTCCGTATTTGTTTTGGACCGGGGTACGTAGTAGCAACTGCCTTATATTAAATGGAAGAAGATAGGGAAAAGATGTACAACTGAGGGCAGAGCCCTGTGGGAGACCCTGTTCAAGGGTCCGTTTCCTCGACACGCTGCTCCCAACACGTGTCATGATAGTACGATTGCTGAGGAAACTGCGTAACCAAATGTACATCTCAGCGGTGACTCCCAACCGCTGTAGCTTCATCAATAGTCCTGGACGCCAGACTCGATCGTAAGCCTGCTTGAGATCTAGGAAAACTACCGCCGTTGGCTCAGATTTCTGAAAGCCGTCGGCTATTTCTTGGACGAGGAGCGTGATCATGTCCATCGCACTCTTACCCCGCCGAAAGCCTCCTTGTTTTGGGGTAATGAGCCCTTTTTCCTCTAGGAACCTAATCAACCTTCGGTTGACCATGCGTTCGGCTACTTTCCCAACACGTGAAGTGAGGGAGATAGGACGGTAGCTTTCTGCTTGGTCAGTCTTTTTCCCTTTTTTAAGTACCGGCACTATGACAGCCTCCCTCCACCTCTGAGGGAGTTCTCCGGTCAACCACGTGCGATTGACAAACTGGAGAAGCTTTGCTTGTCCCGCTGCCCCGAGGTGTGTGATCATCTCATTACTGATCAAGTCACTGCCTGGGGCCTTTCTCATGCGACACTTCCTGACTGCGTATGCCAATTCATTGGCAGAGAATGGGGCTCTGAACGTGTCTCGATTTTCCGAACCAAACTCAGCCTTCTCTTTGACTCGTCGGACTTTATCCAGTGCCTTGGACAGTGTACTCTTCTTACTAGACTTACTGACCTCTGCAAAGTGCCTGTTAAGCACTTCGGCCTTCTTGCTATAGCTAGCCGTCAGGCCTGAGTCCGTTTGCAACGGGGCGCCAGTTCTGATCGTCCCAGCCTGGGTCAAGTCTTTCAGTAATTTCCACGTCTTTTGGCTTTCCCTTAGATCCAACTTCTCGCATGTATCAGTCCATTTCTGCTTTTTGGCCTCAGCAGACGCCCTTTTTACTTGCTCAGTTAGTTTATTGTACTCACGGCGCGCCTCAGTCGTTTTCAATCGACAAGCTTTCTTTGGGCTGTAGTCCAAAATGGTCTGAACTTACGTTTCGGAAGGCTCCTTGGGATCGTCCTACGTGCGGCACCTAAGATCGCTTCAGCGATCTCCTTGTAAGCAACGTCGACCGTTCCACGCTCGGTATCTACCCTCTCCAAGGCAGCGTCAGCTGCTGCCTTGAAGGCGTCCCAATTTGCTTTTGAATAGACCCAGCACCTGTGCTTAGCTCCTGGGTTTCTTTCGGGTGGAGGAATATCCACTGAGACGAGAACGGGTTTATGATCACTACCAATGCAATCTAGCACGCGGAAAGAGGTGTTACAGGCCAGGTCAGCCGAGACGAGTGTTAAGTCGGGTCTCGTTTCGCTCCCACTCGCACCGTGCAGCAAGGTGGGTACAGACTCATGGTCCTGCAACCTAACTAAATTTGTATTTCTACAAATCTCCTCAATCCTCTGGCCAGCCGCGTCAGTGCGCTCATAGCCCCATGCCGGAGACATGGCGTTGAAATCACGAAGGTGCCAAGCAGAGTATCCTCAGCAGTTATTAGACTGAGCTCCGTCTTGGGGGGGATTGTACACGTTGACACAGTGGTACTTCCTCCCATCCTTATAAACATCCACCGCAAGCGTATCCGTTTTTCCGCGTGAGCCGTGGGCGCTGCTCGGCTGAGCGTTAAGCGTATTTCTGACCAGGGTCACCAATCCCCTGCAGTTCTTGCACCCACAGCGGAAGCACGAATAGCCAGTGATGTCCAAGGATGCACTATTGTAACATTGCAACATCCACGTCATTCTCGTCCCCTCAGGCGGGGAGCTTTCGGCTACACCCGTTGGCAGTGACCTGCGGTCCATGACTTTCGGCTTCCCGCTGACAGAGCAATCAGCGTTTATCGCCGAGGGCTGGGCTTGACAGTTCCCAGTCTCTTTTGCCGCGCAGGGTACCATCGGTGGGGTTCGGTGAATAGCGTCTCCCCTCTCTGTTACCCTGCCAGAGTCGATTTCCGTGCTGTCGGGGTCACCTCGGGGGTGCGCACAGTGACTGTGTTGCCCTTGGTAGGGTTCCCCAGGGATAGAGGCCGACAACCTTCCGCCCTTCCAGCGGCGGAGCAAGCCATCTATCCAGCTCCATTAGCGGTACGCTGCTGGTCGTTACGATCGGTTGTCCGCTGACAGAGCAGTCAGCGTTACCCGAGGACTGGGCTCGACCTGTCACAGCCACTTTTGGGGGTCTGCCTCCCCCTCGTCTCCGCGTCGTCGTACGTTCTGGTTTCGTGCCGACAGAGCAGTCAACACTAGCCAGGGACCGGGCTCGACCTGCCTTAGCCTCTTTTGAGGGTGTGCGAATTCCCTCGTAGCGCCGTTCAGCGGTCACTCGTGCCTGGGTCAGGTTGACAGAGCAATCAACCGTTCCCAGGGGCCTTGCCTGACCTAGCTTGGCCTTCTCCTGTGATGGGACGCGACTCCCATCTGTTTGCTTTTCCGGTAAACCAGACGGTGGACACTAAGTGCCTTCGATCCGCCATTGTGGTTCTCGAGCTGAGCCGAAAGTAACCATTTTTGCGATGCCAGACCTTTCAGACGAAGTCGTGGCACCGGGGCAAGTAGTCGAACTTTTTACGATGGCGGTCCTACCGCCCCCTAACCATCCATCGAGGCATGTTTGGGTGCTGCCCAGACCCGCTTTATTTCCTTTCATTGCCTTAACCATTTTGCTTTTCGGGTGCCCCAGGGAGGGGCGAGTTGGGTGGTCTGACAAGTAAGCAGAGCAAGTCAGTTGCCTCCCTTGCCTCGACCCAGGATAAACCAGTGCCGGGGCGTGCCTACCGCCGGACATGTCTGATCTCTCGGAGTGAGAGTGGGTTGGCGTACCTTTCTCCTCGAAACCCCGATCTGCCATCGAGGGGCTGGCTCCGTGCAATACCAGCGTTCGGTCACAGTATCGAGTACACCAGGGTTCACTTCCCGCGCTCGTCCTGCAGCGGGGGAGCGTTTAGCAGTTCCCTTGCGGGCTTCCCACCACCATTCACCTAAGAGCGTTCAGGTGCCCTCCAGAGCGGGGTGGGCTGGTGGCGTAGGTAGCGGCATTACCTAAGAGACACTTTTAGATTTCGCATTGTTCCCAGAGCAGGGAGTCTCCCAGAGCAGGGAGGCCCAATGCTACTTTCTATTTGGATCGCCAAGTATCGGTCAAAAATTTGGCAGTCTTTATTGTCTTCTGCCAGACATGAGGCCGGCCAGCACCTGGGGATGACCTCGGCCCCCATAGTACCGACCGGGTGTGGGTCTCAGTAATCCTCCAGACGAACAGCGACACGCTAGCGCCACGCGTACTGTAAAGGTCCGATGTGATTGACCCACGTCAGAAACGATGCCACCATGTTTCGTTTTGCAAGCCCTTACCCGTACCTAGGGTTTGGGTTTTTCGAGACTAGCTTTCATCAATGACCTGCCTGAGTTTCTGGGTTGTAAAAGCCTACTGTATGCCGACGACTTAGCGGTCTGGAAGACCGGAAAGAGTGCCTCAGTCGTTGAGAGCGCACTACAGAAGGACCTGACTACGGTCGGCTGTTATACTAGGATGAGGGGGCTAGAGATTAACGTCTCGAAGACCGTCTACTCGCTGTTTACCATGGGCACGAGTATCCTCAAAGAACCATTTAGACTGGAGGTAGAGGGTGAGGTTCTTGCTCTGGAACCTAAGCCCAAGTACCTGGGAGTTACACTTGACAGAAAGCTTACTCTCTGCACACATCTTTCAGAGGTTGCCCGCTGCGCCTCTGATAGACTGAATATTGTCAAAAAGTTGGCGAGCACGTCCTGGGGGGGCTCGAGCAGATGTACTGAGGTCACTGTACATGGGTGCAGTAAGGTCTCAGATAGATTATAGCCAGGTTGTGCAAGTCTATGGCTCTAAGTCCTCTCTAGAAGCCTTAGATGTTGTACAGAACCAGGCTCTCCGGCTGATCACAGGCACTTTTCGAACGGCACCCACAGCAGCGGTGGAAATCATGGCAAATGTGCCACCTCTGGGTATCCGTAGAGAGCAGGCCGTTATAACTGCGTATGAGCGGTTTAAGCGGCAGGAGAAGACCTCTGTCCTAAGGGAGATGGTCGATGGCTGAGTGGAAAGGAAGCGGCTCTCGATGCAGTTTTTATGTACCACGCAGTGAGAATTGCCTCCGAGATTAAGCTGCCGACTGACCGCCTAATGCTAGAGACAGTCTCTAAGGTCCCTCCTGGCGAGGCTTTCTACATGCCCGAGGTACGCACGACTCTGGTCGAAACCAATGCTGGGAACGCAAAGGATCGCCGAACCATCACTGATGTGGCTTTGGAGATGATTGGAACCTATTCGGGGGACGCTATACTGGCCTATACTGATGCTTCTGTAACCAGTATTGATGGTCGGACAAGCTCCTCGTTTGGGGCCCATATTAATATGGCTTATTTTATATGAATTTTAGCAAACAGTGTGCTAGTTTATATTAATTAACTACCTTGGAGCTATTTTTAGCTGTTACAATTTAGGAAAAAAAATTAAATTTTGAAATTACCTAACATGTTTGTCAGTGAGAGGCGTAACGAGGGGTGGACAATGAGGAGAGCATCATGCCCTGGGCGCTACTCACAAAGGGGCGCCAAATGGTATATTCTACTTATAATATTATATGAGGGCGCTAAATAGGTATTAACAATGTATTGTGCCCCGGCGCGTGTTAAGCTATGACACTGTGTCAGTGTGCGTGTTCTGTCAGATATTTCTATCGACAGAGTACTCACTCATTAAGCCAGTGGCGTACCTAGGAGGGGGGAGGGCGGTGGGTGCGGTCCGCACCGGGCGGCACTTTTTATTACTTTTTAGGGGGGCGGCAAAAATGTATAGATTAAATTGAAATACCTAAATAAGAGGGCAGCAAAATGGTCTTCCGCCCTGGGCGGCCGATACCCACGCTACGCCGCTTCATTCAGCAATCTTAAATTGGCGGATATAATCGGGAACTGGGTAGTCAAACAAAATTCATCGAAGAGCCACATACTCTTATGTAATATTTGAGGGCTGGAGATTTTGTAAAAAAAAAAAAACTTGTCATATGTACAAGTCAAATTAGATTTCACGTATTACAATTAGAGGGCGGAGTTGGAAGTTTGTTACTTAACGTTATATTAGAAAGGGTGGGGATTTTATATTTGCACTTTTTTGTGTGTATAAATTTATATTTTTAGGGGCGGGGGGTGTTAAAAATTAACGTAATTTTTCTGGGCCGGGGGGGGGGGGGGTCACCGAAAGCTTGAAGTTGATGACAAGGGGATTGGGGGGGGGTCTAAAAGTGCTAAAATTTGTTGACGTAATTTATGTTTACTCTCAGCGAGTCTACAGACAGTCAGGACACTGGCCAATAGAAAAAACAACAAACAAACAACTAAGCAACAACAAAAACCATGGAAAAAGATCCAGCCATCTTTAAAGATGTATACAGTAAACAGGGATTCTAATGTTTTGTTGTATTTAAACACGGCTGATGACTCAATACGGTGAATGACGGCTTGTAAAATCTATTTTTTTTTTGTGGGGATCCAGAATCGGATCTATTCTTGTATTTAATTTATAAAGGGGAAACAATACTTAAAGTTTGAACAATTAAACATTGAAACGATTTTAATACCAATTATGTTCGGCTAAATTAGCATTGTATTTTTCTTCTTCTTCTTTGTTCTCGATATATGATCATGGAGGATTTCAAACGACCAGGCCTATAGTTATGATGAACTGCACGGTGGCATCTAGGTCCGTCTCGCTCCCATAAAGTTTTTGGTTGAAGGAGGTCATCTGTTGTATTTAATCACGACAGATATCGCCCCCTCCCCAACACCCGTGTTGCCAACCTTCGCTTTAACTTAGTTCGGTAGATACAAAAAATAATAATGTAAAAATAATGCCGTTCATAAAGTACGTCACGCTATTTTTGACCATTTTGGGTTGGCACATTCTACTGCGCCCGAGCTCTGTGTTGTCCTGTATGTTTCTTCAACATTGTGAGGCAAAGTTTAAGTGACACACTTTGCAAATTCGATCATGTAAGCTGGTCTGCAAAGATAGACTATAAAGATCATGTGGTTGTACTTTTAAAACTCCTGTTGATCTTGGCATAATGTCATCAAATTTGAGAGTTTTTGCCACAAACAATGAAGGAAATTTATGAGCATCGGCATCTTCTCTTTCTGAAGCTCTGATTCCATCAGTTCAGGGCCGCTTTAAGGTCATCGTAGGCCTTAGGCACTTTCAAAGTCGTAGACCCTCCCCATCTTCATTTTTAATATTTTTCAAGAATGCACCCGCACTTATTTGCTATTTGAAATCTAAATAAACTTCTGAGGACGTCATATGTGACTTTGGTAAGACAAAGAGCCGAAAAGTTAACATACTGTAATTTACAGATCTGCAGCTTGACGTGCTCATCTCACATGGTTATATATAGTTACTTTAATACAAACATTATTAAATTTATTGGCATTCTGAACTCGTTTTCACTTTATGTTCTGGTTTTCGTAGGCCCTTGAAAAGTCCGTAGGCCCTAGACACAATGCCTACTGTGCCTTGTTGATAAATGATAAATCGGCTTTGCAAAGTTGTTTGGTTGATTGGGATTGGAGGAGGAAAGAATCTCGAAGGTAAAATGTTGAAATATGAACTCCTAACTAACATGAGGAATTGTGAACAACACATTGAAAAGATATGCATTTCACGCTATTTTGACATAAAACTAATTTAAGTGTTTTACTAAAAAAATAAAAGTTTAAATTAGAAATAAAATAAAAAATATATAAGAAATGTGACTTCACACCTGGCCTGACCCCCCTTCTCCCTGTCACACTTTCTTACACCCCTCCCCCACCCCTTTTGGAGTGTGACGTACTTTATGGATGGCCCCTTTGTAGGAATCCATTTTAATTGATTATAATGGGCACAAAAAAAACTCCCACATCAACTCATCATTTAAAATTCTGATGTAGTTAATTGCGGCATATGCCACCCAGTGATGTATTGGTAAAATAAGAAGTAAGGGAACGCATAGTGGGAGCAAAAAAAAGTCATATTTTCAGCAAACTAATTTTTCCTTTCCCCTCCCAATACACCACTGATGCCACCCTCCTCTCCCGCGACAAAGTAAGGCATATTTTTTGGAAATATCGTGCTTTTGGTGGGAAATCCTTCATTTTACATAATGTTTAATGGGATAAATGATTGAAAACCTGAACGTTATGGTATTCGAACGATTTCAAACAGATAATGTACGTTTTCTGAGGCATCACGGCACTATATACCCTATATGCCAACCGCTCATATTGCAGGGTAAGTGCAGCCAGTTCCAGTAGTAGAACTCCCTCCACCCCCCAAATATTTATGCCACTGTATCCACTATCATTCGGAACAATTTTTTTTAAAATTTTTCTTGGCCTCATCGAATGAAACAGGCGATAATTTAAACAATCAGAAAAGGACCAATAGAAAAAATCTTTTTTATGAACATATTTCGACAACCAATAGAAT
Source organism: Bulinus truncatus (assembly GCA_021962125.1). Taxonomy (NCBI): domain Eukaryota; kingdom Metazoa; phylum Mollusca; class Gastropoda; family Planorbidae; genus Bulinus; species Bulinus truncatus. The sequence goes on from JAGDYQ010000185.1 coordinate 1,130,615, forward strand.
TATAGCCCGCCAAGCGTCACGAAGAGCTAGATAAAAACCGATATACGGTGTTTTTAATGGTAAATATTGATAACCTATTAATGGTATTATGTATATATACCATATGTCTTTTAAAATTTATTTCTTTGTTCTTAGAATGCATTTATTAAATGATAATATTATTTTTCACTATGAGAGTTCTGTCAAACAATGATGTTTAATACGACTAACGCTATCTTTGACCTATTTTCCCCCTAAGGCTAAGCCTAATATAAACAACTATTTTCGATTTTCGTTTGTAAACATCACTCATTTATCTCTTATGAGTATTTACTTTTTTTAAATAACATTGTTGTTTTAATATTGAAAATAAGAACAGTTAATTAAATGGGTTTCACATTTTATACATCAAATAGTGCACTGTAGTCATGTCATATGGCGTATTTGGGGTTATTTCCGGGAATCTTTTATAACTCAACCGAAGCTATAATTACCAATACATGTCATTATTAATTTATTTTTACGTAACTTCAGTGCTATTTAGTACTGCCATCGATGCAATTTAAACGATTGGCATACTCACTCACATGCAATAACACAGCTAAGATTTAATATAACAAATATTAGGTCCGAAACCGAACGATGCGCTTCCTTAAGACAACTTAAGTCTAATTGTATGAATAAAAAAAGATTGCCTTGTGTTTTTAAGCTTGCCTTGTGTTTTTAAGGTCTGTGATGTCACATAGGGCAGGGTATTATTAATTATTATAGTATAGGTGACACAGTATATTACATCTAAGATGATTGTTTATGAAATAAAAACATAAACAATGATTATTATGATTGAATAATCAGTATAAATCTCCCATTAAATTACCCTTACTTGACTCAGGGTAACTCAAATGACAATGAATTGATAGTGGTCAATGCTGAATGGGTTCTTAAAAATAAATGAAAATTATATACAAAATAGTATAATACACAACCTATTACACTTATATTTACATTTAAAAGATAAGGACTTACTTTAAAATTGATTAGTTTATATCTGTTAATGTCATTAGTACTTGTATATACTAGGGCTGTACCGGAATCCGATTCCGGTTCCTGTTAAGCCGGATTCCGGCAGTTTTAACAAATCCGGTTCCAGTTAAAATGTGCCGGATTTAAGCCGGATTTCTTTGTTGTTTGAAATTTGTAAGAAATTTTTTAGCGCAACATAATTTTGAAATATTTAGCGCTATACAATTAAATTAAAACAATAACTTCCTTTGCTTTTTTAAAACTAGGCCTACAATAACGTCGATCGCTTTTAGTTCTGTATGTAAGTAAAAATATATTAAAAAGGAAGATTTGAATCGTATTTAGTCTAGTAGTAATACGGCACCTTAACTTCTGCTACTTTTGATTCCGTGTTTTCTATAAACTATATTTAGATATACAAGCTTAACTTCTTTTAGAGCAGACAACGATCTATTTTGGGTGTTTACAGTTTAAAAATAGGTCAATAATTTTTTCTGCAAATTTTTTAATTTAGTGGATTTTGTCACGATTTGGTTAAAAATCCTCTCATATTTAGATAAATAACTTGACGATACATTTTTAATTGAACATTAATTGATATTGATTTAGATTTGAAATGCATTTTAATTTGCGTTTTATGGGAAATAGTCAGATAATGATTTAAAGGAAAGTATGAATGAAATAACAAGGTTTGGTGACATCACTTTGGAAAACTAAAGAAAAATGAACTATTGGGTGGTGCCACAGTATATATATATATTAGGGTGGTTCAAAAAATTTTTTTTTTTGTAACTTGTAGTGCTTTTTGATTTTTCTGTTATATGTCATGAGATAATGAAATAACAACAAAAACTGAGTCATTCTATCATCATTTACTACTGCCTCATGAGGATTAAAAATGGTGATGACTGCCGATTTTCTCGTTTTTGTATCATTAAGCCAGAAAAATGTTGAGGTTTCCACATTGAAATTATAAATGTACTGAGAGTTCCAAACAACAAAATGTTCACAGACTCTGAAAATTAACATTCATTCAGTAATCAGTACTGCCTAATTGGATTTGAAAATTACAATAACGGCCCTTTTTTGTTTACGCAACATAAACTCAGAACAATGTTGAGCTTTCAACAATTAAAATTAAGGCTGCTGATTAAACTGTGTTAATTTGCGATTAACGCATCAAAAAAAATTTGCGATTAAAATTTTTAACGCAACACTTAAATGCGTTAATTTGACTAAATGCGGAAAGTTCACCAAAACGATAAATAACAGAATTTCACCATTTGAAGTTTAAGTTCAGTCCACTTATTAAGTAGATCTACCACACCCACCCTGCCGCAATCCGCACATACCCTCACCCCCAGGTATGTCGACTGAAGCCCTACTTGTAATATATGATGAAGGTTTTGGTTATTTAGCCCTTCGACAAGTAAACTCCTGCTCCCTTCTCGGTCGATGTGAAAAGAGAAAACTTTCATTCACTAGTTTACATTATATACTGTAGTGTATTGGTGGAGGTATAATGAACCCGTTTATAATTAGACCAAAATAACGAGATGCTAGAAATTTTGTATCATCATTTTTTTTGCGCATAATTTTGTATCGTATTTTGATAGTATAACATCTTGCTAATACATCTGTACCCGAGACCGTGGCTGTATTTTTCATAATTATTGTGATACTGAGTTAAATTTTATATATGGCTGTTGATTTACTGCAATTAAAGCGTAATTAATGCGTTAAAAATATGCGATTACATTTTTTAACACAAACACCTAAATGCGTTAAATTTTACCCAAATGGTGTTATTTCAGAGTTGCAGATGAAATAAAAAAAAAATCAGTAAATAACCCAATTCTATAACCAGATCAGTCGAGATTTAAAAAAAAAGGAAGAAAAAAAGACCCGAACACAGAGTGTCACGTTTACATACAATCATATCAGCTATATGACCTTGAAACAATAGGATTGCCATTTCTTAATTCAAACTTATGACCCTGAATGATGCAATTAATGAACATCTGCATGTGTTATAGTTTGATTGACAAGTGTCATGGCTTTGAAACAATGTAACTTGTGGTTGGTAAGTGACGTCATCTACCAATATTAACACCACCCACCTCCCGACCAATACAACCACAGTCGGCGAGTTGAAGGACAAATTTGCTTTTAATCTTTTGAAGTTTTTGCTTTGCGCTTCGCAGTCTATAAATGTTATTCTTATATTCTTTCATTCATTTACTTTCTTACTATCAACTATTTGTTCAATGTTTTAGTGAACAACAAAAAAGAATTTTATTTTATCGGTCTGTCAGTTATATTAATAAAAAAATATTGTGTTAAATGACACTCTTTGATGTTATCTGTTGGCTTTCATTTTTCATCTTCTGTTGTTCTTTCTTTCCTGTTGACGACACACTTTATAACAAATCGCGACCCACATGTGAGACTGAGAACAAATGAACAAGGATGCTTACATGCTCGCGTCAAAAATGAGTCGAACATTTCAAGGTCTGGCTTGTCAAAGACGTCACACACACACATACACACACACAAAGGTTTAATAATCTATTGCTTAGGCCAAGTAAGTGCGAAAAAATAACACGTTATTATATTTTAATATGGCATGTTGATAGAATTAAAAAATGTTACAATTAATAAATAAAATATTTTTTCGATTAAATATGCGTTAATTTGCGATAAATTTTTTAATTATGCGTTAATTTCGATTAAAATTTTTAATCGAACAGCAGCTCTAATTAAAATATAAATGCATTGCACACAGTGTTTTGGGCCAATCAGTAAAATGTTCACAGAACCAGTTAAGTAACATAAAACACTCCAACACTGTTCATTGTTCATTCATTGATTGAGTGTTGCCTTCTTTGCATCTGGGTACTGTTTACGGTGTGACTCAACAACCTGATACAAGTACTGCTTTTCATCTTCCTTTTTTGTTAATGACTTGTTGAAGTTGGTTGCCAATGCAATGCCTCGCTCTGCTGAGTCATTAACAACTTTTAGTGAATGGGCAACCACCTTTGCGTGTTGGTACGCTTCCAGCTGTGGCCACTGCTCAACAGGCAAGTTCAGAAACGATTTGTCGAGATTCAAGACCTGAAAGAAGAAGTGTGATCTGCTTACAATAAAATAATCAAGTTTCTTATCACAGAGTTCTTCTTTGCCAGTGTATTTGATTGACCTTTCTGAAGATGTTTCATGTTCGCTGGCAGTTATAAGACAAGATGCCATTCTTGTCTTGACCTCGGCTGAAACAAGGTCAGAAAACAGAGCAAGTGACACGAGTTCTTGTCCCAAGTACCATAGATGGCGTCCAAGTGCCGCAACTCCTGTGTCTGCAATGATCTTGGAAGTGGTATGATAGTTGGTGAAGCTTTGAATAAGAGACCGATCGTTTATAGAAGCATCACAAGGTGATGTACAAGATATCCACGCTTTGACATACACCAATGTTGTGAACAGTCTAAATTCTAAGCATGCTGTGCTCTCATGTCGACTGAGCTTAAACTGTTACTGAAACAAATTCAGCTTCAGAACATACAGCAACTGTGGCATCCATCTGGCATGATAAAAAGCCCCAGGTACACGGAATCGAATGCCACGTGGTGGTGTCTGTCCCAGAAAAATCATGGTCAGCTCTAATAATTCCCTGTAGTCTTCTCTTGGAATTGCTCCCCTGTTACCAGTCAAAATGTCCTGACAGAATTTCAATATTTCCTGTTTTAGCACTGATAGACTTTCAGTCATTAGGCGGGTGTCTGCACATGGTTTGTATGCCACTTGGTCAATATTTGGCCAAAATTTCTTGAAATCTGCGAAATAATATCACATTTGGCCCTGATGTTGGGCCAAACACCTTTTTAAAAATGTCGCTGCATAGGACTTCAAGGATGTGGTGTCGGCAAGCCAACCATAGCAGTTCTTTGCCTAGTTTTTGCTCCAGTAGCACACATGTGCCATTGAGATGGCCGGTGTTTGCTGCAGTTGTATCAAATGACATTCCTGCAATGCAGTTAGTCAGCTCCCAATCAGTGATGGTTTCTGCTGCAGCTTTGGCTATTGGCTCACCTGTTCCTTGTACAACTTTTGGAATAGCCAAAAGCTTTTCAGTTGTACGACCTGTTATAATGATTGCTACGCGATCTTCTTTTCCTGGATCGCCAGCTATTGAAGGAAGCAATTTGTCATCGAAATGTATAACCAGTGGGCCATCTCTGTTGAATGCAGACTTCACATCAGCAGCTGCTTGAGTACGATGCTTTGATCTTGTTCTTCTGATGCTGCTGACAGACAAAGACATACCTGATGCATTTTGTCCATAAGTTGTAGCTGCTGCATGTAGAATATATGCAGCATCTCGATTGCTGACACTTGTACGATCTAGTGCTGCAGCTAACTGTGGACTTACAGCTTCATTTGCAGATATTTTTGCATGCTTTTGCTGTGTTTGACCTTGTGTGTCTAAACTGTCTGATGATTTGCATTCAGGATTGTAGTCATTGAGTTCTGCACTACTTTCTTCATCAAGATCTCTAATGTCACTGGTGTCACCATTATTCAAACTTGCCGATGCTGGAGCACTTGCCTGAGCTAAATCATTTAGCCTCCTGTTTTCTTTGGTCCTCAGTTCAGCTTCTCTTTGTATTCTTACTGCTCGTCGACCTTCTACTGCTGTAAGCTGCTGGTCTATTTTACCCATGACATACTTCCTTTCTGTTCTTTGATCAGCCAGAAAAACCCTATCTTCTTCATCGCATCACGATGAGCAATATCAAACAGGCCATTCATATCAGCTTCAAAATTTGACTCCCTTGCCATCTGAGCTGTGCCACCACGGGTTTTATTGCGACAGATAGTTCTGTGTTTATCAACAAGAAGTTTTAGCTTGTGGATAATATTTCTTTCTTCAGCTGATGGTACTCTTGCTCTGGCACATATCTCGCAAACCTGTCTAACAGTAACTGTAACCGATTCAGTTTTAGACCGTTTTTCATTATTGTGATGATGATAGTAGACTTGTAAAACTTCTCTAGTTGTTGGTAGCATATTTCCATTAAATAACTGTACTGGTTCGCCAATCAGATGAACATATGTCTGAGATCTTGTAACAGCCATTTAAAAAAATTGTCTCTAATAAATCAATAGCCAATACCTCCTAGAAATAAATGAAAATTAAGACAAATTTTAAAAACTTGTAGACAGTACAATCAAAATGGAGTTGTTTACTTTTTTAAAAGTTAAATATTCTTTGTACTTGCAAAAAATAAGTAACAGTTGACCAGTCTTCAATTTGATCTTTAAGATGGAAATAATATCGATTTTTGGGACCAAACAAAAAATTCAGGTGCTTTGAGGCAGTACTAAATTAACTTCAAATGGAGTTATATTTTATATTTAAGGTCTGTAGCACAGGTAACACAATTTTTATGAAGCACTAGCAATTTTTCAACTTTTATTTTTTACCTATGCATTGTGAACCACCCTTATATATATATATATATATTTCAATTCATTTATTAATAAACATGTTTATTATACTTTCTAAGATATGTTACCTATTTCTTTGTTTGATTGTAATAGAAATCAAGTTAAATTAGGTACAGCTTTATTAAAATATTTTTTTAAAATAAAGAACCTATTATTTTGACAGAGTTATCTTTCTTAACTCAAGATTGGGGAAGGGGTTTTAGTAACATTATTCAAGATCTAAATGCTATCTAGAACTTAAAAAACTAAATTTTTATTCTATTTTTCATTCTTGTATCTTTTTTCATGTTAAGCGAGAACTTACTACTTCGTTCGGAAGAGTTACTATTTAACTTGGTAAAATCCGATTCCGGTTCCGATTCCTGCAGGATCTAAAAATTACAATCCTGTACAGCCCTAGTATAGACCAAACATGGGAAAACTATGGGGCCAAGTACATTTCATCAGGCAGTTAGATTTGTTAGCTCTTTGCTCCTCTCCCTTAATTTACATCTTTGACGGTTATATTTAATTTCTAATAATTAATATAAACCCCATCCATCTGCTCTTGGTCAGGTCCTTCTGGTTCTGTCAAATTATTGATTATCATAGTATAGGTGACACAGGTGATCATTGGTTCAAAAAGTTTGTCCATTTGGGATAGTTTGTAGCTTCTTAAATCTTAATTCATTGAATAGTCTCCCTCTGGCCAGCCTGGACTTTTATTAGTCTTGTTGGCATATCAAATAGGAATGCATAATTTGTATTCAAGTAGAGTATATATGTAAAAGATAAATATTTCATATGATTGGTAATTTTGAATCTTTTTGAAGTCATGAAATTAATTAAACTTTTACTACTTTTCTTTGACTTTTTTTTTTTCTGTGGAACAATAAACTTTCCATTTTTTTATGTAACTTGGCAGGGGCAAATGGGTTGTTCCACTGTTTCCAGAACTTACTTTGTCCTCATTCAGAGGCAGCCTTTTCAACACTATTACTTTTTGGCACAGGAATGGGGTGGCAGTTCTAGATTTCCCTTGGGTGCCACTAACTATTGTATTTACGCTGTTGAAAACACGATGTGAAATTGACTGTTGAGACTATTTTATAGTACTTTATAAAAAAAAATTTACAATGTGGATTTCAACCTCATAAGCTCCCACCACGGATATAATGTTTTTTTTTTAAACTAATTCTTCACTGTTGTTATTGATGATTAATCAGAAGTTATTGAAAATGTTTTTATTAATTAAATTAAAGATGTCTTCTTGACCTCACATAAAAACTAGCACTGTGAGATTTGATAGTGAGCTAAATATAACCCTTACTTAAATTTGGTTGTTGATCACTCCAACCTAATCAGTACATAAAATATCAATACAGCACTCTCTCAACCATACACCCTGTAATTAATCCTCCTATGTATTAAAATTATTAATCTGTAATAAAAATGAAGGTTTTTATGATAAATTGATGTATTTATATAGGCATGGTTTGGATAGAACAGGAATAATTATTTTGGTCTGTCTGTCCAGTTTTTACATATCTAGCTTGTAATTTTGCCACAGTTTGTCCAGTTTATACATATTTAGCTTGTCCTCCTGCGACAGTAGGCCCAATAATCAAATCTTACATACTTTGAACTCTTATTTAAAACGATTAGCTCAGGGGTGGGCAAACTTAATCTATGGAGGGCCACATTGAAAACTTGATTGTTATCGGCGGGCCGCATATATATTTTGTCTACTTCAATTACAATTTATCAGTTGCTAATTTGGTAATAAGACTTTACTATTCATAATTATTTCAACATGATAATTTTGAGAACGAAGGAACTTAATTTACATACAAGCTGACCACAGAGTACAGTTATAATTAATGAGAAGTATATAATTGTTCACAATTTTGGATAATGTTTGTGAACTGTGGAACCAGTTTACTGGTTGTGATTCACATGACAGCATACAAATTGCAGTCAATCAACATCAATCTGTTCTTAGACTTGTTTATTTTCATACAAGAAAATGCTTGCTCACAAATTTATGTCAACCTAAATAGTGACAAAAGTTTGGCAGCAAAGATTTTTAGGTGTGGAAATGCTGCTGCTGGCAAACATCCTGAAAACTCCAGAACTGACTTGAACTTCCCCTTCATGTCATAATCCACTTATTGTTCAAGAAGCTTTAATATTCTGGAGCCATAAAACTGATTTAATATCCCTAGATTAGAATAAAATTTCAAAAATATAGCAAAATTCTAAACAAGGAGAATTAGCATCGTCATAGGACCGCAACATGTACTCGCGTTCGGGCCGCATAATATACTCTGACAGGCTGCATGTGGGCCATAGTTTACCCACCCCTGACGTAGCTGATTACACAAAAGGAAAGCAAATTTTTAAGTCCTGGGGAAATCTGTCAGATGTAGGGTTTCTTTTGTTTTCTGTTTGATGCCACACCACTAAAAATATTTTGAAAAAAAGCTGCATTTAGTTACTTAAATAAAAACAAACTACTCAGTTTGTGACAGTTATTTATTAATGGCACATCAAACTTTTGTCTAAAAAGAGGGTTAAATTTTTGGTTACAGAAATAAGACAAAGTACGAATACTGTGAGGTAATATATCTGCGACACAAAGAGATACGTATTACTTTAGACATCACATTAATTTATGCAGCATAAAATATTATCTCTTTCGCTGTTGCCTTTTAATTTCACTTTCATCAGCTGATGGCCAGCGTTTTGTTTTTTTCGTGGTTTATTTTATACTTTTTACTTTGTTATCAAGCTTTTGTTTTTATCTTGCTGTTATCCTAACTGTATGGTAAGTACTTGGTTTATGACAATTTGAAAAAAAAAAACTAGTACAAGTACTTAAGTAACATTTTTTCTGTAATAAACATTTACTTCAACAATATTTTACAATTTTAAAATCGTTTGATAGGTTTGCACTTATTGAAAACATTGGATGAACTTGCATCAATTTTGATAACTATGGCCAATGTAAGTAATATTGTTAGCACTTTAAATTGGAATACATTTTCAAAGAATTTTATTGTTATTGAATTTTTTGTTTCATACATCTTAAAGACAGTAGAGTCACACATCTGAAGAGTTGTCTTTTTCCGTCATGTTATTTTCCAACAGTGCATAGGTTGGTATTACAGAAAATAATTATAATTTTCTAACTTAGCTTTCATAACCAGCACATAGAAAACAAAATGTATTAAATTAGTATTAAAAATTATGACCAAATCTGTTTAGCTTAATATTCAGTAACAAAATGTCATAGAAAACCGATGTCATTGTACATTACTGTTATAGTCAAGATATTAAACTTTAAAGTGTGTTTGCTATGTAATCTCCCATCATGCAGTATATCTTGATGACAGTGTTCCTCCCGCACCTCAGAATTACCCCTTATTCTCCTTAAACTTAACGAGGTGGGCATCAAGCATATGAACCTTTAGGGACATCTGGCAACCCATTTTGTATAAACATGCCAGCTTTGAAAAAATATTTTAAAGTCATGTTAAAGCTGGAGACTCTTTACCTACACCTAAGGTAAACTGTTTCATGAGTCTTAATTTGATATAGAGAGGTGGCATTAGTAGCTAGTGGGGCTCCTCTGACACCTCTTATTTTGCATTGCTCTTTCCTAATGAAAACTCAGTATGTGTTATGTGATGGCCAGCCCTCTAACAACATCTTAACTATGAGTAGAATATTTCAGCATCTCCATCAAAGTCTTGACATTGTTGAAGTCTGCCTTTAAGTGTACGGAGTGAGCCAAAGGAATATTTGAATACTTGTTCCCATTATCTTGCAGCAGAGCGTTTAAACTTCTAGATGAGCAATATATAAATATATCATCGCAAAATATTGATGTCTTAAGCAAAGTTGATATGTTAAATTTAATGTTTAGTTTTCTTTTCAGACATAAATGATGAGAAAATAACTTTATTAAGACAATACACAAGTAAAACAATTTGTTACTCAGTGAATACAGCAAATAAAGCTACGTTCCTGTTTTTTTTTTAAATTATAGTAGCTTAACTCATTCACCATTCATTTATTTAACATTTCCCCTTAAAAATCAGGTGTATTTACGGTCAAAAAAATTAACTTGAAAAATCGAAGTTTATGATTAATAAATTTTCTATGAATTATATATGACAAAAATGGTTTTGAATTCCTAAACAACTATAAAGAACTTAATAAAATTGGATGTTAAGGTGTCTTAACATTCCTAGTCATGTTAGGCTTTTTGGTTTTTTCTCTTCTGAACAGAATTTTTCTATAAACATACATTGAAATTAATTATTGTTTTTCCTAAAAATAATAAGGCTATGAGAATAAAAGTAATATTAAGTTATTAATTAAAATAATTTTAAAAATATTATTTCAAGTTATAAAGTAATTAATATTAAAAAAAAAACATTTAATGTTTCTTTATTTGCAGAAACGTTCAGATCGCAGTGTGAAGGATGTGGTGATAACTCCTTACATTTCTTTTAGATGGTTTTTAATAAATTTGTTTATTATGTTTTTTGGACCTTTGTTTCTGATCTACCTAGTTCTTCGTTGTGATAAGGTAGTTTAAGGAAACGAATTGTTTTAGTTAAACATACATTTTATCAACTTTGAAGAAGCTTATTTAACTTAAAAAAAATATAGCTTGCTCCATTGCAATTTCTTTTCTCCAGAATCAGTGTTTGCTTCTTCAGATGCCTCTTGTCATTCCTTGGCTCCCAAGAGTATATTTCTCAATGTTTAGTATCTATTCTGTTCTAGGCTACATTATAATTGTTTTACTGCTGGCTATCACCCATGTACCTGCACTTGCCCGCACAGAAAATCAGGGTAGTATTTTTTAGACTGTTGAAAATAAATGTGTGCTATATCCTGTGAAAAAAATGTCCTTCATTGATCATTTTAATCATTTAACTTCATCTTCCAAAAGTATTTAGATCATTATAGTTGGGGGGGGGGGTGTAGGTTGTCATAAAGTAGAAAAAGATTGAGACCTTACACTGTAAGACCCATTTAATCTCTGGAAAAAAAAAAGAAATATTAAAATGGGTTCTGAGGTTGAACACTTATAGTTTCATGTGCATATTATAACAATTTCAATAAAGCTATTGTGATGAGTGCTTTGTTATACATTCTTTTATATGCCAAAGTATATAAAACCTGACAGTTTGCATTCTGTTTTTTTAATTAATAGCTTTTTCAAGCTTGCTTACCAGCAGTTTTGCATTATTAGTAGCAGCCTATTTGCATCCTTTTGTGATCAAAATGGCTTACAATGAATATCTGCGGATTCTGTGTGTAGCAACTGCTGTCAGTTACATCTTGAGTGTGTTCTTTTTTATCCTTGCCTATTTGGGTATACTAACTAAGGATCTAGGTAATTTTTAATGTATTTATGTTTTTAATTTGATGATAAAAAAAAAATTTCATTTTCTTTTATAAAGTCCTTAAAAATAATAATTTCTTTTATATGGGTATTTTAAATTTTAAACTGTAATAACATGGGAAAAAATTTAATCACTAGTGTTTGATTGTAAAATGTATGACCCAACAGACATTAATTTTATGAAACTAGTTTTACATCAGCAAAAAGTTGACCTTTCATTGACTAAGAATGTTTATAATTTTAAATATTCTGCATCTGTACTAGGATAATAGTTTGAAAATAAAAACCTTTGTTATTTTCTAATGACTTTGGTGAGCCCATGTTTTCCAGCAGCAAACAAATAATGTTCAGTGCATTATGATGCCATCCTCAAAAATGAGTAGGTAGTAGTGTTAGCTAGAAGTTGAAAAGAAACTATCATACAGGCTGAAAAAGGGGGACAGTACATACTCTTTGTAGCTGAACTTTTTTCAAATTGTAGTAGATATTTATATGAATAATCTAAGTTGCCTGAAAGTCAAAATCATTTTACTTTGCAGATTACAGCTGGCCAATGGCTATTTTTTATGGTAATACTGTTCGGGTGCACATTGGTGATCTAGATCTGAAGTACTTTTTTTATGTGTACGCAGGAATGATTGGATGGGCATTGCTTGATCTTATTATTTTGCTAAATATGGTTCTTCAGAATAAGTGGAACACGTCAGTCATTTTCTTGGCATTAACTCAGTGCTTTTTCATAGGATATACATTATATTTTGAGGTTAGTTTTGAACTTATTTTTACCAAAGGACATAAAAGAAAAAAACTAGATTTTTTTTTATTATCATACACACTTAGAGGGCTGTAGATACAGCATTGAATAATGTTGATGTAAGTGATAAAGAAGGTAGATCTTCATTTCAACTTCTTTAAAAAAAAATAGTGGCTCACTCAGAAAGGAAGAATTGTAAACAAGTTTTATTTTTAAAAAATCACTTAAACAAATTTCTAGTTCATCAAACATTTTGGTTCTTTTATGCATCTTTTTCAGCAATATATGCGGCGTAAACCTTTTAATAGGAGAGAAGGCCTAGGGTTTTTCTGGCTTATGCGTGTTTTGATGTATCTTCCATTCCTTCACTCTTTGCCTGTATACTATGCTGCAACCACAGAGGTTTTTTTGCCTAAACCATTACTATTGCTGAACTCTGTGATTTACTGTTAGTATTACTCCCTGTTTTTCTGCATTATGGTTTTAAAGTATTTAAATATTTGGAAATCTATTTTTGTTTTAAAATAGATCTTTGAAAAACCACATTGTTCAGTGTTTTTTTAGAGCAAAAAAATATTAATAGGTACCCCAAACTTATATTTCAAAGCAAGCATTAAATGGACCATTTAAAAAAAAACTTTCAGCAACACATCCACAAAGTTGTAGTTACAAAGAATGAATTGTATAGAAATATTAATTGAAAATGTTAAGTTTTTGAATTTTTAGTGTTAATTATAATGGATTTTTATTTTGCTATTTGATGATCGCTAGTCTCATTTTTGAAGGTAAATATCTTTGAAATCTTTGCCTACACAGTCACAATTGACACACACACTTAGACATTTATAAGTTAAACATTGAAATTTTTTTTTGTTTTAAAATAATTTTGATTTTTTATCACCTTCAAAATGGCAATTTTACAGATTTTATCATTTTGAAGCAGAGGATTTTATAAAAAGAGTGGTTTAACTATGATTTAAAACTTAAAGGAAATGTACCACAATATATAAAATCGACACTTGACATTTAATTGATGGATATTTAGAGAAATGTATGAAAATATACCATAGTGCCAACATTTTCTTATTGAGCTTATGTATCTATAAAAGAGATGAGAGTGAAAAATAAAAAATCAAAGATACAATTTAATACATGTACATGTACAAACAAAAACTAAATCAAGTGTCATAAAAAAATATGCATGATAAAAATAATATGCTTTACAAAATAATGTTTTACGCTTTTGTTTAAAACGGATGAAAAGTACGAAATTATTCCCAAATCACAAATATTTTTAGAAATAGTTATTTTAGTAGTTTAAAGACATTATTTTTTTTCCAATACGGTATATAAAATTATAATTCTTAAAAAAAAAAGACGTACCCTCATACATAAAAAAAAATTATTTTAAAATATATGACGGCTTTTAAATATTTTTTAAACAATTTTTTTTTATATCTGATACAGTGATATTGTACATCTTCATTCATTTTGACACCATAATCTCTTTCCATATTTTTTTCCCTGCTGTGAAAAATTACTATAAATTAATGAACTTCAGAAGTTATAAGATATTTATTAATTAATTTGTTTTATACCGCAGTATTTGGCATAATAGTCTACATCAGCTCATCTCAACAGAAAGAAAACTTTGCTGAGGATAATTTGAAATATAAAAGTTAGTTGCTCACAGTTTAAAAAGTTTTAAATAGCATTTCTAAATGGATTGAATTCATTGTGACATCTTTCTGAAATCATTAGTCATGAATGCCCTTCGATAAAAACATTTTCTTTTGTTTTTCTAAATAAGATATATTAAATTTCTGTTTGTTATTCATGCTGCCTTACTGTGTATTCATCTGTCTATCAAAATTTTAATTTACTTATGCAGCAACATTTTTTTGCAGATCTAAGGTCTGTAGCTGCATATGGAGGAAAGCGATTTCTTATTAGTGGATATTGGGGTATGGTACAAAAACCAGATTACATTGGTTATATGATCATATGGTTTTCCTGGACAGTTGCCTGTGGTAAATTATCATTTTTAGGAAACTAATTTTAATATATGTGTTTTTTTAACTAGTTTACAAAGTAGAGATAATATTAGTACACTAGCTGTTCCCTGCAAAACCTTTGCATAGAGTTATATTCCCATAGGTTTAATCATTTGGCTAAGTTATTTTTGGTTTCGGACATCTGATATTTTCATATTTTTTTTTTACAATTTAAAGATGCAATATATTGTAGAATTACAAAAAAATAAATATGTAAATGGAACAATTTTGGCCTTTGGTTTTCATGTTTGAAAACCGCAGAAACTATTAAAAGACTAGATTTTTTAAAAATTGATCGAATTGAGATTTCCGGCAAAACTCCATTTTGAATTCTTGATTTCCACTTTCG
This sequence comes from Bulinus truncatus, assembly GCA_021962125.1. Lineage (NCBI taxonomy): Eukaryota > Metazoa > Mollusca > Gastropoda > Planorbidae > Bulinus > Bulinus truncatus. Next base: position 1,145,683 of record JAGDYQ010000185.1, read on the forward strand.
ATAAAATGCAGGTGTGAGACCATTATTATTTATTTAGATTTTTTAAAACTTGAAACATTAGCTAATGAAGAGGTTTTAATAAACTAGGTTATTCATTTTCATTCTGATTGCAATTTTAGTTTCTAATGTAAAGACCCAATAAATATTCTTAATGTTCATTTCCACTAATTTCAGTGATTTGCTTTACATTATACAATTCATCTGACTTTGAATTTGTAAACTAAGGTTTCATTGTACCTGAAAAAGTGTGGCTGCTTTTTTTTTTCTCTTTTTCTTCTTACTTATTTTATTGTTATGATGAATTTTAGTCAGGGGTGAATTAGTCTTGTTTAATACTTCTCTCTCCTTGTACTTATTTGTTTAACATATAAATTAATGTGTATTCTTCTCAAGGTTTTAGTTACCTGTCTTTGATTGTCCTTACTATCATTTATGGATCAGTTTTCTCCTGGACACAACAGGCTACTCGTCTCAAACAGCATACACTTGGCAATAGTAGCTGGGTGAAATATGAACAAGCCGTGCCTAATAAATTAATCCCTTACTTATACTAATCAGTTGATCAGCTGTGTATTGTCATGCAACTTGGATATAATGTACCAGCACTTCTAACATCTTAGACGATTATAAAATGTATTTGCATATCTAGACTTAATGACGTTAGTTTGTAGTTACATCAACTATTAAAAAATTGTCTAAACACAATAAATAAATTTCAGAAAGCATTTGATGAATTTTTTAAATTCATATACAATTTAAAATTAGATCATCATAATTTCAAACTTAATTGTTTTTATATGAGACTATTGTACCTTATGTTCTTCATCTCAGAATAATAAAGTTTGAATTATAGAAACAAATTATGAATTGTTTTTATTTTTAAATTACACTTTTATGTATTTTTGTTGACATTTTTAATGCAATGTTTTTTCTTGTTAGCATTATTATTTTCAACTTACATTTTTTTTTATTGTTTCATTAGGTGTTACAAATTTATTTATAGCATTTGATTAAAAAAAGAAAAATGTCCAGTCCAAAAAAGGTGAACATTTTTTTGTTGTACTTTTTTTTATATATAAGAAACAGACTATTATTTTGAGTTTGTTGTCTCCCTTAAACATAACCTTTGACCTTTGAATTCAAATGATTGGGTGTACACTTGTGGTACCATAATATTCTGATTATGTAATTACTTGTAACTTTTTTTTTAAAAATATTTAAGGGGGAAATGATATCACTTATTTTCATTACATTATTATAGTGCAAGTGGATTGAGCTAATCATATGGTAAATAAATTTTTTTAAACACCCTTTATTCAGAATGTATTTGTAACTAAAATCTTTTTCCGAAAGGCCTCAAAGTCACCAGGACGGAGTAAAACAAGAGGACGTAGCCCTTCACTTACTCGAAAAGTAACAAAAGTAACACGTAGTCGAAGCAGAAGTGCAGGAAGGAAACCAAAAGTAGAACCTGAGCCTGAAAAAATAATTATAGAAGTAAGTTTTGATAATCAACTATGATTAAAAAAAATATACATCTAGGTTGAATTATACAGAATATTTTTTTTATTATTTAACTTTTTTTGTGTGATGTGTGAATCATTGTATTTTTTTTGAACATTTAATAAATATAGAAAAGAAAGAGCGTTGGACGTCCATCAAAATCTCCTTCTCGAGACTCACAGAAAGAGATCACTTTAACCACACGAACACGGTCAACTAATATCACAGCAGTTTCTCAAACCCAAGAACAGGCTTCAGTTACTCCAGCTAAAGCCTCTTTGAAAATTTCTTCTCTTATTGAAAGAGAGGTAAAAATATGTATTTTTTCCCTAGTTTTGACCAACTTGTATTAAGTATAAACTTGTGAACAAGTGATATTGAAAAGTATCCAGGAATTAATTGAAGCTGTTTAAATAGAGAATGAGACAAAGTATGTCATCTTTGTAGGTTTTTCTCGGCATTAAGATGTAAAAATGAAAACCTATTTAGCAAGCTCATCTGGAAATATCTTTTCTTAAGATCTCAATAATGTTTACTTCCTTTATCCTCACCAGAGAGAGGAATCTGCCCGATTGAGAGAACAGATAAAATCTGAAATGTTGTCTAGCTTGAAGACACCTCAGGCTGAAGAAAAATCAAAGCCATCTAAATCAAAAAATGAGAAGCCTAATTATGAATTCATGGGTCCTATTGGAGCTTTTCTATTAATCTTCCTTTTGCCATTCACAGTATATTACATCAACTTGGCCTGCAGAAAGGTAATAGGTTATTTCATTCATCATCAACAAAAAAGTAATAATTCTTTAATAATCCAGTCCTTGCTGGAAAATCAAGTTTACTCACTTCAAAGATTTGAAAAATTAAAATTGATTGAAATGAAAATCAAATATTGAAATAAATGTAATCCCAAATACATGTGCAGTATTTGTGGGTTTCAATCTGGTTTTATTTTGTTTATTCTTTTTTATAGCTAGGGTTAAATATGCATTCACTAATAAAATTTATCATAAATTTAATATTGCTTTCTCATATTTTACTTTTTGGTTTCTTTTTTCAGGGGAAATGCTCTGCTTTTGTAATTCCCAAGCTACCCAAAAACATCATTGGAGAGTTTTTTGAAGTTGAGTCAATGCTTATATTCTTAGCTTGGTTTTTCTTCCAAGTTATTCTTGCCTTGTTACCTGTTGGCTCTGTTTTTGAGGGTCAGCCACTTAAATCAGGTGAAAGACTGAAATATAGATGCAACGGTAAGGAAAATTTTGAGATTATTTTTTCTGTGAAATCAGGAATACTAATTGCATTTAAGACTAGATTTTTTATCTCAGAATGTTGGATTCAACGTATTCTGTGTTTTTTCATATTATTCTTGTAACATATGAGACTTATAAAGTCTTGTATTCAAAATTTTGGCTTAGTGGAAACTAGGGGTGTGCCGGATCCGTTTTTTCCAACCGGATCCGGATTTTCTTATGCGAAATCTGCCAGATCCGATACCGGATCCGGATCATTATTCCGGATTTTGGTACTTTTCAGATACCAATAAATCTGAGGGGTTGGATGCCTTCTGAACAGAAATGGCTAAATGACATTGGCTGATTGGAAGTTGGAAGTGAAGAACTTTGAAATAAATTAGAAAATAGAAATTATTCAGAAATCACTGAAATCAGAATATAACGCAGATGGATAATAAGTTATTATCCATATGTAACTAAACTCGCTGTTAAGTTCTAACTTGCTGCAAGGTCTATTACTTTCATTACTTTGGCACTTGCCACTTGGCAGTGTAATTTTTAACTATTGTAGTGCACTAATTGTTTTGAATCTGAGGAGAAAGTCAGACTCATCATCTGAGTTCATCTCGTCTTGTCATTGGCTCATTGGATGATGGATGCTTATTGCTTATTGTTATTGTTCAAATGTTCATAGTTTATGATGTGTATTGAAATGGAAAATTAATTGGAAAAAACAAATAACAAGATTGAATTGAGATTTGAGAACAATAATTCTGTATTTCTGTACTTTACAAGTTTGAAAATTGAAATACAAATTTTAATGAATTCAATTGGCATTTGACAAAGCCATTATTCAAGCCTAAAGAAGTAAGAATAAGATGTTGATAACTAACTAATGACTATTAGTTTGTTAACAGTGTTAAGTTACTCCAAGTCCACAGCCAAATAATGTATACATTCCAATGATGCCACACAATCACAGCTGAGCGCCGCGGGCCACGGCTACGTCATACCGTCGTTTAAACCAAAGAGCACAGATCATAGCGCAAGCGAGAATCGCCGAAGATGGCTTGGTGAGATAGAGATTACCAAAGACCTTTAAATTTATACTAGACCGCTAACGTAATTAATTTTTACTCAAAAATGATACGCATTTTTAACAATTGAGTCAACAAACGATAAATATAAATCAAAATATGAATTAAAATTACGGTAATTTTTTTTAAAGCTTATTTGACTTTTAATTCCTTGTTTAAATAGAATTATAATAACCTTTATTATAAAATAGAATGAAAAAATAAAAAAATTGGGAAGGAATTGCTTTTAATGGAAGACGTTACGTTAGGGTTAGATTACCAACTCAGTGACTTGTTATATTAATTAGTGTTAGAGAATTAGTGTTTCTTCACGGAAATTTCAGAAATGAAAAATATTCTATTTTTCATTTTACAATATTTAATATTTATATTTGAACTATTTTTTCAACAGGAAATCTCGTGGGTGATGCATTTTAATTTAATAACAAAGAAGACATCTATTCCATCTCTCAGAGAAATCTAAATAACTTAAATGTTGAATTTATCAAAAACCGTTCATTACTGTTATTTATTTTGTTATGAAGGTGGCGGGTTGGTGGCCAGGCGCTTGGGCAGTGTAGTTGCTTATTATTTCTGTTACAACGTCATTGGAGATTGCGGTTAAGATGACGTCACGAATAATAATTACTCACCCTGCACTATCATGTCCGGTTAAGATGACGTCACGAATAATAATTACTCACCCTGCACTATCATGTATGGGATTGGGCCGATTGGCCACTATTAGCGGTGCTGACTCTAGCCTCTGGTATGTTCAAAACATTAAACAAGTTCAACGCTCGAAACAATCGATTAATGTACCGGGATCGTGTGGAATTCAGGAAAGAGAATTACTTTTATTTCAGATTATGATCCAGTGAGTCACAAAATCTGGCAAATTCCAAATCCGGTATATTCCGGATACATGTAAATCCGGCGGAACCGGATTTCACCGGATAGTTCAAAATCCGGCGGAACCGGATTCTGGCACACCCCTAGTGGAAACTCTGGGAAGATACTGGATATTGGTGTTGTTTTTTTTTTAATGCTATCTGAATGCTGTAAATCTTCTCTGCATTATGTTATCATTTTATGCTTTATCATATTTTAGGTTTCTTTGCATTTATTGTCAGCCTTTTAACACTGGCTGCTGCCATATACTTCAAATGTCCAGTAACCAATGTTTTGGATAAGTTCTTTAAATTGATGACCTCTGCCATAGTATTCAGCATTACCCTAAGTGTGTGTCTTTACATCAGTTCACATTTTGTTAATCCTAAAAGGTTGGCGCCAGGTGGAAATACAGGTAGCTTAAAGAATTTACAGTCTTACTTGTGTTTAATGTTTTCACGTAAAGCCAAAAAATATATGGCATTTTGAAATGACAGACTATATATATTTTTAAAGATTCAATGTAACAATAAATTGCAGGAAGCATCATTTATGACTTTTTTATTGGACGTGAACTAAACCCTCGTATTGGCCCTCTTGATTTAAAGTTTTTCTGTGAATTGAGACCAGGCTTGATTGGTTGGGTAGTCTTGGATTGGATTATGGTTTATAAAGCTTATCAAGAAACAGGAACATTTCCAGCCAATTTACTGTTAGTTACAGTTTTTCAGACTATCTATGTGGCAGATGCTTTATGGTTTGAGGTAAGTGTTCATCTGCAATTTTTTTTCCCTTTTAAAAAGAGCAAAAATCATAAAAAAAACTATTAGTTAGTTTACTAATCTTGTATCCTCCTTCCCAATTGAAGGCTCTATAGCCCCTATTGTGCATTCAATTTTATCTTTTCTATGAAATACGGATAAAGTTTGGAAACGTCGGCAAGGCCCTTTTAATGATGTAGTGAAGGTTGATATATTTTATAACTATTAAGCATTTTTAAAAAAAAGTTATTTTAATAAATGTAAATTGAATTACCATAACTTGTCTATAAAAATCCCTGTTAATTAATTTTATTTGATGCTTTATTATTCATTAAAAAAGAATTCAGTACTGCTCAATCATGTCTCATGTTAGAGTCATAAAAACATAAATAATTTTAAATTTCCAGATCTACGAATAAGATGGAAAAAAAATATTAATTTTCCCCTCTCCTTTTTTTGTAACTACTGCACTTGGTATATTATGTGCATTTCCTGTTTTTGTTCTCAAATACATGTGCATGTATAATAACTAACTTTGTTAAAAAATTTTTTAATAATTATTTTGTGCATATTTAGCTTTGGACTTTAGCTTGAAAGAAATTTTATGTGTGCTCATTTGGGTTGTTTCACAAAAACTTTTCATGGATGCTTGTGAAGACAATACAGAAAATTTGAGGGAGATCTGATGACTTTAATAACTGCTTTATGCACATTAAGTAAAAACAGGGAAAACATCAGCAGAGTGACATTATTTTGATATAGGGTGGTCAATGAGAAAGCCGCATTTAAAAGAAAAATTTAATAAAGAACCGTAGTATATTAAGATGCTAAATAGCCATTTCTCCCAATTGTTGTATACTATAGTTGCAAAAAAAAAAAATTTTGATTTTCAACATAAAATTTGGTATGTATTGTTAAACTGGACTTATTTATTTCCTATACTTTGTTTTTTTTTAAGTAATGTGTAATATTTCATGGATTTTTTTTATAGGTACATAACATTACTATGACCAAAATAATTATTTTCAACAAGCATCTGATTTTTTAACAATCTCTTTTTTTAATCTTACAGGTATAACTTGAAATAACCTAGTGTATTTGTATCATCACTTACATTTTTCTTGTTACTACCATGTGTTAACTGAAATATTTTTTACAAAGTACTTACATTTTGTAACATTATGCTATTTTTATTCAGGCATTTTATTATCTTTGTTATTTTACAGAGTGCTATTCTTACAACAATGGATATCACCCATGATGGTTTTGGATTTATGCTAGCCTTTGGAGATCTTGCCTGGGTGCCATTCCTTTACTGCCTTCAACCTCGTTTTCTTTATGAAACAAAGTTTGTTCTTCCTTGGTACTGTCTGGCACCAATTGCTTTATTGAACTGTGAGAAACTTATTAAGTCTTAAAAAAAAAAATTATTGTAGTTATTTATTTTATGCTTTTTGTCTTGGTATTTTATTTTATTATATTTCTAAAAAAAAAAATATTTTTTGCAGTGGTTGGTTATGGCATCTTTCGCTTGTCCAATTCTCAGAAAGACAGATTCAGAAAAGATCCTAAAGATCCTGTATTTTCAGGTAAAAGTATAACTTGTATGTAGAATTTTCCTTGTCTTTTTTGTTCATCAAATGTTTGATATATAGGTAATGTAGGTAATTTTAACAAGTCCAAAATAATTTTTATTAATGTTTAATTTAAATTGTATGATTTAAAATTTTTTTATATTGTACGAAATAAGCATTAAAGAAAATTAATGGAGTTTAGGCCGTTTTGATTTTAGTATGTTTGTATATCTGATTTCCCCCCTTGATTTAGAATTTCATATGTTTATCACAAATACCATTTAAATTTTTAAATGCATGTAATATAAAGAATTTTTTTTAAACATGATGCGTTTCTAACTAGATTTAGAACAAAAGTTATTCATAGCAAAATTTGGAAATAAATGCATACAAATGTACATTTTAAAGTCATTCTCATCTGATTCCATTTTCCATTATTCTCTTTGAATATCTGGTTCAGATGAATAGTTTCCCAACCCAAAGGTCACAATTTATTACACTATAATGTTAATTACCATTTTTGCAAAATGCTACTGTCATTTTCATCAAATCCCTACAATACTGATATGTCCCATTTTAATGAAGCTATACCATGGCCTTATTTGGCACATTACTTGGCTAGTATTGCTGTCAGTAATTTTAAAGCTTGACTGGAGGGGAAGTGACAGAATTTTTTTTACAGTACTGAACAATTCCTTACACTGCCATTCATTTAATGACATTTCACTGTATACACATGCATACCTAGCATCAAATTAAACCTAATTTTTTTTTATTAACTATTTGAAAAATCTCCATGAAATTTGGAATACAGGAATAAGTTGTTTTTGTAATAGCAGTTTAATTTATGAGTTACTCTATTAAGGGAGGGAAGTTAATGATTAAGTTGGGTAGACCTTAACTAGATGAAAAAGAACATATACAAAAACTTTTGTTAGTTATAAGTGAATCATTAGCACAAACTCCTACAGAAAACAACAGTTTAAAATACTAATGCTAACCATTATTAATTCTTAATATCACAGCACTTTTTTCATGTTAATTTTTCAGATTGAATATTACTTGTATTTATTACACACATTTCTCTCTTCTATTTAGGAATGGAAGCATTGCCCACACAATCAGGAAAGAAACTGCTTGTTTCTGGCTGGTGGGGAATTTGCAGAAAACCTAATTATTTAGGTGATTTAATAATGGCTTTTTCATGGTCACTAACAACAGGTATGTGATTTGTTCAGTATATGCTAAAAATGTACTTGTTTATCAAAATTCATTTTTAATGCTTCCACACATAATTGGAGTAAAACAAATCTAATAATTTGGTTGTTATTTTAAAACTTAGGTGAATGAAAATCCTGCATAAATATCCATTAATTAGAAATGTTTTCCTTCTGTTAGGATTCGGACAGTTGCTGACATATTTCTATCCTATCTATTTCTTGATACTCTTGATTCACCGGGAGCGCAGAGATTTTGAGCAGTGTCAGAAAAAGTATGGCTCCAGCTGGAAAAAATATTGTGAACGTGTGCCTTACAGAATCTTCCCGTACATCTATTAATATTATTATACACTGTATAAAATCACCATAGTGGTATGTAAATTGTCAGATCATAAACCACACATTATAATAAATCATTATCTTAGAATAAAATGTTTGATGCTGGCATTCATGTATCAATTTAATTAAGTAAAAAAAAAGTTGTTTGTACAGACTAACAATTTTGGTTAACATGGCATACTTTGTATATCTAGATATTCTTCAGAGTATAATGTATGAAATCCCCAGTGGTATAATTACCACACATCACTTGGTACATGACAAAATTGCATTGTACAATTTACATCAGCATAAGATCTGTAGTACCTGTTAACCAGTTTAAAAGTCAATTTCTAAGAATGGCATATGGCATATTACTTATTGACTTGATTTTGCTCAAGTTTGAATATGTACACTTATGGATTCATGCTGCATTAGGAAATCATTTATGCCACACTATTTAATTTTTAACATTAATAATACATTTTTAGCTTATAACATTTATGAATTAAATTGTATAAATCTTGAGGTTTTATTTTCCTTTGTTTACATTCTGCTGGTCGGTTCTAGAATGTTTGACAGCATTAACTATTAAGACTGACTGTGCACTTGTAACTTGAATTGTTACTTGTTTTACCATCAACTTTTTCATGTTTCATTGAAAAAAAGATACTTAATTTTTAATCCTTTCATTGAAAATCAATTTATTTTGTTAAGTTATTCACTTATAGTTATGATTTAATAGTTGATAGTCTACTGTATATAATTTACTCATTTGTGCTTAAGTTCTCTTTGATATACCTAGACTGAACATTTCTTTATTTACTTTTACATAAAAGTACATTGAAATGTTTTTCTTATGAAAAGAAGTAATATCAGTATGAAATGGTTAAAGATATCAGACACAGCGGTGACTTAATGAAGGTTATACTTTTTTTTGCACAATGGTATTTTATGTTTAAATTTCATTCCATTGCATAAATCTATGAATCAGAAAACATTTTGAATTACTGAGCAGTTTTATTATTTTAGCAAACTTTTAACATAAAACTTTTGATAATGCAAATTTTACCCATGTCTTATTTTCAATAACCATTTCAGATGATTTTTGTAAGCAAAAATGGTTGCATCGAAAATAAATATATACATGTATATATATATATATATATATATAATGCTTCCACAAGCATATATATGTATATATATATATAATGCTTCCACAAGCATATATATGTATATATATATATAATGCTTCCACAAGCATATATATATATATATATATATATATATATATATATATATATACACATTCACATGGTCATTTTACATGGGACTAATATATATTTGGTGCAGCCAATGGGCAAGGGCCTATGTTTTAGACCATCCTGCTTATATAAATTGCTTTTTTTTTTGGCTAACATTTTTTATATATTAATATAATTTTCGTTCCATTTTGAAAATACATTTACATCTCTTTGTTAAACCATTTTTTTAAAACCATTTTAAAATTGGATATTCAGAAGTATAGTCACTTGTGCCTTTAACTTTTGATTTAAGGATAAATTACATCGTAGTGTAATGTTTCACTTCAATTTTTTTTAATCATCACGTTACAAATATTTTGTAATTAAATATGCTGTATAAATATTGGGCTTAAGATAGGTCAAACACAACCTAAAAATAAAAATAGATTCAACGTTTAGCTTGATAATTAACCTTATACATGTATTCCAGGGTGCATTAGACTTTACTTTTGTATACATATTGTTCATACAAATTTATATAGAGATGAAATGGGAACACCTGTCTTATTTGTTTGATTTTATAACAAGAGAAAATTTTATGCTTATCTTATTGCAAGACAGAATAATGTTGCTGACTCAAGCAACAGGTTCAGCTCTCCACACGGCAGCTTTTGGATGGCGTTTTTTCTAATGCACCTAAGTATGCAGTCACATATGAACAATGAATGATATGATTGTAAAGGACTGAAATACAAAATGATAGTCTAGCTAAGCTCATAATGTGTACTGCACAGTAGTTTTTGTAGCGATTTGTAATTTGATTTAAAACAATGTGCAGCTAATTTTTAATTGTTTAACAAGTAGTCAGAAATTATTTTTTGTAACAAAAATCAAATGATCTCCCTTTGTACTTTTGAGGTTAAATCTTAGTTCATTCAAGTCATTTATCATTCACTCATTGTATAACTATAAGGCTGCTGAACATTTGCATTGCAATGTTGCATCCTATCATGTTCATACTGTACAGTCTTATGTAACGATTGACAATATTTTATAGAATTTCCTGTTACATTTGGTTGCTATGTAAACTTTACTAGTAGTGTTAATACTTTTTCACTCAATGTTTGTATACTGTGTGATTTTATTCATAGTCATTTGTTCTTAATATTTCATATATACATGTATATGTATACTTTTATATGTATTACAAGTACCTGACTTAAGTTGGGGAAGTAAAGGCGGCTGGGCGTTGTGCTAACCACACAATCCCTTCATATGCCGAGGTTATAGAAACAGATGAATTCTACACTTCATCTGCCCCGAAGGCCCGTTAGGGCTAAGAAGGGAACTTTTACTACAAGTATTTTGTTTTTACATGTCTAGAATTGTTAAACAGTGTGGGACATAAGTATTGTTCACAATTCATAGAGTGCACACAATTATTTTTTTCCTTTTTTTGCTGTTTATTTTGCTTTCTTCTTTTTTTTTTAGTGTGTAATGAGAAATGATTATTGGTTTTATCCCAAGCTTAAAAACTGTTTTCTGCAAATAATTTTTTTTTAATCAAAATAATAAATAATTATAGTGCACAGGAATCAATTGTGTTCTGTCATAAACTTGGCTCACTTTCATAATCTTACATGCTGTAGAACGGTTTCTCTTGTCAAGAAAATTGTAAACATTTGATGTGACGTAAAGTTAACTCCTTGTTTAGCATAGAGTTGTCTCATTGTTCTAATCATTCTTGTTACCATTTTGTTAATAACTTTCTTAGAATACAAGGTTTACAATATTTAATCTAATTTTACAAGAAGAAAAAAATAGTCAAAATTTAAATTTTTAGATGTATTTATAATTCATAATTCCAAATGCATGTAAATGTATTAGTAAAATACATATATTGCATAGACAAAAATGAAACACAATTGTACATAATTTGGAAATTATATGTAGTTGTCCAATATTTCCAAGCATTGAGAGGCTACATTTTGCTTCATCAAGCATGCACGAATAAATGTATTATAACATGGCAATTTAATTGTTCAGAAACATAAAATTGCAATGTATTAATAATTAGAATTTGACTGAAGTCATGTAAATGTCATGCGTATTTTATGTTTAATAAATGATTAGTTTTGAAATTAAGTTCAATAAAAGTTGAACTATTACAAAAAATTCATGTTATTTTCCTACTGGTTAGTCTTAAAAATGGATAGATTTGTGTTTTAAAGAATTTTTATCCTGATACAAATTACGATACATGCTGTTAGCAACAATAAAGCTAGATTGATAAACCTATCCACTAGTTATAACCGAGGAAAACAAATATAAAGCCACCCAATCAGCTTTGTTACAGTTATTATAGCATTGATAAGAAAGATGCTGATGAAATTCTGTAATATATATATATTTCATAAAGTGCATCTCATTAAATGTAAGAGAATATTCAGTGCCAACAGATCTATTTAATATGGAAATACTTGCTGATGTCCTGATGAAGCTCATAAGTTTCAGATTTTCTGTGGACTATCTAAATGTAATGAAACAAAATAGTACATACAATTTTTAATTTAAATCATTGGATACATTCTGGTTAACACTGTGATTATAAGAAATAGCTTTGTTACTAAATTAAAAAAAAATGAATTACATTCCTACCTGACTAAAATGTAGTGCAGTGGAACTGACTCTTGGACAGATGTAAGCCACAATCTTTGCAGGGTGTAATGACACTTCACTGAAACTCTTCTTACCTTATGTTAAAAATAATTTTAAAAAAGTTTAAAACCAACATTTGTAATGAATGTACCAAGAATAACCTTTCTTTGCCATGCTGTTTTAAAAAAAAATTATGACAAAGTAGCAGATACAGTATAATAGTGGCCACTTTCTTATTTTGAGTGTGATTTCTTGTTTTTAAAATTAATAAACCTGAATAACCTAAAAATTTGATACTATACAATTTTTTACTGTAAATATTTCCTCTGAATCCAACCACTACTTAAGAATTCTAATAACATTGTTATTGTGTTTGGGTCATCTTTGTGCCACCTATGAAAAGCCTCCTTGTGGAAGATGTAGTTACAGTATCTGGTATGCATGCCACGCCTAGCCTATAAGCCTGCCAGGTGCTAACAGATTTTTGCCGCCCCCTCAACCCCACCGAAAACAAAAGAAATTACGTCTTATATTTGTATAATAGTATTACTAATTAAGCCTGTAAAGCACACATATTTTGTAAAATAACATTTTAAATAGTCAGAGAATACTAATTTTAGAGATTGAGCATTACTTTATCTCTCTGAAATTAAAAAAAAAAAACAACTTCAATATGAAACTAATTTGAACCACTAATCATATCTACATTCTGTGATACGACCTACTTCCTATAAAAACTATTTTGTTGAACCACTAATCATATCTACATTCTGATACGACCTACTTCCTATAAAAACTATTTTGTTGAACCACTAATTATATCTACATTCTGTGATACGACCTACTTCCTATAAAAATAATTTTGTTTAAGCGACCCACCTAGCAAGAAAAACTATGAAAAAGAAAGATAAAATAAAAATTGTTTTACTTTGCATATTAACATACTTTTAGATCGTTTAATTATAAATTTTGTGTTTTTCACAAGTGAACTGAGGACCAGTGCTGTAATCAATGAAAAAATTTAGCTTTCGATAATACTAAGTTATTGGACAGAAAATATTTGAAATATGCAGGTCCTTTGAAAATCTGTAGGTCACCTCCGACAAGTTCCTAATCACTTCATAGCACATTGTGAAAATCAAATGGTGCCTAAGTCTGAGTGCACCCTGACAAGTGTTCTGGTTTCCACTTCTTGGCAGACCTGTTGGTTATGTCTGCTAATAGGACAAAATATCTGGCAAAGATATATTACCTGAAGGGGACTCTTAAGTGATACCAAATTACCTCTAATTGATTCTAGTTCATCAATTAAATACACTACAGAAAATATGCCTGAACTCATTCAGTGATGTTTGTTAGTTGTTTAGTTTAAATTGTTTGGAAAGCTTTATTTAGAGTTGTAATTTGTTGATGATAGATCTAAGTCTGCATTGTGCATGTACATGTATATGCTCAGATATTTCCTATACTGATCTAAAGTTGTGACAGTAAATAAGAAATACAATGATATTTTGAAAGTTTTAGGAATTTGAAAAGTGCATTGTTGTGCTTAATTTCAAATTTTGTTCTTTCTTGGCAGGAAGTAGGCAATGTAGGGCTCCGCTTGAACTAAGTCTATTTTCTATGCATCAACGAAATTAAATCCATGTTCATTTCTGATATTTTTTACAGATGCAACTAGATTTCTGAAAAATTCAATGCAATTTATTATTTTTACTCAAGTGTACAACGTTTCAAGCACACAACTAGACTGACTGTTAGAACTAATATCAAAGCAATTCTCAAGTCATGAGATTTCAACAAACGCCATGCCAACTAATGTGTCTACAATGTTAAAATTTTTTTTAATGTATGTCTTCCAAGTCGCCATCACAGCCATTGTACTATGGTGGAGATGTAAGATCAGCACAATAAAACCAGTTAAAGATCTAAGAGATTACAAGCTCGTGCTTACAGGAACTTTACACATAAATTTCTTACAAAATGAGTAGATTAACTGTTAAAATCCATTACAGAAATTTACTTTGTGGAATCCAAGAACAGATTTATCATATTGATATGAAAAAACAATTTAGAATTCAAACAACATTTTCAGGGACAGATTAAATTCAAATAAAGAAAAAATGAATAGTTTGATGATTTTAATGTTAAAAACAATTCATTAAAATAAATCTGATAACAATATCCAATACCTCTTTTCCTACTGCTGTGAAAGTGTGTCAGAAGACAAACATTCTTTGTTGACTGTTTTTTAAATAAACATGCCACTCTAATAGTGTCACCTGTAAAAAAAAAATAATTAATTAGAAATAAAATAAAATGTATTAAAAAAAAAAATCGCAGCTTTTATTTTAAGTAAGCATTATTTACATTTACAGTCATGCCTCCAAATGCTAATGCCTCCAAACTCAAACAAGAAATTCTTACAAAGATTGAGCAAATTTTGCCTTAGAATCCAGATGTTCTTTACTATTAAAACCTCTCGTACTAATGCCACATATATGGTTGATATTGGTAGTTGTAAACAATTTAACTTTTGTGATTTATTGATATTTACAATTTTAAGGAATTCAATTTTGTGATTTGTTCATGTTTTTAAACGAAATTAGAACAAATTGGAGAGAAAAGTAGGAGGAAAGAGCTAAAACTTTTAATATTCTGGATGAAAGCTGTAAATGTGTGGCTGAATTCATTACTATGTTCAGAATAACTCAATGGACTATATTTGTGAAAGATGAATCAGCTATCAAAAAAGGCTTGTTTTTGTAAAGATAATTTCTATTGATGATGATAACTTCTATTGATGCTGTCAGATGCCATCTTGAAATCTATGTACAGCTGGTGTAGATCTATATTATGTTTGTGTAAGATTTTTCTAGAGTGTTTCGAAGGGAAAAGATGTGATCCGTGGTTGTTCTGTTCGGTCTGAAACCACATTGATAGTCACCTAATACTGTTTCACTGAAATTCCCTATTCTACAGCCAATTATTGTTATTAGTATTTTGTATACTGTGTTAGGAAGTGAGATTCCTCTGTAGTTGTTGCAGTTACATTTGAACCTTTCTTGTGTAGTGGATCTATTAAGACTGTTTCCCATTCTGTTGTCATTATCTCTTCTTTCCATATTTTATTGACCATCCTGTGTATTTCTAGGTGTAGTGTGCGTCCTTCATAATTGAGTAACTCAGCATTTATGCTATCTTCTCCTGGTGCTTAATTGTTTTTGGTCTTTTTTATTTGACTAGTACGCATGACCTTAAATAAATCGAGAAGCAAGGTGAAAATACAAGGGAAAGCTCAAGAGAATTTCAAATAAACCAAGGCCTTAGACAAGGAGACTCCCTTTCTTGCATACTGTTCAACTTGACCCTAGAAAAGTCATAAGAAATGTCCAGTTGGATAAGCAAGGAACAATAACACATTACGTCAGAAGTGAAAAAAACAACAAAGACCATAAAAACAGCAAGAATATTTAAAGAACCCCTCCAGTACCTTGCATATGTAAGGATATAGCAAAAGTATTCATAGAATTAGAAACAGCATCTCAGAAAGCAGGTTTTAACAGTAAACGAATCAAAGACTCAATACATGCTATTACAAAGAAATGAAAAAGAAGGAAAAGAAAAATCATTAAAAATCAGTGATAGAGCATTTGAAAGTGTAGAAAACTTTAAATACCTGGGATCAACTATAAGTGAAGTGAGAAAAATGATATAATGATAGAGATCATAAACAGACTACAAGTAGGGAACAGACTATATTAAACATTACATAAAATACTGAAAAATAGACAGTTCTCCAGAAAACTTTAAAAAAATCATATACAAGACAATGATCCGACCAGCAGTAACATATGGTAGTGAAACATGAACCATCCACTAACAAACAGAAAATATGCTAAACACTTGAGAAAGGAAAATATTTAGGAAAATATATGGGCCAGTAAAGGACAATAACGAGTAGAGAAGTAGAACAAATTCAGAACTATACAAATTTTACAAAGAACCAAACATAGCAGCTGAAATTAAAATGAATAGATTGAGGTGGGTAGGGCACATAGAAAGAATGGAAAACAACAGAGGTCCAAAAGCAATATATAAGGCAACACCAAATGAGAAAAAGGCCTAAGGGCAGACTAAAAAGCAGATGGTTATAGGAGGTGGGGAAAGACCTTAAAGCCATAAGAGTGAAAGAGAGGAGGAAGAAGACCATGGATTGGGAAAAGTGGAGAAGACAGTATGGCAGGCCAGGGCCATAAATGGGCTGTAGAGCCCAAGGAAGAAGAGGAGGAATCAGCTTTCAAAGAAGTCGATGTGGACAAAAGCATTAAGACGTGGATAAATAATTTTTCTCATCTTCCTCCAGCTTCACATGCGCAACAATTTCCTTTGATTTTATTTTGTATTAAATCCTTTTTTCTCTATATTGTTTTATGAATTTAATGTAGAAATAAAACAATTTGTTAAATTTTTGGTAGCATGAGTGGACTTATCAAGTCTTCAATGCTTTGATAGAAAATACTGTCTAGGAATTTAATAAGCTTAGGGACAGTTTAAATTACTTTTGGAACATATCACTGAATAGTTATTTTTAAAAAAATATTTATCATGACTAATAATGAGAAATAAAGTTTTAATGTGAGAATAATTTTTACCTACTAAGATACAATCTTTAAAAAGTGTATTTTTATTGAAGTCATCCTCAACTTTGCAATCACTGAAGGCAATTAAATATGGCTGTAACAACTTTAACAATTCCTTGATTGAAAAAAAACAAACATTAAAAACTTTGACAATGAAAGTCAGTTAAAAGTACAAAAAACAAACAAACAATAATGATGTAATATTAAATACAAGTAGCTTTTAATACTTTTATGTCTTATACATGCATTGAGTGGAAAAAATTTTGTCTACTTCAATTACAATTTACAACAAATGAAAATATAAACTAATGATAATAACTATGTATTTGTCATTTTATTTCACATTCACACTCTATTACACATACACATTACATTTAAAAAAAATGAACTAAATCAGTTCAGTGCTAATTTGGTAATATGACTTTACTATTCATATTAATTCAACTCAAGTTTATTATTACTTGTCATAATAATTGTGAAGACAAAGAAACTTAATTTACATACAAGCTGACCACAGAGTACATTTATAATTAATGAGAAGTATGTAACTGTTCACAATTTTGGATAATGTTCTTGAACTGTGGAACCAGTTTACTGTTTATGATTCGCACGACAGCATATAAATTACAGTCAGTCAACATTGATTTGTTCTTAGACTTGTTTATGTTTATACAAGAAAATGCTTGCTCACAAATGTATGTGGACCCAAATAGTGACAAAAGCTTGGCAGCAAAGTTTTTTAGGTGTGGAAAGGCCACTGCTGGCAAACATTCTTAAAACTCCAGCAAAAGAACTGACTTGAACTTCAGGTCATAATCTGCTTGTATTTCAAGCAGCTCTAACCATATTCTCAAGCCATAATACCGATTTAATATCCCTTGATTTTAATAAAGTATTTATTTTAAAATTACCATCGACAGAGGATCGCAACATGCATACGGGCCGCATAATATACTCTGATGGGCTGCATGTGGCCTGTAGTTTGCCCACCCCTGAACTAGTTAACACTCTTCTATCTATCAACTAGTTAACAGTCTGCACAAAACAAAAGGAATCAATGTAGACAAAATAACCCAAAAACAATAAGTAATGACAAACATAAATAGTTCAATTAAAACAAATAATAAATTGTGAAATTTAAAAAAAGTAAAAAACTGTCATAACCCTAACCATAATTTCTTGTATTATATATTTACAGAAACTACTGAGCCTTTTTGTTCATTTAATCACTACACTCATCAGTCACTCAGATTTCACATGCACTAATTCATCCCTTACTGATACTACCAATTTGATAGTCCCATTATACACCAAAATTTTAATTACCTTGAATTTTTAGATATTCAAACAATTCTACCCACATTTAGTTGGTCGAAAATTTTGTTCCTAACTTTCATTTAATGATGTGAAAAATGCATCATGATTATCTGTCTTCATCAGATTCACAAACTGGTTGAATTCAGTTATGTATTAAATATAAAACATGACTTGTCACGAAGGACATGTGTATGAAACATGTTCATTTAGCAAGACAAGAGAAGATTGTCAAGATGACATTTGTTATGCAGAAATTACATTTTGCAAGAATTTCGTCAAGGTAGAATTTTTTTTACTTCATCTACTGGCGAGATGGTCCAAAATTTATTTAATACTTTAATTTAAGAAACATCATAAATGAAACAACAGAGTTTTGAAGAGATTTTATACCTCTAAATGATCTTGTTTAAACCATTTTGTCTCAGAGCCACTCTCTAACTGAGGTTGGGTAAGAAAAGGCTGTAAATCTATTTGAATGATTCTATCAGCACCAATCTAAAAAAAAATAAATAAAAAAAAACATTTGAGGTAGCATTAAAAAAATATGTAAATATTAAATTATAGTAGACTTTTACTATTCTGCATAATATGGTAGAAGAGCATGCTGGATAAGCAAACTACCAAAGAGAGATAAGTTGGCACTCATAGCATGGCTCTTGAGAATGAGTAACCCAGAATTTAGAAGCTAGAATATTAAATATGACTGAGAATAAAAAATAATTAGATATCAAACAGCCACTACAGAACAAGACTTAATGCCAACTGACACATCTTTCATGCTGACTGTATGTCCTTCCCCCCATTCCCAGTTTGACATGCTTGCATTCAATGATAACCATGTCATAATATAATTCAAACCAAAATTTTTGTTCGCATTTTGCATTGTTTTTTTTTTCAATAAATTTTGTATTGGATATAACACTCAGTACACTATAATTTATTATCACTATTCAATTATATGACATCCCACCATACAAATAGTTATACTTCTACTTAGTTAAAAAATATATTATCCATAAATAATGAGAAAAAAGTAAAATTTCTAGAAAAAAATAGTATTTTTTTTTATAGTTGGAGGTTATAATCATTTTATAAAGCTCGAGGGTAATCTCGTATTATAGCATAATTAATTATTACTAGCGTATTATTAATAAAAATCGAATAACGTCAGTTTAGATTAGTTTAGAATCATATTATTGATTTTAATACAAACATTCAAGACATTTTGGACGATTATCAAGCTCTAGTCAAGAGGTTGGCAAAGTTTGAACAGTGGGCCACATTGGGTCCTTTAAGGCTTTAACTTGACAAAAGGGCCAGACCAAGATCAAATGGATGTGGTGTTTAAATGAACTAATATTATAAGTTAAAGAAAAAATTCATTGATGTGAAGAAGAAATAAGCAGGCTGGATGAAACAGTCCAATGGGATTGGCTGTGTGCAGTAGTTTTCCCATGTCTGCTCCAGCCTATAGTACAGAAAGGCTATAAAGGGGCCATCCATAAAGTACGTCACGCTCCAAAGGGGGGGGGGAGTGTAAGAAAGTGTGACAGTTTGTTACAGGGCGGGGGTCAGGCCATGTGTGACGTCACATTTTTTATATATTTTTTATTTTATTTCTAATTTAAATTATTTTATTTATTTTAGTAAAACTTAATAGTTTTAAAAATAATTTTCAAAAATTTTGTGAAACTCTTAAATTATTTTTATGTCAAAATAGCATGAAATGCATATCTTTTCAATGTGTTGTTCACAATTCCTCATGTTAGTTAGGAGTTCATATTTCAATGTTTTACCTTCGAGATTCTTTCCTCCTCAAATCCAATCATTTATCAACTAGGTACAGTAGGCACTGTGCCTAGGGCCTACAGAGTTTTCAAGGGGCTACGAAAGCCAGAACATAAAGTGAAAACAAGTTAAGAAGGCTAATAAAATTTAATAATGTTTGTATTAAAGTTAACTATATATAACCGTGTGAGATGAGCACGTCAAGCTGCAGATCTGTAAATTACAGTATGTTAACTTTTCGGCTCTTTGTCTTAGCATATGACGATCCAAAAGTTTATTTAGATTTCAAATCGCAAAGAAGTGCAAGTGCATTCTTGAAAAATATTTAAAATGAAGATGGGGGGTGGGGGGGGGGGGCCTACGACTTTGAAAAAGCTAGGGCCTATGATGACCTTAAAACGGCCCTGAACTGATGGACTCAGAGCTTCAGAAAGAGAAGATGCCGATGCTCATAAATTTCCTTCATTGTTTGTGGCAAAAACTCTCACATTTGATGACGTTGTGCTAAGATCATCAGGAGTTTTAAAAGTACAACCATATGATCTTTATCGTCCATCTTTGCAGACCAACTTACATGATCGAATTTGCAAAGTGTGTCAATTATATAATTATACTTTGCCTCATAAACAATGTTGAAGAAACATAAGGACAACACAGAGCTTGGGCGCAGGAGAATGTGCCAACCCAAAATTTTCCAGAATTAACACAGATAAAATGCCTCTGTCCTTTGTGAATCGCTGCTAGAAGGCAAAGAGAACTCATGGCAATTATTGGCAGAATGGTAAATGCGCATTCAGAGGATGTTGAGTGGCTAGATGAGGATGAAGTTGATCTGTCTGCAATTATTCTTCCAGGAAACGATGATGGGGAAATAGAATATTTTTTATTAAACATAATTCACAGACCCACTATAAACATATTCAATATATCACAAGAGCTGCTCACATAATTTGTCAATCTAGTCCTTTTTTTTAGTAGCACTGTTTTGTTTCCAATTTTATAATTTAATTACTGGTTGAGGTCAAGTTTCGCTAATCTACTTCTTATCATGTGTCAATAGAATGCATAATCAGAAGATTATCTCAAAGTTGACCTCACCCATTGTAAATGAAAAGGTAGCAGATAAATGATGTTTAATATATAATTGCCAAGTCTAATTTTTGCAATTTTTTTTTCAAATTCAATTGGTTGAGTTAATGTTTCAATAACTGTGACAACTTTTGACAATTAGTTATTCTACTATTAAAGTCATTTAATAATCTGTTAGTTCTTTTAATATTTATATTTTAAGGCAGTTTAATAGTGAAGTGCGTTTTAAGTTTTTGATTAAATTTTAATAAGTTGTTAATTAATTATTTTTTTTGAAAGTGTGACGTACTTTAGGGGGAGGGGGTCCCGAGATTTGTGACACTTTGTGACGGGGGGGGGGGGGGGGGGGTCAAAAATAGCGGATCATTAGCCTCATTAGGCCAGATAGTCATGAGTAATAGTAATATTTACCATTTTATGAACATTTTCAGAGTGAAGTCAGAGATTAAAAGCCAGATAGAAAGGTGAAGAATGTCAGGGAAATAAGGTGCAGCGTAGATAACACTGGTAAACAGTGATTTCGTTGCCAGTGATATTTGAATCATTTTATACAAAGTCAACCATGCTGATTTAGAATATGTAAGTGCTTTTGCTAGATTGGCTCTATTTTACGAGATAATTAAAATTAATTAAATAATGTATGCACCATGTTTGGAATTTGTCAAGAATTGCATGAAGTATAATAGTATACTAACAAAAAGTAGTGAAACTGTTATAGTCATGCAGAAATTTGTTCAAAAATATGTGTAATAGTGTTAAAGAAGAAAACATTTTCATTTGAAAAACTAATTATGTCTAATTAATTAATTAATTAATATGTTAATTGTCTATAGTAATGCATTAGCAAATCGCTATTTGCTCGACTTCCTTTTGTATGTGTCGTTGGTGCAATTGCGCTGGAGGCTCCAACAGTAGTCAGCCATCATATGTATGTCCCATCTTCCTTGATATCTATCCTCCATCACCATCATATCCTGATGAAACCTCTCGCCTTGTTCCTCACTGAAGTCCCCAAGGTTACCTGGAAATTTGTCTAAATGACTGTGCAGGTAATGTACCTTGATGCTCATATTTGCTCCTATGTTTCTGAAGTTAGCGAGCATATCTTGCACCAGTTCTTCGTAATTCTATGCTCTGTTATTAGCTAAGAAGTTTATGACAACTGAAACAAAACTGTTCCATGAAGAAGCTTCAAGGTGATCCATGAAATTAGTATAATGTCGATCGTTGATGAGTTTCAGAATCTGAGGACCGTCAAAAATCCCAGCTTTCAGCTTCTCCATGCTCAATATGGGGAAGGATCTGCAAATATACTTGAAGTATTTGCCAGATTTGTCCAAAGCCTAAACAAATTGTTTCATTAAACCTAATTTGATATAAAGCGGTGGGAGAATGATCTTATTTTTGTCTACAGTCATGGTTCCCCTTGCAGGCCATGTTACTCTTGTCCAATGATCTTGCTTTGCCCTGCTATCCCAAAGGCACATGAAGCATGGGTATTTTGTGTATCCTGACTGCTGCCCAAGCAAGAAGTTTACCATTTTTAGATCAACACAAATTGACCACTGATGCTCATAATAACGGACTTTCTGCAATACTGTTTTGATATTCTCATACTCTTCTTTAAGTGTTGTTGAGTGAGCAATGGGAAGAGATGCATATCGGTTACCATTGTGTAACAGAACACATTTCAAGCCTGTGATGGAACTGTCTATAAAAAGACGCCAGTCTTCGGAATGGTAGTCTTGTAGTCCCATTTGGAGCGGAAGTCCAGGGATGTCATTACAGTAAACTTAAATATTGAAGAAGAAAATCTTCTCTTTTCCGATAAAATGTTATTTAAACTTCTGGTTTGAGAAAATTTCTTTCATTGAGCCTGGACACTAAAAGCTCAGATGCTTGCTTGGACAGATTTAGGTCTAGTATTAGGTTATTGAGTTCTTCTTGGCTGAATGGTTGAGGTGTTGAAGAACTGCCTTCATAATCGCTTCCACTGTTTTCACCTGCCAAAAACTCCTGATCTTGCCCCTCGTCGGAGTCTGATGGTGAAAGCTCTAATAATCCAGTAAACACTGGTATAGGAACTTCACTGCTATGTGGCATTGGTCTCATTGCAGATTCAAGATCAGGATAACCCCACTTAGATTTCTTGTGGCGATTGAAGCCTTTAACATTCACAATACAAAAATAACAATCACCAAAATGGTCTTTCGGCTCTCGCCATATCATTTGTACACCGAAACTTAGACTTTTCTTCTCACTATTTGTCCACTGCCGCAGGCTCTCCACGCAGTTTTTGCAGACCTTATGGGGAACCCAAGACTTGTCTTGGTCTTCCAGCTTCACACCGAAATAAGTCAAATATGCCTGCTACACAGTCAGTTATATTTCTTCTTTGCTTTTCAATCATGTATTCTCCACAGATGTAACAGAATACATTCGGATTATTTTTGCAGCATCTTCATGATGAACTCATGATGTCTTTAGAAAGCAGCTATAAAAGAGAAAAAAATAAACCAAGTTTTAACTTGGTATAGTTAAATAAAACAACAGACACCAAACGTATTGCATTTGTTTTACACAAAGGGTACAATCATATTTTCAAGATTGTCCAATATCTCAGAAACTAGAGCCAATTCAGCAAAAGCAGTGGCAGTTTTGAAATCAGCACCCATGAATTGCTATAAATTCATTCAAATATTCTTGGCAATTCGAAAAAAAAATTTTTTGTTGAGCTGTGTAATTGTTTAAATTTAAGGGTCATCAATACCATTCATATAAATTATATATTATTAAAAATCGCAAGATAAGTATTTTTTTAATAATATAATATTAATCTTGCGATTTTACCGAACTAAAGAATGAAATCAGTGAAATTCTAGGATTAAATTGCTTATATAACTTAATAATACCTAACTAAGAAGCCAGTAAACTGAGTAAAGCCTAATCGGCTAATCCCTAAGGCTAATGTTAAACATAAAAAAAGACTCAAGAGCCTTGATAAATTAAAGACAATATGACGTCACACACACACACATTAACAAAAAAAATACCCCAATAAAGCTGGAGTATGCTGATTTAGTACAAATACATAGATCACTTGAATCCATTGCTTAAAACTATGGCACTTGCTAGGGGTACGTAATTACGTGCTCCGTATTTGTTTTGGCCCGGGGCACGTAAATAGATGTGCGCATGCGCGACTTTCGGGACTCCGTATTTTTAGCGATATGATGTTAAAAAAAAAAAAAGAAATTTCGCAATTTTCTAAACAAATTTAGTTCTCAGCTTTTATAATATTTTTTTAAAAGAAATACGGCTTTGAATTATTTTAAATTACAAAATAAGGATATAGGCCTAAACTAGGTCAGAAGAAAGTGAAAACACATTTTTTTTTTCAATAGTACATAATGAGAGACATTTTTTAATTGTTTTTTTTTTCAGAATGTATCCTTTTAGTTGTCAGGATATATGTCTAAGACTAAAGATGTGTGCATGCACTGCATTTATTCTTTATTACTTTTTTTGGGGTCTGCCCAAGCCTAATAAAATCGGACAAATAAAACAAGAAATTATGCGCTAAATTAGTATCTATCGCACCCCCCCTCCCCCCAAGAAAGCTAACACTCGTTAATTCGTCTCCGTCAGTGTTTGGTTCAATTCTCGGATAATAAATGCTTCCTTACCCCCTCTATTTTTGTTTCTTAATCTTAGTATTATTTAGTAAATTTGAAATATGTAGGCTACTCTGAATTTTTTAAAGTGTGACGCAAAAATGATGGTAAGGAAAAGTTAGGTAATATTTAGATTAGCATTACGCAGGCATTTTTATTAATAAAAGGATGATGATTTATTAATAGTACGAATCAATGGCATAGCGGGCTAAGCTCGCACCCGGGGCACAATACCTCTTTAGCCCCCCCCCCCAATAAAAAACCATATACTATTATATGTAAATTATACCATTTAGCGCCCCTCTGTGAGTAGTGCCCGGGGCATGATAGCCCCCCATCCCCCCCACTGATAGGAATACAGGGTTTTTTATAATTTTTAAGGTGAAATTTTAATTGTTATTTTGAAGACGAATTACCTCGAATTTAAATGGTAATGGACGGGGTTCAGGAAGACAGACTTAAAACACTGTAATCAACATAGATGCAAAAACAACACTTTCCTGCTGCTTGTTTTATGACTTGTATAACAAGTGAATTTTTCCACAATTTTAATTGGATGGAATCCCGAAAATTTCAGCTATTGCATACTTAAAGGAATTATTTTAAACTATATTGTTAAAGTGTTTATTTGTTTTTATTTATTCATGTTTAAAGAAAATGTTTAGGTTGTCATTGTTATAAAAACAAAGACATGAACACATTAATACAAACATTAACCTCTAATATCAGGTATGTGACATGAAAATTTATTTAAATATATATAGATATAAATTTTTTATGTACCATTGGAAAGAGCTTTAAAGGCATACATAAAGGAATTATTTTAAACTATATCGTTAAAGTGTTTATTTGTTTTTATTTATTCATGTTTATAGAAAATGTTTAGGTTGTCATTGTTATAAAAACATAGACATAAACACATTAATACAAACATTAACCTCTAATATTAGGTATATGACATGAAAATTTATTTAAATATATATAGATATAAATTTTTTATGTACCATTGGAAAGAGCTTTAAATAAGCTTTCCATTGATATAAACTTCTTAGCAGTAGGTCAACAATAAAAAAAGTTATCCTACTTTATAAGAACGACTTATGTTACATAAGACAAAGGAAAACTGTGTCAGTCACTTAAACTTTTATATTCTGAAAAAAATGCTATATATTAGGTATCAATAGAACCAAGTTAAAAAGGATTAAATATGATATTTAAAAAAAAATTAACTTGAAAATTGCTTTAAAAATAATTTATAAGTACATCGTAGCCTGAACTATTAAAAGTGGAAACTTAATGTGATAAATTAAAGAACACATGTATACATTAATGAATATAAAACTTATAAAAAACTTTCATAACAATCCCAAATTATAAAAAAAGGGTAACAAAAAAATGCAAAAAAAAATTCTTAAGAAACTTTTCTATTATTGAATTACAACATATATGTTACATCTCCTAATTATCTTCAAAAACTTGCACAAAATAACTTTATACAAAAAAAAAACACTGATACAACAATGTCATAAAATGTTGGATATTTGCAAACTTATATAAAATTAATGCATTATATAAAACGAAAATAAAAATGTTAAAAAATATGTACATTTATAAAAAATGTTTATATCATATTCTAAACATCATTTATACATTTATCACAAAACCATTCTTTTTTTGGCTTATTAGAAATTCTAGCACACTTAAAATGGTACCATTCTAGACAGCTGTCACATTCAATACAGTGTTCAGTGCTATTTGTGTGACAAATTGGGCACTGCCAAACAGCCATGTTCTTCCTTTTTCTTATTGATGACCCTAACATTTTCCATACTCGATCTGAAAGGAAAGGTTTCAGAATATCTTTTATGACAAGTTCATTTATCAACGATGATGGCAAATCAGTAGGGCTAAGTTTGAGTTCCTCCATATCTACAGGCCTTGTTGGCGATATATCTTCAGGTCTTCCCCCTACAAGTAAATGACTCACTAAAAATACAAAAAGAAAAAAATATAGAGGTGAATTAGTTCAAGAGGCGGCATACAACATTTTGATTGATGCAGAATGAAATGTATACTTTGCATTATAATCGAACTTGTTATAGTTATTAAAATCCCACTTTCAAACATTATCATAGAAATGTAGGTCTATACAATTTTATTATTTTAAAATTCACTTACAATTAACTTTTTGCTGAACTGTCTTCTTGGTAAAAAATTCCAGTTATTATTCCATTTTCATTTGTTCTCAGTTCTAGATCAGGTCCTGTTTGAAAAAAAAAATTGTTTTTAATACTTCTAACTGAACTGTAAATTTGGTATTTCATCACTTTTAATTCATATGCTATTAAAAAGCTTATTTAATTATTATTCATAACACTGCAGTTTTATGAACGAGTTTTGAAGAATAAACAATTAAATAAGTGGTTTTGATTTAGCGTTTATCTAGAAAAAAACCTCAAAACATGTTGCAGAACAATATATTTTTAGGAACTCGTTCACTTATAAGGGGTAGTGGGAGTGACACAGTTTTAAGAAATGGTAAAAATCATTTGAGTAATAGATGTTGTGCTCTACATTCACCAAGATAAAAATATAATACGCTAATAACCAATAATAACGAACAGTGCCAATGTATAAAAATTACCAACTAAACTAACCATTGCAGTCACTGAAAACAGCCAAAAGAGACTCCACATCTACAGGTCCTTTTTGCTTTGCTGCCAAATTGTGAAAATCTTTTAGGTTATCTTCTTGCCTAAATAGAAAAAAACAATTTATATAATCAAAATAATGTATCCAGTTTATTTTCACACAGTGCTTCCATTAATGATAACTGAGTAAAAAATAAACCAGGTATACATACTATACGAATATTACATAGTTGTGGTCTTAATATTTTTGACACTGCCTACCTGCTGCCTTTAAAATATGTTCTTTTATCAACCATTTGTTTCCATGTATGCTTAGCATTCGAGAAACATCTTTCTTTTCATCCTCATTTAGTTTTCTTCCTTTTGGTAGATGTTCAAAAATCACCTAAATGCGATTATAGATATAGAGTTGTAAATATGCATACGATTAAAAAAATAATTGTTAGATTGTTGGTTAATCCAGCACTTAAAAATATATTTACCTTGTCTATGATATGGTTATGTCCTTCAACTATTTTGTCAACCTGGAATTGACTTCCATTTTCTGCTACTTTTAACCACAATTCAAAAGGAGAATCCATCTGGAAAGTACTTGAATAGAATTTAAGTGTAAATGTTTAATTTTAAGTCAAATGTGTTTTTTTATTATTTTCTTATAGTTAGTTATTAATTAGTTAAAATTGTATTAACCTTTGATTTGGCCTCTTTCCTGTAGAACGACTCTTAAATCTTTTTCTACCATGATAGCATGCATAATGAATGAAGTAGTACTTTAAATCAGATTTTAAAATTTTTTTACGCCACCTTTTTGTGCCGCAACAATTGTTCTGCTATCTCGCTTATATAAGGAGATGCATGATTCAGCTTCATAAGCTGCTATTTTCTCCTCCAACTCTTTCAAAGTATTAAATCGATTGCCGACTTTCATCCTTCCCGCGAAAATCTTTGTGAGTGCACACTAAATGACAAAAAAAAAACAACAAACAACTTCCGCCGTCGAGCGACATCTATTACGTGCCCCAGGCCAAAACAAATACGGAGCACGTAATTACGTACCCGTAGCAACTGCGTAAAACTATATTGTCTATATATCTAAGCTTATCCTTAGTTCAGAAAATTGAAAGTAAAGGCACAGGTAGAAGCAAAACTAGAATTAAATGAAAACAGAACAATATTTAAAGATTTTCAGTACACTTTATTTTCATCACTCATACTCATAGTATTTTTCGATAACTTAGTTAAGCGTCAGATGATTATGTGGTTGCAGCATTCATGTGTCCTCGGTAGTATAGTGGTAAGTATCCCCGCCTGTCACGCGGGAGACCGGGGTTCGATTCCCCGCCGGGGAGGCTGTTTTTTTTTTTTTTTTGAGAAAACGATGCATTTTAAGTATACGCATCTTTCATATTTGAGATTATGTTGACGTCAAACAGATTTAATTTTTACAACTAGCTGGAATTTCACAGCCTCGGCTACCAAACACTGTTAACCAAGTACATATACATAATGTACTTAAGTCATTTTTGGAGTAGCCTACTTGTGCTCGTACATGTACTTGCATAATCAGTACCACAGATTAGATATTCGTTGTCAGTACTTGGAATATCCCTAGTTATTTTATTTTAAAGGGCTACAGTAACTTCAAGGGCCCCAAACAAAGATAATTAGTTTTTAGTAGCACCCCCCTCCCCACTTAAAAATTTTAATGAATGGTCCCCAAGTTGTTTATAACCCTACTGCAACAAGTCCATTCAACATCTCTATGTATTGTCACTGACAGTTTGTCAGGGGTCAACATGGGGTGAACAACTTTTTGCTAAAAAAAGAAAATGTCGGCAGAACCTCAGCATAGCAATTGTAATTAAAATAATAAATGAAATTCAATTCATTGCAATCAATTTTCGATTATTTGAAGGACTTTGTATATTCACTTCTTTACATTGAGGTGGATCAGGCCCGTAGCCAGAGGGGGGGGGGGGCTCAGCCCCTCCCCCCCGTTCATGACCTGAGCCCCCCGTGCATGATTTTAACTTTTTGACAAAATTTTAATAATAAAGGCTATAAAACAATTAATCATTTTGTTCAATAAATCAATAATAATAAACTTTTAAGTGTTTATATTTTGGCAATCGTTCAGGATATTTTACTTACAAATGTATAGCTTATCTAATTTTTGGGCATAAAAGATTGAAGTTCACTTCTGGGTATTTTGAGCAGCATTGACATTTGGGGTTTCAACAGCCGTGTGTGAGAACAGTTTCTCAACCCTCACACGAATGATCACCCCATATCGCATATCAATGTTACAAAAGCGTCTAAGCAATCTTTTCCTGCTTGCATTTGAAAAAGATTTAACGGATAATCTGAATGCTGAAGCATTTTTAGGTAAATTCAGTGCTAAACCATGACGTTTGCAAATTTGAAATGTATAATAATATAAGTTCGCAATCAGTGCCGACGAGTGGGGGCAAGATGCCCTGCAAGTTTTAGGGGCCCGGACTGAGATGGCCTATCAACTTTTTAAAATATTAATATCAGCATGGGGGCCCGTGTCACCCCTGCCCAGTGTGGAGAAATAATATAGTCTAAGTTTGATGACGCAATTCGCTAGGCTCCGCCCACCGCAGTATCTATGGCGTCATTCCGCCATCTTGAGTGTAAATATTGGGAGCTTTAGTGTATACGTCATTTGGTACAAATGACGTATATTAACCGACAGTTGGGAGCACATGCTTTGTTTTATAGTTAGTCTAGCTGTGGGCATCTATGTAGATGGATGCATATTTACAGTTTGCTTTTGTACTCCTCCTGATTCTACCTTTATGTCAGTTCATGTTCAAGTATTAAATGATTGTTTGATGTTACTTCACTGGAGTTAACTTCGTGATTTGTGTTGTCTGATTTATTACACCCTCTACAAGCATCATCATTAAAAGGATCCGTAACATATATTTGGCACCTCCGACGTCGAACTGACTGACTTAGCTGGATTCAGGAGCAGCGGAGTGAGTACATTAAGACTCGTTGTAATTACCGGTTAAGTATTCATCGGTGAATTACGTGGCGGCCACCACTCTGGGTGCGCGCCGTGAAAACTGTTTGTTGAAGTGGCCAACCCTATTGTTTGCTGAAGTGGCCAACGTTACTGTTTGCTGAAGTGGCCAACGTTACTGTTTGCTGAAGTGGCCAACGTTACTGTTTGCTGAAGTGGCCAACGTTACTGTTTGCTGAAGTGGCCAACGTTATTGTTTGCTGAAGTGGCCAACGTTACTGTTTGCTGAAGTGGCCAACGTTACTGTTTGCTGAAGTGGCCAACGTTACTGTTTGCTGAAGTGGCCAACCCTATTGTTTGCTGAAGTGGCCAACGTTACTGTTTGCTGAAGTGGCCAACGTTACTGTTTGCTGAAGTGGCCAACCCTATTGTTTGCTGAAGTGGCCGACGTTACTGTTTGCTGAAGTGGCCAACCCTATTGTTTGCTGAAGTGGCCAACGTTACTGTTTGCTGAGGTGGCCAACCTTGCCGTCTGCTGAAGAGGCCTACCTTGCTGCTACTGAAGAGGTCAACCCTGCTGTTTGCTGAAGAGGCCAACCTTGCCGTTTGCTGAAGAGGCCAACCCTACTGTTGCTGAAGTGGCCAACTTTACTGCTTAAAGTGGCCAGAGTTGCTGTATACTGACGGGGCCGACGTTACCGTGTGGCTGGGAATCACCTCCCCATCGTCAGAGGACCCCACCATAGGATCACCAAGGATCAACCAAGGATCATCGAACATCGCGGACAGGGATCACCAAGGATCAACCCGTGTGTTAGTCAACCCCACATCGAACATCGCGGACCGGGATCACCGAGGATCAACCATCGAACTCAAGGAACAGAATTTACTATTTGTGTATTTCTTTATATGTAAGTTGGCATATTTTTTTATATATATTTATTACTAGAATATTGAAATCTGGTGTAATTATTTGTTTGTTGTTCTTGGTGGAATTCTGTATTTAATACAGTAGAGGTTAAAATAGGGTCCACCCTGAGCAGCCAAAACATTTAATTTGCTGTTTTTTTTTTTTTTGAAAAAGATTATTGTATTTATTTTGTTATTACTTGTATGTTGATGACATTATAGAATATTTTTTTTGTGTGTGATATATAGTATCAAACATTTTCATTTATTAGTTATAATTGGTTTCGGTTACTGCCATGTCATCAATTTTAAATATTGTTGAAGCTGGTAAAGCACTTGGCCTTACAGGCCAGGAGTTACGGACCTGGGTTTCTGTGAGGGAGTGTGAGGTGAAGGAAAAGGAACAGAGAGAGAGGGAAGAAAGAAAGGAAAAGGAAAAGAAAGAGATGGAAGAAAAACAGAGAGAGAGGGAAGAAAAACAGAGAGAGAGGGAAGAAAGAAAGGAAAAGGAACAGAGAGAGAGGGAAGAAAGAGCCGCAGAACGGGAAATGAGAAAGGAAGAAATCGCGAACGAAAGGGCGCGCTTAGAGTCTGAGAACAATAGACAGTCAGCTAACCCCGGAGTTAACGGAGCGGGTGATAGAGTGACCACATCACTTAAATTACCTTATTTTACAGAGGGCGTTGACAGTATGGACACATACTTGTCTAGGTTTGAAATGCTAGCTACTAGTGCGGGTATGCCGAGGAATACATGGGCCGCGTCAATTTTAGGATTTATAAGAGGCAAAGCCCTGGATGTATGTTTGAAACTAAATGAAAATGAAATAAAAAATTATGATGTTGTGAAAGAATCATTGATGAAGATTTATGGTAACACATGTGATGGTTACAGGGAAAAAATTTAATAATATTCGCCCATCACGAGAGGAAGACCCCAATTTATTTATCACCAACCTTAGTTTGTTTTTTGATAGATGGGTGGCTCTGTCTGGGGCGAAACAAGATTATCATGATTTAAGGGAACTGATTTTAGTAGATAGGGCAATTAATGTGTGCCATAAAGATTTAGTGGCATTCTTGAAAGAAAAAGGGCCAAAAACTTTAGAAGATGTCACTGATTTATTGAGAAAATATAGGTCTGCACATCCAGAAAAACCCATATCTAAGTTAGAACCAGACCATAACCAGGATGTGCTGTGCTTTGCTAAAGCTTTACCATATCCAAACCGTGGCCGTAGCTTAAGTCCTGGGAACAGGAATAGATCCAGTGACCGACATGACGGGGACAAATTATGTTTCTCATGTGGGAGAGCCGGACTTAGATCGCGAGACTGCAAAAGGGGAGGTAGTGATAGCTTATGTTATCTGTGTAACGGGAGGGGGCATTATGCTAGGAACTGCACTTGGTCCCGGGGAAATAGTCAGGGGAGAAAAGGACAACAGACCAGAACCATGGACAAGACCAGACAGAGACAAAGAGATAGGGTACAACAGGCAATGCTAGTTCAGGGGGGAGGTAATGGTCTACATTTTTACCCTGGGTTCGTGGGTGATGTACCTGTGAAGGTGCTACGTGACACTGGGGCAACGTGCGTGTGTGTCCGTAGATCATTGGTGAAAGATAGTGAATTCACGGGAAGAATGGGTCTATGTGCGTCATTTGATGGGACGGTACATGAGTTACCCATAGCCACTATTAATCTTAGAAGTCCATTTTACACAGGGCTAGTTGAAGCATTAGTCATCGAGAAACCAACTTACGACGTTTTAGTGGGCAATATTGAGGGCGTAATAGAGTGTGATCCCATGGAATTGGATAAATGGAAAAAACTTAATGATCCTACTAGAAACTGTAATGCTGTGACAAGGGCTCAGGCTAAGGAGGAAAAACTCCATAATCAGTCATCAATTAGTAGTACAGATAACTGCTTAATTAATACTCAGGAAGTAAAAATTATACAAAGGGAAGAGAATGTAGTCAACTTTCCTAATCCACACATGACTGACAATGTTAAATCTAGTGACATTCCTGTGGGTGAGATGTCTGACAGGGTCACCATAGATGGAGAGAACTTTTTTACCGAACAGCATAATGACGTGTCATTATCAAAATTAATCAACCGGGATAAAAAATCATTTAGAGATAGGGAAATCATTCAGTTAGAAAAAGGTGTTTGGGTTAGAAAGACACAGTACATGAATAAAACGGTGAATCAACTTATAGTCCCAATGAAGTATAGGAAATTAGTTCTTAGGACAGCCCACGATTCACCTTTAGCGGGTCATTTGGGGGTTACTAGAACCAAGTATAGGATCTTGGGAAAATTCTTTTGGCCCGGGGTTACCAGAGACGTAAAGAGATATGTTAGGACGTGTGACCTGTGTCAATCAAAGGGGCCCAAATGTACCAGGGGGAAGCCCCATTACAAACAACCGATGTAGTTGACAGACCGTTCACAAAATTAGCTATTGATATAATTGGACCTATGCCAGTGCTGTCCAATAGAGGCCATCGTTTTATCTTAACGGTGGTGGATGTATGTTCCAGATGGCCAGAGGCGGTGCCTCTGAAATTCATAAGGGCTGAGGACATAGCACAGGCACTAATGACTATTTTTTGTAGGACAGGCTTCCCTGATGTTATTTTATCTGACAGAGGTACTCAATTTGTATCTGAATTAACCAACCATTTTACCTCTGTATTGGGGATCAAACAAATCTTTACATCGCCATACCATCCCCAAAGTAATGGAATTTGTGAGCGACTGAACGGCAGTATAAAAAAATGATCAGTAAAGTGTCTGATGACAATCCGGGAGACTGGGATCTCATGTTACCCTGTGTGTTGTTTGCATATAGGGAAATTCCACAGGAAACAACAGGATTTTCACCTTTTGAAATGGTGTACGGTGCGAATCCAAGGGGTCCACTGTCTTTACTTAAGGACTTAATGATAAGGAAAGATTTATCCCCTGACGTAAGAACTGCCTATGAGCTAGTGATTGATACAAGACAGAGACTGATAAAGGCTTGTGATGTGGCTAGATCAAATGTTTTAACAAAAAATAAAAGCACATTATTGAGGGTTAATAGAGACAGGAAACTCAGACATATTAGACCAGGTGAAGATGTACTTGTCTTATTACCGGACAAGACCAATAGATTATTCATTAAGTGGCAAGGACCTTTTAAGGTTACTAGAAAGGTGACAGACGTGGATTATGAAATTAATATTA
The DNA here is from genome assembly GCA_021962125.1 of Bulinus truncatus. Taxonomy (NCBI): domain Eukaryota; kingdom Metazoa; phylum Mollusca; class Gastropoda; family Planorbidae; genus Bulinus; species Bulinus truncatus. The sequence goes on from JAGDYQ010000185.1 coordinate 1,180,462, forward strand.
GAAATAGGTTAAAGGTCTTTCATATAAACATGTTGAAAGTATACTATAATAGACCAATTGAATTAGTTCAGACCGCTGAGAGACAGGTTCAAAATTGTTTCATGTTAAGGGAGGAAGATGTACCTGACGCTGACATTCAGACATGTGAGGGACCTGAGGTTGGAAACAAGGAAACATGGGAGGATATAGCATTAAATAACCTAACTCATGACAAAGTGGTTAGTATTAAGACACTTTTGGGTGACTTTACAGATATTTTTTCTGATAGACCGGGTAAAACTGATATAATACAACATGACATAAAGCTGTCAGAAAACAAGGTTATCCGTTTGAGACCATACACCCTCTCATTACATCACCGCGACTATATCAAGAAAGAGTTAGAAGGGTTACAGAAACAGGGTGTCATAGAACCATCAGAGTCACCATATGCAGCTCCCATAGTGTTAGTTAAGAAAAAGACAGGTGACATCAGACTGTGTGTAGACTATAGACAGTTAAATAAAATAACCATTATGGACTCGTATCCCATGCCCAATCCTGAGGAGTTAATGACCAGGCTAGCCAGAGCTAAATATTTTTCTAAACTGGATTTAGCAAGAGGGTATTGGCAAATACCACTGACCCCTGAAGCCAAACCATTGACTGCATTTATAACTCCATTTGGGTTGTTCCAATGGAATTTCATGAGTTTTGGGCTAGTAAATGCACCAGCCACCTTCAATAGGATGATGGCCAAATTATTTTCCCATAGACAAGACACTGTTTGCTACCTGGATGACATTTGTATTTTTCATGAGGACTGGGATAAACATGTTAGGAGTCTAAGAGAAATTTTTACAGTTTTAAAGAGACATAATTTAACCGTGAGACCGACTAAGGTAGAGATAGGACTGACGGAAGTAACTTTCCTAGGACATAAAGTGGGAAATAATATAATAAAACCCATAGGTGAATCAGTGTCAAAGATATTAAATATTGAAAAACCGTCATCAAAGAAACAGGTGCGCAGTCTTTTGGGCTTATGCAATTTCTATCGGAAGTTTATTCCGAATTTCGCTCATATAATGGAACCTCTGGCTAATCTAACTAAAAAGGGAGAGCCAAACAAAATCATCTGGTCTGATGAATGTCAACGGGCCCTGGAGATTATTAAAACCGCCTTCGCTCAGGGGCCCATATTAAAGTTACCTGACATAGGTAAACAATTCGTTCTGGCCACAGATGCCTCGGCCGTTGCCATAGGGGGGGCCCTGTTACAGAGCCACAATGGTGTGTTACACCCAGTGCTATATGTCAGTCGTAAATTGACCTCACCAGAGACAAGATACGCTACAATAGAGAGGGAGGGATTAGCCATCACATGGTGCATTACAAAATTGGCAAGGTATCTGTTAGGTGCCCAATTTATTCTTCGGACTGACCATGCGCCGCTGGCATTTATAAATTCCAAAAAGCTAGGGAATAATAAAGTAGCCAGATGGTCACTCCTACTGCAGGATTTTAATTTTATCGTCCAAGCTATACCTGGTAAAGAGAACGTTATTGCTGACACGTTATCACGTTGCATTTGAAATGAGCTTAAGTTCTCAACAAACCTATGTCCTGGCAGTAAGAAATCTTGTGTACCGTAATGTTTATGTTACATGTATTATATGTTTATATGATGACATAATGATATTTAATAATAGTTGATGATTATGATAAAAAAAAAAAAAGAGAAGTCACTTGAGAAAAAAAAAAAAGAAGAATAACTAGTGACATGAAAAAAAAAAAGTCACCTGAAAAAAAGATAATAGAAAAGATATACAAGTGACATGAAAGAAAAAAAAAATTAACAAGTCACATAGAAAAAAAATATCTAATAAAATAATGAATATCAGTGACGAAAAAAAAAAAATTATTAAAATGATGAGAAATTTTAATTGAATTCAATATGTTTATACATATATGATTGATGATATTTATTATATTGTTTGCATGTATTGATTTATAATTCCATGCAATATTGATTTGATGAATCATTGTATAATTTATTTTGTTGTTATGATGATTTGGGATATGTTCTATGATTGAACTTTGTTTCATGTGGCTTCCTTTTGTCGGTATTAGTATTGGGTTTTACATGATTACATCATGCTTAGGTAGAGGGGAGAAATGTGGAGAAATAATATAGTCTAAGTTTGATGACGCAATTCGCTAGGCTCCGCCCACCGCAGTATCTATGGCGTCATTCCGCCATCTTGAGTGTAAATATTGGGAGCTTTAGTGTATACGTCATTTGGTACAAATGACGTATATTAACCGACAGTTGGGAGCACATGCTTTGTTTTATAGTTAGTCTAGCTGTGGGCATCTATGTAGATGGATGCATATTTACAGTTTGCCTTTGTACTCCTCCTGATTCTACCTTTATGTCAGTTCATGTTCAAGTATTAAATGATTGTTTGATGTTACTTCACTGGAGTTAACTTCGTGATTTGTGTTGTCTGATTTATTACACCCTCTACAAGCATCATCATTAAAAGGATCCGTAACACCAGGGACCCAAAATTTCTGTCGATGGGCCTGTCCGCAACCTTGTAATAGTTTTATATATTGATATCTTCTGAGGACAACTAGCAACTTAAATAAGTTAATAAAATAACATTGACTTCTGAATTCATTTAATACAAATGTATAATAAAATAATAAAGTTCAAACTCCATAATTTCTGAGTGATGTTATTTAATTTGCAAATTTACTTTTTAGCAGAATTAATTTTATTTTAAATTGAATAATTGCGACTGGTCAATTTGTTGTTGATAGATCTGTTCTTTGTTTTCAATTTTTGATAAGAAATATCACACAAATAGCTAAGCTATTTTCGTGCTTCTTTGTCGTTCTTCCCGGGTTGTCCGTTAAACCAACAGTATAATAATATAAATCAGGTATTTATTTTGTAACAATTGTGTAGCAGAACAAATGGTCAATATATTTATAACAGGAATCAAAAATTGCTCAGCCTCAATAAATTTTTATCATTAAAACTCTTTACTATTTAAATTATTTTTAACAAAACTGCAACATGCCATGCATTATTGAAACGTAGTTAAAATTATATATTTCTAATTAATAGCTAAAAAATCGGTACTAAAATGCACCATTTCAGATATGGAACTGCAAAAAATTTCTTGGGGAGGGGACTCACTGAGATCCCCTCCTCTCCGTTTGCAAGCTTTCGGCACTTCGCGTCTCCACCTTAGCCCCCCCTGAACATTTCTTATACCTTCTACCCCACCAGGGGTGGATTTAGGGGGAGGGGCCATTCCCCCCCCCCCCGTTATCGCAAGTTTAGTTAATACATCATTAAATTATCAAAATATTTTTTGTTCTAAGACCAATTTTCAACAATGAAGTTTTGCCCCCCCCCCCCGGGTCAAAGTTTTTGCCCCCTCCGGTCAAAGTTGTCTAGATCCACCCCTTTGCCTCAGGATCATTTCTTCGGCACCCCCCCCCCCAATCCAATAATCCTGGCTACGGGCCTGAGGTGGATTACTCCGTTTGTTTGCCGTGCTCCAAAAAGTCTTTAAATTTTCAGGCAGTAAAATTTTCTAACCTATTCTTTTAAAGTAACTTAAATTATCTCTGCAAAGAAAGCTTAATGGCATTTTCACTTTAAAGGGTTTATATCGATGAGTTTCTAAAAAAAACATTGTGGCAAACAGATAAAGAAGATTTGCAGATAGATTTTATAGTGCGATGAATACGCAATAACTTGATTGAAACGTTTTGTCATTTTAATGTTAAAGAAGAAGATTCGAGACATGGCTATTTAAGGCTGCAGGTGGTTAAAAGAAACAGAGCCGTTCTTTGGTTTTCTGCTACTCAAATGTTGGTAGAAAGAGCCCAGAGATAATAGGCAACCAAAAGTGATAGGAACATGACCTGATGGTCAACAAGATAGAGCTAGAAAGGTTAGCATTTGAAAAGAGCTTGTTCATGAATGTACTCAGTCCAGTCAACCTTGAACTGTTGGATACCAGAAATTTCTTATAAGCAGGACCTATTGAGGAATTTCAATCTCTCTACCTGACCTCTACCAAAAAAGCAACAACAAAAAACGAGCAATCAGGATATGACTATTTATTAGCATTGTCCTCTAAATCATTAGCCCTAACACTATTCCTGTTTAAGGCACAAAACATACATTCTAACAGTCACAGCTAAATAAATGAAGAAAAAAAAATCACTGAAGAATATTTCATTGGCTAAATTCTAATAAGGATTTTTCATTTTCTGATAATCATTCCTTAAAAATTGTCCTTTTCATAAATCATTTTCATAAATAGAAAGACCTTGAAAATCCAAACCAAAATATAAAACACTGGATTAGTATGTGAAAACTAAAGTATAAATTACAACAATTTAGTTTATACTAATTACCCAGTATACAACATTTAAAGTTATATCAAATAATTCAGTACAATTTAAGGCTAGTTAAATTATAACAATTTTTTGATCAGTCAATTCTCAATTAATTTAAAATGTAAATTCATATGTAAGTGGTTTGTATTGGATACATTTTTTGTACAAACATGAGCAAACTGTTTCGATTAGTGAAATGAATACCTCAAAGCTCACTCCATTTATTACACTGGGTATATTATTAATAGACTAGTCATCACTTTTGGAAAAATTACTTGCAATGGTCAGCAGTTTTAAAATACTTGAGATGATTAGAATTATGATAATATTCTGTTTTTTCTGTGATTTAAGAAAAGGCGTACATGGAAGATGACTTCAACAAAATCAAATTCAATACTAAATAATAAATCTTTATAACTACATGCATAATTTATGTTTTACAAAGGCTATATTAAAAAATGCAAGGTACACATTTCTGCCAAAATAATCTTTCATTCTGCATGTCACTTTTTTTTTAAATAGAAGAAATGCTTCAATACAACTTTTTTTAAAGAAGTGTTTTATTTAAGTATTTAAGAAATTTACTTAGTAGTCTAATTTTTAGAGCATTTTCGAAAAAAAAAAAAGCTCTATTGTCCCCGTTTTGTCTGTCTGTCCGTCATCACCCTATATCTCAACAACCATAAGTCCTAGACCCATGATGTATATATCATTTTGTAGGTCTTGGCCTACCATGTGTGCATCAAAAGTCCATTTCGCGACCTCTGAGGGCCGAAAAAGGGGGCGTATTAAGTACCGTTTTTTACTATATAAGCTATATTAACAAAGGAGCGCCCTATATCTCAGGAACCATAAGTCCTAGACCCATGATGTATATATCATTTTGTAGGTCTTGGCCTGCCAAGTGTACATCAAAAGTCCATTTCGCGATCTGACCTCTCAGGGCCGAATATAAGAGTTTCTTAGGTACTGTTTTGCTTATATTTTAAATATAAATAAAAAATCAAAGGGGCATAATCATTATTTATTTTTGTAAGTTATTCAACATGATTACTTCCCTCTCTATTTATCAAAACCTATACGCGTGGAGCAATATCTATGGCTGTAACCCGGAAAAAAAATACGGATTTCGTCCGACGTAACCGTAACCACTGCGTACACGAAAATGCTCTAAAATGTCCTTTGTCCGAAACGGAAAATACTTAAATTGCTTGTTTCAATATCTGCTAGCTTTTTGTGTGTTTTTATATCATATAACTTGTTATATTAAAATTATGTAATTTTATAAAATTGTGAGACATGACTATTTTTTATAGGGATTAAATGTGGAAATAAAAAAATCTAAAAGTTAAAAGTCATCATTTCTTTAGCCCCATCAAATATATTTTTGCTATAAGTCAGAATTGACATAGAGATTTAGCTTGTCATTGACAATTGTTCAATTGTACTGAATCATTCAACATAACTTTAAATATTTTAATAATAATAAATATAAATTTTTATAATATATACTCTTGTTTCATTTGTTATTAAACTTTTTGAAAAAAAATATATTGTTAATTTATTTATACAACAAATCATGGCCAACATAACCTTTGTCATATGCAAACATTCTAATTGTAATCATAAGTAAGGACACAAAAATAAAACTCCCCAATAAATACATGTATATTATAAAAAACAGTAAATAGAGCCTATACAAGAATTACAGTACAATTTCAACAACTTTGCAAATACATTGCAATAGAAAAGTAAACATTTTTTACTGTAAGGAAACTTTCTCTATTCAGTTAAAGAAACTGAAAATATTGTGTTAATGAAATAAAAATGTACAAGCACAGCTTAAATATATACAGTGTACCAAACAGACAAATCATAACTGATGGCGATTGAATTAAGAGTTTATATACATGCATTTTTGTTTTAATTTAATTTTCTTGTTATTTGATGTAGGGGGTATGCATCATAATTAATCATATATAATAAACAGTTAAAATGAAATATATAATTATATACTCTACATAGTGAGATGCATGCAATGCATTATAACAGTAACTTTTCACCTTTACTACTTTTTGTATGATTTTAAATAGAACCATGACAAAAGAAAACTTTTTTCTTCTTCAATACACTAAAAAGTGGCATCCATCTTAACTATGAAGATAGACTTACTTTTTGACATTTACTAGTCACTGATACCAAACTTGTTATCAGCCTGACTATAAGTGTTAATGATATAAAAGGAATTTTTTATCAGATTCAACGCTTACATCTTTCTTTCACTAAGCAGGGTCCCACGATATATAGTATAGATCAATGAAGATTTATTATTGCAGGATATATTATGATAATAAAGGCACAGAAGTTATTGCAAAAAATTGAAATTTTTTAATATCAAATTTAAAGCTTTTCTTTTATCTATGAAATGTAACTCAAATTAATAAAAATCCGGAAAACTATAAGATGGGTACTCTGACAAATGCCAATATTCAATCTTTTGCAGACGAAACGAAAGAAAAAAACAAAACATTACATTATTAATAAAAAAAGAAAATAAACTGACTAGTTAAAATTGAAAAAAAAAATGTATTTAAATAACATGTGTAAAAATAATTCTGAATATATTGATAATACAACTGGAATATATAGATAATACATTTGAATATGTACATTTAACACTTTTTTGATGGGACTGTTTTATTTTATATTTTTATCAGACAGACTATATCCGCCCGTCTCGAGAGACAATGGTGTAGCTAAGTTGAGTCTACAAGCTCCGCCGGGAATGGCTGTGCAGTCCGACTCGGGAGTGGCAATCCCTGCCGCACTTGTCGCACTTGAAAATAGATGATTGTTGTAGCTGTTCTTTTTTTCCGCTTCCGCCTTGATTTTTTCAGGGCAGCATTATCCTGTCGCTCAGCCTCTGCGCGCAATGAACCCTGCCGGACAGCTCTCCCAGGAGTTAAGGTTAATGGAGCACTGTTTCATATCCTTTTTGCAGGTGTCTTTGTAGCGCATTTTAGGTCGCTCTGTTTTCCTCTGGCCGGTAACTAGCTCGCCATAGAGTAGGTCCTTCGGGATGCGGCCTGCGTCCATTCTTTTGACATGACCGAGCCATCTGAGGCGTCTCTCGTTGAGAACTGCAAGCAAGCTGCTCATGTTGGCCCTCTCCAGCACCCCAGTGTTGGGGATCTTGTCTTGCCACTTTATCTGCAGTATACGTCGCAGGCACCTCATGTGGAAGTTGTTTAGCTTCCTTTCGTGCCTCGCGTAAGTGGTCCACGTCTCGCATCCATAGAGGAGGGTACTGAGTATGCAGGCCTGGTAGACGCGCAGTCTGATATTCTCGGTGAGGCTGGGATTTTTCCACACATGTTGATTTAGTCTCGCCATGACTGTGGCTGCCCTAGCGATTCTGCAGTTGATCTCCGGGTCTATGGATAGCGAGCTGGAGATGGTGGACCCGAGGTAGGTGAAGTTCTCGATGACCTCTAGGGTGTGCCCATCGATGTCAATGCTTGGGGGGTATCTGTACCCTGTGCCATGACATTCGTCTTTTTCAGGCTGAAAACTTTTTGTGCCAATATGCAGATATTTATAAATATACAAGATTTACAGGTTTTGTTTTCATAGAAAACATTAAAACAATAACAGAAACCACAAACTAATAATTTATGAGGTTTTGCCCATAGGAAACAGCATGGATTTTTCCATCAAATTATTACAGATTCAAACTGAATTATATTTTTAAATGTAAGAAAACTTTACCTATCTGGGTTTCAATATTTTATTTTTGTGTAAAAATATGTCATTATATCACTTTTACTCTGAAACTATGAAAAAATACCAAAAATATTATAAACAATTATTCAGTTTTATAAATTACATACAATTACTTTTGATGGTAACATGTACATGAAAATATTAAAAAAGGTATAAAGGGTTGACAGTTTGAAGCATATGTTATCATTACATTTTTTTTAATCATATTTAAATAATGACATGAACAGTCTGGAATATATAAAGACATAATTAACCATTAGTTAACTAAATTTTTGATATGCAGCTCATAACTTCTAGTACTAAATTAAGTTATTTCTGAGTAATAATTTAAACAGTTAATTTCTTCTAATAATAAAATGAATAAAGTTTAACTTGATACCAGTGTTAAATTACTATAGCTAGAGGCACAATTGTTTTTTTATCAAACTTTATACCATGCATATTTTCTGAAAAGATAAAAAAAATTATTGAAGTGCTATGGCTAACACATTTGTGTTCTTGAAAACGGTAAAGGAAGATCATGAAATGAAAGTTCATTAACTTTTCTTTTTAATACTTCCAATTTAACAGTATTCATCTATGTTTAAGGTAAGAAAAATGAGCTGAATCAGAAAATGCTGGTTGGCGCCTCTGGTTGCAGTGGGACTCTATTGGTTAAGTCTTGAGCATTAAAATGGAATCAATGACTTACAAATGACTTTTTAATTAAGAATTTATTCTGGATGAGATTTACTAAATGAGACTCAAATGTTTGATTTTCATGGCTGCTCATCATATCATACCTCACGAACTGTTGGTCTTGCGAGAATCATTGATTAAGGTAAAGGCCTGGATAGAAAATAAAATTTTTTTTGTTATAGTTGAATAAAAAACAACTTTCAAAGTAAAACAAAAGCATACATGTACATATCACTTCATATGATCTTGAGATTTTATATAAATCTTGATATTATCACTGACATGTTAGTAGATTAATGTTAACTGGAATCAGCTTATAGTTTAATGCAGGGCTTAAAAAAAAAAGGTTAATTTTTTCAGGATGGACCATATTTAAACCTTCCCAAGCTGCATGCAGCTCACAGGCTGGACACACCTGGTTTAATGTATTCAAATTATGGTTGTCTTTCTTATACTCAAGTAGAGGATCTGTAAATTGTAATCAAGACAAACAATTTTTACCTTGTGCATTGCAGCCACCCAACTCATGCTTTGATTACGTAGTGCTCCTTCATCCACATCCATTTTTAATATCACACTGTTGCCTTCTGCATTAAGATGTCGGATAGCTATCCCAGTTGCAAGTCGATTACCTGGAAAGAAAATAGTTATATATTTTTAGTTTAAAAAATAAATCAAACTTTGTATTATTAAAGGAATTTACATTTTTCATCTTAAAAAACCTTGCGAATCTACTGTAGCTCCAGCGATTTGTACAGATTCAATCTTGTTAATTAAGATCTTGTCAATATTTTCCAGGTTTCCATCAAACTGAAGGTTTCTGACAAAATAGCAGGACAAAAACATAATTAAAACTTATTTTATGTCTTTTTACCAGTCAATCAGTCAAATACCATGTTAAAAGGAAAAAAATCACAGAGACATTAAACAGAAACTATGGCTTAAGAAATCTAAAATACCTATGGTCAGGAGATAAGCAACATGTGAAAACATTTGTGTGTAGGACATCTAAATTCTGATCAACATGCAGGCAAAACTGTCCCCCTAAAGGACAAAGTGACATACATTCAATAACTTTTTAAACAAAGATACTTAAAATTATATTGAAACTAATGTATTAAATGAAATCAACAGAAGTCAAAATATTTTTGAAGTTGGCAGACAATTTTTTTTAAAAAGCACATACAGTGGGTGATCTGTTAATGAACATCATCCGATTCCAAATTTATGTTCATTTTCTGAATTGTTTGTTAACCAAACACCAATTTAGCAAATATGTTAATGGGAATTCAATTAATTCGGTCTGGAGATCCTAAAAATTAAATAAAAAAAAATGTCATGTACAAGTACACTCATACCTCGCTATATGGCCGCTCTTTATACGGCATTTCGCTATAACGGCCTTCATCATTTATGGCACGTTTTCGATTTACGGCCTAAAATGTTTCGCTATAACGGCCAAAAAAAAATCACTTTTGTACAGAAGGCAAGACAAACAACGTTGGACAATTGCTGTAAGCCAGGCCCATCCTTACCAGCGGAAAATGATGACGTCATTGATCTGCAGTTTGCCATTTCTTCATTGTGTTCATTTTTAAAAAAAATTATACATATTCATATCTTGTGTAACATGAAATTGTTTCATTTTTGTTTATAGACTATTGTTGTTTGTTGGAGTTTGTTATTATTTTATGTACAAATGTATGTAGCTTTAATTTAAATGAAATAAAAAGAGAAAATACATTTTGAATGATAAACCATGTTATATATTTAAAAAGCTTGGAACTGATCTCATTGAATTTGTATGGATTTGTACTAGAACAATTGATTCCCTATACGGCTTTTCACTTAGGGGCCAAATTTCGTGGAACGTATCTAGGCCGTAAAGCGAGGTATGGGTGTATAATTTCTTAGTAAGTTTATTTATTACAAATATAATAAATAACATAAAGTCTTGCTTTCTTTGGGTGTTAAAGAATTTGTCCAATGTTGACAGTTTTTCTCTCTCCTTATCAATGTCGCTGTAAAGATAAGCAGACCTATTGACATCAGCTTGGTTTGGGTGCCATTTTAAGTCTGTTGCTCTGACATCCTCCCACTTCTTCAAAAGATCTTTAATGGCAGATGTCAGCACTGCTCCTCTATCGTCTTCCTCGTTTTAAGAAAAAAACACATTTCGCTGAGTTTCTTGGTGTTCTTCATTCAAGATTTCTTGGAGTTCTTCTGCCTTCAAGTCACCTTCATGTTCTATTATGAGCTCTTCAATATCAGCCTCATTCACCTCCGATTCCAGATCTCTTGCAGTTGTTACAATTTCATCCATAATTTTAGGGATGTCACCCTGATCACCTCCGTCTCCTTGAATGAGGGATGGACACAGCTTTCGCCAGGCAGAAACCAACTGCCATTGAGTGATTTCTGACCACGCCTTTTCAATAAGACGAACAGCCTCGAGAATGTCAAATTTTTCTATCCAAAACGTTTTTTAAGTAATTTTTGTGGAGCATTGGCATGCTTCAAAACATCGCCGAAACAGCGCACGAGTGTACAATTTCTTGAAACCTGCAATAACCTCTTGATCCGCTGGATGAATCAGTGAAGTCATATTCGGAGGTAAAAACTGCACTGTCAGCCAAGGAAAGCCTATTAGCAAATTATCTTCAAGGTCTTTTGGGTGCTCTGGTGCGTTGTCCAATAGCAGCAATACTTTCAATGGCAAGTCATTGGTATCAAGTTAGACCTTGATGCTCAAGGCACAAACTTCAAATAGCCACTCTTTGAAAAGAACCCATGCTCTCCAATTTGATCTCCACATCACTGGCAGTTTTCTCTTGATTATGGAATTTTATTTGAATGCTCTAGGATTCTCAGTGATAAAGGAGAAGTGGTTTAAGCTTCAAATCACCACTAGCATTAGCTCCAAAAAGTAATGTCAATAGGTCTTTCAGGGGTTTATGCCCAGGAACACTTTTCTCATCTTTCGTGATGTAGGTGCGATTCGGCATGCGCTTCCAAAACAAACCAGTTTCATCACAGTTAAATATTTGTTGTGGACAATACCCTTCTTTTTCAATGAATTCTTGAAATTGGAGATGGAACGTCTCAGCTTCTTCTTTATCTACACAAGCAGACTCACCATGCATGACACATGTTGAATGCCAGATCTCATTTCTAACTTTGCAAATCAGCCAGTGGTAGCCTTGAATTCTAGATTTACGGATGACGAACCTCAAAAATTTCTCTAGCCTTCTCTTGAATGATGGCCATACTAGTTACATCTCTTTTCATCTCTTGTTCATTTATCCAAACTAAAAGCAAACTCTCCATTTTTTCATGGATGGCACTTCTTTGCGTCTCATATGTAATTTTCGTTACTCCTTTAGCGGCTTGAGTCTTCTTGATGATATCTTTCTTAGCTGGGGTTGTGCCTACTGTAGACCTGTTTAAGCCTTACTGCCTAGCAACATCAGTCATTTTTTGTCCACTCTCTACATTAGTTATAATCTCTTGCTTGGTTTTTATGGTGAGCACAGTTCTTGACACTCCACTCTTTTTAGGTCCCATAATATTGTCAAATTTTCAGGTTTTTTTTATAAGGCGTTTAGAGAAGCACATATGAAAATCACAAGGACAGAAACCAACTACACATGTATGGTACACAATTGACAAAGTGTCGTCGTACACTACTGTACATGTAGTAAGGTGCTGCCTCAATGCAACATAGTATGAATGATGACGTGTTAGCGCACATGCATATTCATTTTCAGGACGAATTGAGGACTGGTGTCAGGTGTTCCAAGAGCTGAGAGGTTTTCGTTAGAATTAGTTTTTGTTCATTATCTGAATATTGTTCGGTGTTCTAACACAATAATCTTTCCTGAAAGTGTTTGTTGCCGGATTTATTCACTGCCCAAACTGTTCGTTAACAGATCACCTACTGTATTGTTTTTAAATATTATTCAGATATTTCTGAAGATTAATTGTGCATTTTTTTTTTCTAAAGTTAGCTGAAATTAAAAATGATAAATATATGGAATTACATGCTTTTGTGTTTAAAATCAATTTTTACTCACCAGTCAAAAGGGTTTTTAGATGCTTGTCGAAAAATTCATTTTCTTTCTTTGTAATGTTGAAGCATGTCTTACAGTGTCTGACGGGGTCAATGAAACTCATGCGGGACAATATTATTAAGTTGTTGGAACAGGTGTTGCATAAACATTTACCACACCTGCGGCAATGATGCTAGAGCAATGGAAGATATATTTTACACTAGCACACAGGTGCTATATATAATGAAGATTAAAAATTGACAGGCATATGTCTGCAAAAATGTAGTAATTTCTTTTCAAGTTGATTTTTATTATTTGTCTATTGTTTTTAGATTTGTTGATAATATATTTATCTGACTATAATGAATTGAATCTGTTTGAATTAAAAAAAAAAAACAAAAAAACATCAAGACTTTCATAAATACAGGATTCAAAGTAATTGATGTATCAAAGGCTGTGTATATAGCAGGAACATCATAAAAAGAAATCAAGACTGTACCTTTCTGTTGAGGAAATCAAACTTTGCATGACACTCAAGATTTTCACAATGATTGGCCTGAAAAAAAAAAAATTGAGAGTGAAAAACAAAAATGTTTTGATTAAATTGGAAAAAATTATACATAGTAAAAAATGACTAAAGACAAAAAAAAAACACCATTTTAGTCATTTTGATTCACAGTAAGTACAAATTATAAAACAGGGCAAAAAAAAAGTAATCAGTAAGATTCCACTGAAAATATCTTAAAACATTTTTTTTCTTTATTTATAACAAAAAAAAAACATTTTTTTTTAAACTCATGAATATCTTCTGAAACATTATTGGGAAAAAAGTTTTTTTCAACCTCAGAGTAATATTATAATATATGTCAGCTGAACAAACCCTGATATTAAAGAAAAAAAGGAATCTTGAGTCAATTTTGCTTTAACAAGAAAGCTCAAAATATTCCCACAATGCTAGTAAAATCAGTCTACTAAAGAAAAAAGCAGTATTAAAGCTGAGCATATTTATTTTTATTCAGATCTTATAACTCACTAGAGTGGGTACAATAACAGCAAAAAGGCTGGATGCTTAGCTTGCTGAATGAAGTCTTTGAGTAGTTTTGAGAACTGACATTTTATGGTATAAGACAGTAGCTTTTGAAATTAGAGTGACAGCCTTATCTCTGAATTTCTAGGGCTTGTTTAAAATTATTTCTCTCCATCCCTTGGGTCACAAATTGCCCACAAATATATAATTTGTTTCTGATACAAGCTCATAAAATTTTTGACATTGGCACACTATTTTCAATATTAGTTTTAGATTTTCGCTACTTGAGCTCTGTTTTTTAAAGTATAATAATCACTTAAATTTTTAATTCCCAAAAGTAGTGTGAGGAAGGGCATAGTGTGAGGAAGGGCATAGAGCGCAGAACTAGGAAGTGGTGCCAAAAGAGCGCCGTTAAATGTTTTTACACTTTTCAGTTTGGGAGGAGGGCGCAGGAAAATGTAACTCAAACAGGGTGCAACAATACTAGATACGGCTGTGTTTCAATATTCTATATTTTGCCTCAACAGCAATTAGTATCATTTACAATAAAAATAAATTCAAAACCTTGAATGGATTAATCGAGTACAGTAAATGGGAATTGGAACTTGAACAAAATCAAATTTGACAAATGCTCAAGAATCAAAGAATGCATTAATTCTATATACAGGTGAGAAAAGCCTAAGTCAATGTCATATAAGGCTAGAGAGACTAAAGTTTTTTATAACTTTTTCTAGTGTTTTGAACTTCATGGTGGACACATCATTGAGTTAAAAAAAAATAATGCAATTATTTTGAATTAATTGAAATGATGAAAGTAGTGTGGTCCCCAACCCCTGGTCCACGGACTGATACCGATCCGTGGACCAAGCAGTACCAGGCCTCCAAAGGAACATTAAATTATTTCTATTTTATTTACTGTGGTGTATTTCTCACTGTATTGTGCAACTTTCCATGGGCGAGAAGTGAGATGAGTGGCTGCAAGCGGCAGTGTAGCTGTAGGTTTAGTAGAGAGAAGGTGTGTGACGCTTTTCTCTCTGTTCACCATTACTTTCTCATGTTTAACAGTGCTTGGTGTATTGTGTGTTTTAAATTTTGCCCCTTTTTAGGTCCACAAATACTATCTGAGTTTAGCGATGTTCCTTTTATTTCCATGTTACATCTCGGTCACATGAGCTATCAAATTCAACTCACACATTAGCGAAAGTGAGTGCAAAACAAACGTCACTATAAAGTTTTCTTGGGAAAAAGAAAAGGCCAAGTGAATAGACAGAATAAGAGCTGACAACATCAGAGAAACTGAAAACTTTTACAAGACAATACCATGAGTCCTACTTGAAATATAGAATCATTCGGACATGTGATTCCCACACACCAACCCCGCCCTGTATAGTTTGAGGCGACCGGCTGTCAAATGAAGCAACGAAACCTTCAAAACTGCTTCTCAACTTGAACGCCAAGCGCCCTGGATTAACAGACTAGCCCCTGGATTGTTTTGAAAGAAAAAAAAAACAGAAACATGAAGGACCGAAGAAATTTCTAAGGGCCACCATATCGTTGAATGAGAATGAACTGCTAAGGCTAAAAAAAGCCATTAACTATCTGTGAAGAATTTAATTTGCCCTTCACTAAATATATTTGCAGTGAACTAATACGAGAAGGTGCAGTTAAAAAATAGCACATGTGGCTTTCTCTGATAGCACTGTGACTAGGCGTATTGAGGAATTGGCTGAAGACATCGAGACACAATTGTTGGAGAGGATTAATACAACACCTTGGTACGGCACTACAGGTTGCTGAATCTACAGATATCGACAACCAGGCAACACTTCTTGTTTCTGTGCAATATCTTTATCAGAAGGATGTGATTGAGGATTTATGTGCACTATCTTTGCCAACCAAACCAAAGGAGCTGAATAGTCTGAATGGTTAAAAATCAGGACAACTAAAATGGTCCTTTTGTGTCAACATATCCACAGACGGAGCTGCTGCCATTACTGTACGACTGTCTGGTTTAACTGCTCGGATTAAGGAGATGGCACATGAGAGTGGGTTTATTCATTGTATCTTTCACAGGGAAATGCTAGCAAGTGGAAAAAATGTCACCATAATTTAACAGCATATTGATTGATGTCGTTTAAGTTATTAACCACATAAAACCACACGTCCTTAACTCGCGCCTATTTGAGCAGTTTTGTGAGGATATGGACGTAGAGCAAAGATGCCTTTCCTTGTACAAAGACATATGATGGTTATCCTGAGGAAAATTGTTAACCAGAGTATTTGAAAAATAAGAGCCATTGCAAAGATTTATCTCAAAACAGAAGGCAGCACATTTCTGTAGCAAAACTGGATTATCTGTGTGACATATTTAACCTCGTCAATGAGCTCAAGCGTCTCTTTCAGGGACAATGACAACTGTTTTCAAATTGGCAGACATAGCATGTCAAATTGAAGTTGTGAGGATGGCAAGTGAATAGAGGCATTTGGACATGTTTCAAACATTAGCGATATTTTAGGACAGACTGAAACCTAAGCAATCAATTTTCCCAGTTGGTGCACGATCACCTATCTTTGCTTTAAAAAGAGTTCGAGCGCTACTTCCAAACCACAAAAAACCAACCAGATGAATCTAGCATGTCTGTGCAAAGAAGAAAATCAACTGCTGGGAATAGAAAATGAGATTACCACCGCCGCACATAAATCCCACTGCCATTTCAGACATCCTAAATGTGAAGCGGGGTCTTCAGTGACAGCAATCAAAACAAAACAATGGAATAAATTAGACATAATCAACGCACAGGGAATATGTAGCCTATAGTCATTGGGGTCACCTGGTGCGGAAAATTCCTGGTGCCACCTTCTCCCCCTCCCCCCCCCCCCACTTCTTCAAGACTTCCACCATGAACAAAAAAAAACAAATTACAAAATATAATTTAACGTGAAAGCATTTAAAAACCGCAACAGCCAGCAAAGGAAAGTCAAAATAATGTTATTTTGACAATAATCTTTATTTTAAATTTCCGTTCCTGGTCTTCAAAACTGCAAATCAATCACTTTCACCATATCACTTTCAATAAAAAAAAACAGAGCAAGATCAGAAAGCTTTGACTGTCCCATAGTGGTTGGCACGTAATTTTTTTAACAGTTTCAGTTTTAAAAAGCTCCTCTCACATGAAATTACAGACACACAGCTAGTAATAAATAATTGCAGGCTCAGTGAAAGTGTTGACAGAGATTCTTGGAAGCCCCATTCAGCAATGATTTTGAAAACATCAAATGCTGAGCACTCTTTGGCGTTGTCAAGATCAATATCTGCTGCCTTCAGATGCCTTCTCAGCTTGCGTATCTCTTTTAAAAGCTAAACTTCGGATAACTCATCATAGAAAAATGAAAGCGATCAAACATCTGGGCAGTGTGTGATACGTCAGGGTGCTGTCGAACATAGTTCCAAAATATTTCGCAGCCTATATATCCCCAAAATATGTCCTGTGCCAGGACATTCTCATTTTGAGTTTCAGGTGAATAAGTACGTTTGCTTTTATTGTTTTTGAACTCCCCTTTAACCTCAAATTCGAACACATCTCAACCATCTCAAGATAGTTCCCTTTATTCAATAAAGATTCTTCTTTCTTGTGGCAACGTAATGCAGAATTTTGCTTTGCAACCTATGCAAGATATCCCTCCACTTTTTATTCTCCCTGTTTATCACATCAACAATTTTATCATCAATTGTTTTGTGCAGATTTAGTACTGTGGCTAATGTTTTCTATTTTTCAAGGCAATACAGGCGTTCTTTTGAGATTGCATCATTATGTAATTTTGGGCTGAGTTTTCACTACTTCTTAAGCCCAGAGACAAATTTAAATGTTGTTTCTATTACACTAACATCAAAGAGTCTGCAGCAAAGGTACTATAACTTCTCCCTGATGATTGAAAAAACATCCTTGACCTCAGTATTTTTTCACTATTTGGCACCACTTTGTAAAACCATTCTTTGCATAGCTGGCGCACATCTTCTTTAGCATTAACAACTTGCATTGTCACAGCACTGAAAGGTCCATCCATGTTCTATAAAGAAGACTTCCTCTTTAGATAATTTAAACCCAAAAATGATCTGGAACTGGTAAATTCCAGAAAGAAGCATCTAATAAAATATTCCAATTATTCTTATAAAATCTACTCATCACATTGGTTACAATCATTTTCAGCTTCACTTAAGTATCCGATTTGTCTAAGTCTAATCTATGTATTGATGTTCAATCTCTCCCATTTCTTTAGAATGCATGCCACTAGCATAGGAGGAATCAGACACTGTATCAAGGTCGGGTTGATAAACAGCGTCTTTTAATAAACCCTGGTCATAATTATATCTCTTCACTTAATGAACTATGGATCCATGGAGCAATTTTCTGCCTGTCATTGCTGACAACAACTAGCTCTTTTTTATTTGTAGACTCCATATGACATGATGGAATATTCTCGAGCATGAAAGTTGATAAAATAAAAAAATACATTTTTATAAAATTCTGGAATGTATATTATTATATTACTTAAATGCGATAGTATTAATGACAGTATTTCACAAAGCTATATATTACTTTCATTAAACTGCATTTGTAAACCAAGACTCCTATTTCATGAAACCAAGTGACAGCATGTGCCGTTTTTTAGCGTAGTTGCAGATAACTCCAGATTGATCCGAGCAGCTTTGAATTTTATTAATTTTCTTAAATTCCAGACACTCTGCATGGTGGCACTCTGTGCTACTGCTAATGTGTTTAACTATGATCTGTTATAAAACATGACTAGACCAAGTTCTTTCTGCTATTAAATATATAATTTTTCATTTTGGTTTCACCCCTAAAATGGTTTAACCCAGAGCGGCCCGCACCCCTAGTGACGCCACTGTCTATACTAGTCTATAATATAATTAATTAAGTTGATATCTAATGCATTAGGGGCCGTCCATAAAGTACGTCACGCTCCAAGGGGGTATAAGAAAGTGTGGCAGTTTGTGACAGGGGGGAGGGAGGGGGTCAGGCCAAGTGTGACGTCACATTTTTAATATATTTTTAATTTTATTTCTAATTTTATTTTTTTATTTTTTTAGTAAAACTTAATAGTTTTAAAAATATTTTTCAAAAAAAATTGTGAAACACTTGAATTAGTTTTATGTCAAAATAGCATGAAATGCATACCTTTTCAATGTGTTGTTCACAATTCCTCATGCTAGTTAGGACCGCTAATAAACTGTTGCAAAGCCTTGTTTTATCAGTAGCCTTACGGAAGCGTCATTATTTCTTTGTTGTCTGCTGCATAATTATATCACTGATAAAGACATTTGGTATTCGTATTATAATACAAAAAATTACCTTAATTGAAGTTGCAATCCATCACTTCGTTAAAATAATATTGATGCCTTATTCCTTGCAATCAGTGCACCAGGAAGAAGTGCTTATAATCGCGTGGAACATCGAATGGCTCCATTTAGCAGCGAACTGTCTGGTGTCATATTGCCAAATGAACTTTATGGCATTCACTTTGATTCGCAGGGCAGAACAATAAATGAGGATTTGGAAAGAACAAACTTCAAGTTTGCAGGTGAAACTTTAGCTGAAATCTGGTCGCATGTGATTGTTGACCAATTTCCAACAGTTGCAGAATATATCAACCCTGAGAAATCTGAATTGGATGCAGCAGGACTGATGTCGATGGATAAGAATGGTTTGACCATCATGTTCTCACTCAAATTGTGCAATGTCACGACATAAAATGTTGCGACAAAGTACGGAGCTCATTTTTCAACGTTTTACCTTCGAGATTATTTCCTCCTCCAAATCCAATCCCAAACAACCAAACAACTGATGGACTCAGAGCTTCAGAAAGAGCAGATGAAGATGCACATACATTTCCTTCATTGTTTGTTTGTGACAAAAACTCTCAAATTCGATGACATTATGCCACGACCAACAGGAGTTTTTAAAGTGCAACCATATGATCTTTATTGTCCATATTTGCAGACCAGCATATATGATCGAATTTGCAAAGTGTGTCACTTATACTTTGCCTCACAAACAATGTTGAAGAAACATACAGGATAACACAGAGCTCAGGCGCAGGAGAATGTAAAAAAGTAAAGTTTCCTTAGCCCTAAAGGGCCATCGGGGCAGATGAAGTGTAGAATTCATCTGTTTCTATAACCTAGGCATTGTGTGGTTTGCACAATTCCCAGCCGCCTTTACTCCCCCAACATAAAGTCAGGTACCCATTTAAAGCTGGGTGGACTTGGGCACTTTCACCAGGACCTGAAAAAGTCCTAAGGTTCTCACTGAGATTCCAATCTGGCACCCTCCGGTCGACAGTCGAGCGCTCTATACCACTCGACCACCCGTCTCCTAGGAGAATGTGCCAACCCCAAATTTTCCAGAATCAATTCAGATAAAACGCATTCGTCCTTTGAGAATCGCTGCTAGAAGGCAAAGAGAACTCATGGCAATTATTGTCAGAATGGAAAATGCACATTCAGAGGATGTTGAGTGGCTAGATGAGGATGAAGTTGATCTGTCTCAACTATCCTTCCAGGAAACGATGATGCGGAAAGATTTATGTCAGTCTATGATGAACACTTCACCATGGATGGATGATGTCTAGTGAATATTTTTTTAATTAATCATAATTCACAGGCCCACTATAAACATATTCAATATAGCACAAGAGCTGCTCACATAATTTGTCAATCTAGTCCTTTTTTTAGTCACATTGTTTTGTTACCATTTTTATTATTTAATCACTGGTTGAGGTCAAGTTTCGCTAATCTACTTCTTATCCTGTGTCAATAGAATGCATAATCGGAAGATTATCTCAAAGTTCACCTCACCCATTGTAAATGAATAGGTAGCAGATAAATGATGTTTATTATATAATTGTCAATCTAATTTTTGCAATTTTTTTTTTCAAATTCAATTGATTGAGTTACTGTTTCAAAGAATAACTGATATTGACAATTAGTTATTCTACTATTAAACTCATTTAATAATCTGATAGTTCTTTTAATATTTATATTTTAAGGCAGTTTAATAGTGAAGTGCGATTTAAGTTTTCGATTAAATTTTAATTAGTTCTTAATTTTAAAAATTTTGTCGAAAGTGTGACGTACTTTGGGGGGGGGGGGTCCCGAGATTTGTGACACTTTGTGACAGGGGGGAGGGGGGGTCAAAAATCGTCAAAAATAGCGTGACGTACTTTATGGACGGCCCCTTAGTCACATTTAGTGGATTAATTAGTTTTAATAAAACTTTGGTTAAATTTTACTTATTTGAATAAGATAAGTGATGAGATCAAAGACTCAATTCTATGACTATGATAAAGACATTTTCTAATTTCTTAACTCATAAAATATGATAAACATAAGTGTTATGATTGTTCAATATATGACACATCTGATAGTCTTTTTCACTTTAACTTTATTGTTTTGTGTCTTTTACCCCAATTTAACTATCACAGTGGCTACGGTTACGTCGGACACCATTTTTGATAATAGGAATAGGGCTGTAATCCATATTTTTTTCCGGATTACAGCCATAGATATTAGAGTTAGGAATAGGATTAGGGTTAGGGATAGAGTTAGGGATAGGGTGTGGAGCAATATCTATGACCGTAACCTGGAAAAAAATCACAGTTACGTGGGGGCATCTTACATTAACCGCTCACGATTTAACTATTTGTGATCGCAGTGGCTACGATGTTACACAGAGACTTCATTTTTTTATAATAGGAATAGGGCCCTAATCTGTATTCTTTTTTCCGGGTTACGGCCATAGATATTAGAGTTAGGAATAGGGTTAGGATTAGGTTAGGGATAGAGTTAGGGTTAGGGATAGGGTGTGGAGCAATATCTATGACCGTAACCCGGAAAAAAAATACGGATTACGTCGGACGTAACCGTAGCCACTGGTTATGAAATTATGTCTTTCATAACTGTTTACAATTTATTTTCTATTTGGTCCAAAATTATTGTAGTCACTATGACTATCTAACTTTGCCCATTGGCGTTGAGCAGTCTATATTTATTTATAATTAGTATATTGTGTATTGAAATTATCCGAAAAAAGCTACAATGAATGAATGATTAAACTAGCTAAACTAGTTACTAGGTCACTAGGTGTAGGCCTAGGGTGACAGTGGGCTAAAAAAAGATATTTTCCGAAATTACTGTTATGTAACATTAGCTTATAGACAAACGTACTTCCTCAGACCAAGGTGGTTCTTCAATAGTAAATGGACTTGCTAAACGAGGATCGACATACAACATCCTCATCCCACTTCTTGTTTTCACCAGTCTTTTATCGCTTGTCGCCATTTATTTTTTTATTTTCAACGGAAGTTTACACCTTTTTGTTTTCCCGCAGTGTCACTTACACATACATTCTTGAAATAAAAATATCCACCACTGTAATGAAATTTCATAATCAGAAAACAATGATTACAAAAAGTCTTTTTTATTTTTTTTTATTTTCTGATTAAACTAAATGTGAAAGCTCGCACCCAAAGCCTTTTAAGCTTATTAATATATTATTATATTTAACAAGTCAAGTCAAATGACTTAGCCCATAAATGCATAACAATGCCAATGGCATAATATCCATATTGTTACGCTACACTGTTACTTATGTACAGTTTTAGAGAATAATATAAAGTTAAGTAAAGAAGTCGAAGAGCTAGGAAGACTAAGTATAATTTAGCTTACAGTTGCATTAGTCTCAGAAGTTGTAATAGTCGGTGGAACATCTTATTCATTATGCCAATTATGCTAATAGTAAATTTACATCTGCTGTTGATGTCTCTTCAGGCATTCTTTTGTAGTATATTGTGCCAGAATCAGGGTAGGCATATTTACAATACTTTTCCATCAATAATAGTAGTGCTAGCATAGTAGTAATAGTAGTTAAATTAGACGCAGGTCTTGTACGTTTTTTTTAGGTTATATTAGACTATAATTTAGTATAATAACACATATTTAATAGTTAAGGCCTTAATTTAGGGCTCCGGCTTAAGCCAAGTTAAGCCTAACATAAGCCTAAGGTGACCAACTTTTTAAAAAAGCTTATTTTCCATTGAAAAGGAGGAAACACGTGTATTTTAATTGTCCATATAGATAATTGGTGGCAGAGCGTTGTAGTGTGATCAGCACTTGATCTGTTCGAGTCCTGGGTTCGATCCTCTGTCGGCTAAAAGCTTAAGAGCTAAGGGAACTTTACTTTTCTACCATATTTGTCACTTTTTTTTAACAATAAAAAAAAATTTCAACTAGGACACAACATACTGCCGTACTTTAAAAGTGAAAAAAAATAAAAGCACTAATTAAAAGTAAAGTTCCCTTAGCCCTAACGGGCCATCGGGGCAGATGAAGTGTAGAATTCATCTGTTTCTATAACCTCGGCACATGAAGGGATTGTGTGGTTAGCACAACGCCCAGCCGCCTTTACTTCTCCAACTTAAGTCAGGTACCCGTTTAAAGTTGGGTGAACTTGTGGGACGACTTAGTACCAAATTTCACCTGGGAAAATTTCCATGGGCCTCACCGAGGATTGAACCCAGGACTCTCAGTTCGACAGTCGAGTATCTACACCACTCGGCCATCTGTCCCACTAATTAGAGAAACCTTTTATTCACTCAACAGAAATATACTATGAAATAAATGAATCATAAAACTTTTGTTGTTGCATTGACATTATCGTCTAATAATATAATTCAATTATCTAGACAAGAAATATCCTTTATATTGAAGGTTTTGTCAAGTGGTGCAGGGAATGCAGCGGTTCTCAGCCTTTTTTGCACTGTATCCCTGAAAGTATGTCCGTGAGCACCCCTCACACTTAAGTTTGTGAATAAATATACTTATTTTCATAATGGAATGTGCTTACATTTCTAATGCAATAAATACTTGGCCACATGGTTTTAGGATGATTCATACACTAAACTGGCAACCTTCTTCTAATTCTTGGTAGTTTTAAATGAAAACTATATGTTGCTGTGTATCCCTGGATTCCCTGCATCTCCTTTTTTGTTCCCCTTGGAATACGTATACCACTGTTTGAGAATCTCTATACTAAAACTTCTGGTAGGCTGCAGTTTATTTAAGTTGTAAAATATAAATAAATCAAACATTTTTCTGAATAACAGAAAAGCCTGTAGATGAAATTAATGACAATTTGAAATAATGTCTTGATTAAAAAAAAATAAATTCTAGATTCAACATTTAGTTTATATGTTAGATCCACATCTTTATATATTTTTATGATAATCTATTTTCATCATTTTCATAATATACAATTTTTTATTATTTTAAGAATGGGCATGGCTTGGTGGAGAAAAAAATGTAGATCCATTGACCTCTACTGATTATCCTGGTGGGCGTAGTGGTGCCAGTGTTCTGATGATAAATGAAACAGTTTTTATGTTTGGAGGAAATGGATTTTCTGATATTTCTACTGGTAAAATATTTTTTCAGTCCTCAGTAACTTTTAGCAATACCAAATGTTTAATCAAACTTTCTGGCATTTTAAAATTTGAACTCTTTCGTGCATTAAGCTAAAAAAATTTATTACTAATAGTTATCTGGAAATATTAAGCTTAACATTAATTGAATGATTGATAATCAGGCTTTTAATTTTTTAAATCTCAATTAATAGTGCATTAAATTAAAAGTAAGCATTAACTTCTAGATCAAGGTTTTTTAAATAATTTCTAATTTGATCAAAAATACTTTCATGAACAGGTATTCCTCATTTACTAAATGACTTGTGGGTCTTTGATACAAAATTTGGCAAATTTCAAACACAGCACCCTGGGTCATTAACGGCTAATGTCACAGATCATGACTCAGTTGAGATTCCTGAAATTCGGCAGCATGCAGCAATGTGTGGGATTAAAGATAAGCTTTTCTTGTTTGGAGGATTTGCAAAAGAGGGCCACTGTCTTTCAGATTTATGGACTTATGACTTCAAGCTTAGCAAATGGACGGGGATATCAAATTTGACTATCACACCTTCCAAAAGAGGACATTCTGCAGTTTGGTGTTATAATTCTAGTTTGTACTTATTTGGGGGTATGGGAGAAAAAGCCATTTTAAATGATATGTGGGTTTTCAATTTATCTTCCTTCAAATGGAAAGAACTCCATAGTTTGAAAAATTTAACTGGACTGGTTGGCAATTTGGTTTATCCTTGGGGGAGGAACGGAGCAGCTACATGGGTCAGTGGAAATGATTTTTACATGTTTGGAGGAAATAGTAACCCTATGTTCTCCTACAAACTGCAGCAAAAAGCAGGGCTTATGTCTGATTTGTGGAAATATAGTCCATATTCCAATGAATGGTATTACGTTTCTGGCCCTACAGTTCCTGGCCAGGTGTCTATATTAAATGGTGTTGGCACTGCTGTTGATTCCAACCTTCCAGGCAGTCGTATTGGTGCAGCATCTTGGACAGATTCACACGGCCATCTATGGTTATTTGCTGGAACAGGGGCTGATGTGATGCCAGCAAGTACGTCCCATACAAGCAGACTATTGGCCGACTTGTGGAGGTTTCATCTTAATGTTGGAGCCTGGGCTTTTATGGGTGGTAGTAAAATAGGAGACATTCAAGGAAACTATGACAGTTGCAGCAAACAAAAGCATTCATGTTATCCAGGTGCTCGTACAGAGATGATGGTATGGAAAACAAAACCCAACAAAGCTGTTATATTTGGAGGTGTAGGTCATGATGGGAATGGTTTTGACGGATACCTTAATGACTTATGGAGCGTTGACTTTTCTGCTAATACAGAAAATGAATATCAAGTAATATTTTTTGTTTATTCATAAATTGTTGAATTTTAAAAAAAAAACAATTTGTTTATTTTGCATTATTGTGGGTTAACTTTTCAGCATATCATAAAAAGAAATGTAAAAATAATTTTTCTTAAAATTAAAACTTATACATTCTTATTTTCCTCAGCATTTAAGAGAAGACAAAATTATTTTGCTTTGTTAATCATAATCTGTAAAATGATTTTTTATATAAAAAATAAAACACTGCTTTTATTTTTGCTACATTTTTTTTTCAGATATCTACACTTAGCTTACTGGTTTTTATGGGACTCGGCAGTGCTTCCTTATTTGTGTTGCTCATTTTAATTATATGTTCAAAGCAAGATTTTGCAACAACTGCCAGCAAACAACAGACACTGTGTTCTGCTAGGTATAGTAGGTTGATAAATGAGGAAAGTTTGCTTTGAATGTGAGTGTGCGATACTACAATACATCTTGTGATATTGTTGTGCATTTTAGTAAGTAGTAAGTAAAGTTCCCTTAACCCTAACGGGCCATCGGGGCAGATGAAGTGTAAAATTCATCTGTTTCTATAACCTCGGCGTATGTAGGGGTTATGTGGTTAGCACAACGCCCAGCCGCCTTTACTCCCCCAACTTAAAGTCAGGTACCCATTTAAAGCTGGGTGGACTTGGGGACTTTCACCAGGACCTGAAAAAATCTCCGGTCGACAGTTGAGCGCTCTACACCGCATGACCACCCGTCCCCTGTTGTGCATTTTATATTTGTAAAATTTTCTAATTTATTGGAATATTTTTATCTTTTTTTTGATAAAATAATTTAAATACCTCGATACTTAGCCTCTTAATCAGTGGTTATTCTATCATTTAAATAAAAAGAAACATTTCTGTCGATTTACTTACCTTTTTGGTAAGTAGCACAGGCAAAGAAAAATCATGCTTAGGGGGGAAAAAATTCTTTTCTCTTTTGTAGCACTAATCAACAAATCATATCTGGCATAGACCCTTTTTTTTAACTGTCCATGTCTAAAAAGTTATATAGCTGGTATTATATTAAGAAAAAAGGATTGGCTGTTCATTAAGCTTTTAAGAAGTAGAAATTTAAAGAAACTCTAATTACTGGCTGTACATATCCTAGTTGTACATGTACATATACTGGCTGTAAATATAATGGCTGTACATGAGGCTCATTGCATAAAGCTGAAATGATATTTCAGGATTTATTTCTAGATAAACCAAATAACATACCTGTACATTTATTGTTTCAATCAATTGAAAGAAAAGTTTTATTTTTTAGTTTCATATGTAATTTTAAAATATTTGTTTAGTCCATCCTATTTCGTCATGGTTTTTAATTTTGTATTTTTTTAACATAAGAAGGGCATAAATGTGTATCAGAGAAATACCATGCTGTCATGTGTATGAAATGTTTATCAGAGATAAACTATGCTCACATCAGTATGAAATGTTTATCAGAGATATACTATGCTCACATGTGTATGAAATGTTTATCAGAGATGTACTATGCTCACATTTGTATGAAATGTTTATCAGAGATATACTTGGCTGTCACGTGTATGAAATGTTTATTAGAGACATACTTGGCTGTCACTGTATGAAATTTTAATTTATTTAAACTTATGTATGATAATCTAATTATTGATCACATCTTTTTCAAGTTTGACTATTATACATTTTGGAGCTCTTCATAAACCCAGTTTGACTACATGTATTTACTTGGTTTTATGAATGCTCCTAACATGAGATCAAAAGCTGTCATTAAATTTTAAAACATGCTAAAACTTAACTGTTGTAATTTTTTTTACTGAATTATTTTGTAAACTTTTATACAGTTAAATAAAATGATTGAATCTGATTGAATTCAAAGACTTATGGTGGGCACCTTTTTAAATTTGTTTTATCTTGTATCTTGAGTGAATTTTGTTAACATTCACAACCTTTACATTCTTAGCCTATCATAACCTTTACATTCTTTGCCTATCATAACCTTTACATTCTTAGCCTATCACAACCTTTACATTCTTTGCCTATCATAACCTTTACATTCTTTGCCTATCATAACCTTTACATTCTTTGCCTATCATAACTCCTCTGCATATTAC
Organism: Bulinus truncatus; assembly: GCA_021962125.1. NCBI lineage: Eukaryota > Metazoa > Mollusca > Gastropoda > Planorbidae > Bulinus > Bulinus truncatus. The sequence goes on from JAGDYQ010000185.1 coordinate 1,208,360, forward strand.
TATTTCTAAGATCTGTTCTGACCAAAGCATTATTTTTTGTTTTCTTACACAAGATCCACTAATTACTAATCTTAGACATGGAATAATGAAGTGTACTGATATCATGATACTATTTTGTTTTCTCTAAAGGAAATTGTTTTTAAGTAGGACTGGTCTTCAGGAAGATGTAATGTAATCAACGTATCAGGACCGCCGCCAGAAAATCTGGGGCACCATACAACCTCTTACCACTCGGCCCCTTTAGCATACAAAAGTGGTGAAAATCCTGACCGCAACTTGCCACCCCACCACTAGTTTGTCATTTTTCTGGTTGTCTGGTATTGCGTTTTGTTTGAGATCAACATGAACAGTAAACAACTTCAGGCAAAAGAAATAGATATATATAGCGCTATCAACCATCTGTTGTCTCCATGGCCAGATATTAAGTTTTGGGGGCTCTGGGAAGGGAATTTTAGAAATATATGCAGGGCTGGGTATTAAAACCCACTGTTATAGGGCTTTAATGATTCTCTGTAATCTTTCACTGCAAAATATGAAACAGGCCTTGGATGGTTGCCTAGTTGGCATGTCCATAATTAAGAATGTCTCAATGTATATGGGGTTCACTGTATATGGGGACCCTATAGTCTGTAGCCTCATGGGAAAAATACATTGAGCCGTGCTTTGTTGCACAAAAATTTTTTATAAAACTCTCAAAGCGATGGGGTCCCCTAGACTCGGAGACCAGTGCAAGTGCATTGGTTGCACCCCCACGAGGCAGGTCTGAATGGATTTAGTAAAAGAAAAAGTAATAATTAAACAATATCTATTAAAACTAGTACATGTATAACAAAACAAACATAAAAAAGCAACAATTTGAAAGCACAGTTTTTTTCCAATTTTTACTGTAGGCAGTAAAAAAAATAATAATTGTAAAGTTATTAATGAAACATGTTATTTGCACTGGAGTTCATATAAATAAGTACATAGCACACAATGAATATGTGCCAGATGCAAAAAATAATCTTTTAAGGCCAAATGGACAAATGCTTAGAAAATAAACAGGCAACATTGGATAAAAAACAATAATGTCACTGACTTAAATGAAAAAAAGTGAAAAATTACAAAATGAGAGATAGATTTTAACATTTTAAAGAATTTTATAGTTGAAGAGCAAATTAAAAAAAAACTAGAAAAGCATATCTCCACCAGGGAGTTAGGTGAATAGTATAGAAACACCCAATGAATGAACACGGATGTGTCACATGGCTGTCACTCAATTTTAGATAACACTCAATACACAGAAATATTATAACAAAAAAATGTTTATCAATGAAATTTCTTGTTTTTATTAATATGCCTGACAGTCCTGACGTTTTAAAATAATTCTTCACATTATCAGACTTTGTAAAAAATTTGAGACATTTTCTTTTTGAGAAAAGTAAAATATTTTTCAATATTTAATCAGCATATTTATATAACACAAGTCATGTTGGGCTCATTTCTGTGCATAATATTTTTTTACATTATATTTTTTTAAAGAATTGTAAAAAAAATAAATAACTTACTGTTTTATTTGCTAGGTGTTATATGGTTAAAAATATCACTTGTGTATAACAAACAAATCAGAATTTGAATCATCTCCACTATATGCTTAAAGTGTTAGGAGAAGTTTAGTTGGTGAACAAATACTTGCCAACAAAGTTTACTATATCAAAGTTGTACATTCAATTAGTTCATTCAAAAGTACATTTACGCAGCGCTGGTCTGAGGCCTTTGGGGTCTATGCTGAGACTTTATAAGGGGGTCATAAGCTAAAGTCAAAACATCAGATTTCATAGGAATTAGTACATGAGGGGGCTCAGTATGTGGGGGCCATAGGTGGATGCGCCTAACTGTAAGAATGGTTCTGTATTTTTAAATAAAGATAGAAAAAAAATTAACGAGTCATTTCCCCATAAAATGTTCAATAGAAAGAATACATCAAAATAAGTTTTTTCATTAATCTGCAAAAATCATTTGGAACAGAGAAAGCAGTTTCATGTATATGAAAAACCAAACCACTCTACTGAAGTGTTTTGAAATCTAGCAACAGGAATTCAATACTTGATGGTATTATTTAAAAAGCACAGCATTTCATAAACACAAAAAATGTAAACATGTTTATAATACATTACAGGAACTAGATTCATTGGATTTGTCCTTAAGCACAGAGGCAATGGCGCCATTAATTAATTTTCTAACGTTCTTCTCAACTTCCGGTGATGTCTCTATGTAACAGGCGGCGCCCACTCTACGGGCCACGGCTGCACCTTCTGCACTGGTCACTGCTCGTTGACCGGATGTCAGTAGCATCTGTGTAATGGTTCCTGATGATCTGAGAGAAAAAAGAAAACACCATCAGAATAGAAAACGTAATAAAGTATTTTTGATAAAAAGCGTTAATACATTGATTCCCAAAGATTAGAAGTTAATACATTGATTCCCAATATTTTTGATAAGAAGCGTTAATAAATTGATTCCCAATGATAAGAAGTTAATACATTGATTCCCAACATTTTTGATAAGAAGCGTTAATACATTGATTCCCAATGATAAGAAGTTAATACATTGATTCCCAATAATATGAAGTTAATACATTGATTCCCAACATTTTTGTTTAGTGCTAAGCCTCACTTAAGCATTACTAAAGTTTGAACACATAGCGTCTTTTGCATGGCTATGACATTAGGCTTATACGATCTCAATGACGACTTACCCCCCGCCCCCCCCAGACCCTAAATTAACAATCAAAGTGCCCAGATGTGTGCCATGGACACCAAGTTTGAGAAACACCGCTGTTATAAATGTAGGGCAATAAACAAATCAGTCAGTAGGCATACATCTAAATGTTAAAACTATTCCTATCAAGAAGTCTTTCAAGTTTTCATAACTTGAAATATGACTCTGGCGGCCCCAGAAATAGAGAACAAGAGTAGTGTAGAACAGTGTTTCCTAAACTTTCGACATCTGTGTGCCCCATTTTTATGTTCGTATTACTGTATACATTTAGTTAAAAACTAAACAAAGAAACTTGCATATAATTGTTGTTGTTGTTTTACGGTCATGGTTTCCCCTCATTTCATTGTTTTCGCTTTAGCAGTACATGTTTACCCAATGTTCTCAGCTAGGCGCAGAGTGACCCCCCCGCCAAACTCTTTGGGAAATGCTGGGGTAGAATGTACGAGAGTACAAATACATTATGAAGACATGCTGTATGTATCGATACCCCTAACCTGCTTGTGCTCTTAGGGAAATACTGGGGTAGAATGTACGAGAGTACAAATAGAGTATGAATCGATACCTCAAATCTGCTTGTGCTCCGACGACGATAAAAGGCGTACTTGGGGCGTAGGTTCTGATCTCAGGGACCCACAGTTCTTCTACGTGACGTAATGACTCAGGTCGTATGACTGAGAAACAGACGACAAAAATGTCAGTCCCGGTGTACAGTCTGTGACGAAATGTTGTATTCTCTTCCTGAAATCAACACAATCATTGATACACTGTTTAAACATCTAGTATCGATAAATTGTTATACAAGCCAACGAAATATCAATGTAAAAGAAATTGAATAGTGTTACACCACTAACCAATAGAATACAAACTTACATATTCCTGAGTGTCAATAATCTGCATATGAATATCTCGACCTGCGAGCTTTAGGGAACCTGAAAAAAAATGCAAAAACAAAATTGAATTAAGTTACTTAAGTCTGCCTGGCTTTGTTCTTTTCAATCAATTACACCGTTACCCTGACCAAGCCAGAATCGACATGAACTGACAAGTATGGGGCTACAACTTTATGTTTGTATTTTATCACGGTGCAGGCAATGGCGTAACTAATGATGAAGACAAGGGCGGGGCGGAGAAGTGGTCCGTCAAGGGGCGGCATCTGCCGTACTTTTTGGCACGGTAATGAGGAGGCATTTCCAGAGAACGCTCTGAGTACAGGCTTATTTACTAATTATATTTTCCGAGCGGACTGTAAACTAAAGAAACAGAATGTAAGGAGTAAAGACAAAAGCAATAAGCATTCACAGAGACAAAGACATTTGTGAGTTACTAGGTCCAAATACCGAGATCAACCCTATAGGCCGACATGTGTTTGAACAAATCCGCAACACCTCCACTTGCTGGGCATCTTAGTCAAATAAGACTGATTGAGTTTTGAGTTCAACTAGTTGAGTGTTAGATGATTTTACAGCTCGTCTGCTGAAATTGTTAGACACATTTTGTCTGTAATGCTCAATGCAAAATTGAAACATACTGTTGGCCAACCTTTTAAATCAGAAGTGTTAATTAGCATTACATAAAACAATTTTTTAATGGAGTCAATATTTCCGACCAAGACGTAACCTACTCGATCAAAGAACCTCCGTTTTCATTTTGCCCAACCTTGTATTCCATGCCTTTAAATGCTTTGCATATATTGAAACAATATGCTAAGCTGCACTACACAAATGTTTTCCATCAGTTACGTAATTTTACAATAGGACTTAGCCTTAGTTAGAACAAACCATGCAAATTATTAATATTGTTTCATTTATTATATATCTGTTAGCACACCATTCCTAATTTTTTGGTGCCATAGACAAATATACATTTGAGGTCTTTGGTTGGCACTAGAATATTTGCGGGCCCAAGGCAAATGTGCAAGCATCAACAGTTTGCGAAAATACTGTCAAGATCGCCGCTTAAAGACCTTTCTGACCCCCCCCCCCCCAGGCCAGTTTGTTATTTTAGGCAGAAGCCCTGATTATAAGTGCCCTTTCTTGAGGCGGGCCTGACTGTTAGAAGGACAGGCCTGTCAGACTGAAACTAGCCCATATTTTTTTTAATGAGATAAATTGAACGAAACATTAATTAATGTTGTAATGAAATAGGAAGTTTACGTTTCAAATATTAACCGAAATATTTTTGTGCAAGTCGGTAAACTTAAATAAACTAAATGAACGGATGTATCAGACAGAATGATCTGCCCCTTGTTGTCAATGTAATTAAAAAGAACAGTAAAATATTATTATTGGGAGCTTCTAGTAAATTACTTTCACGGCATCAAGAAATTTTCATCGGACAAGGAACAAAATGGTCAAACTATATAAGGCTGATAATTTTATAATACTAATAACAGGTGTAGGAAATGAGATCAAAACAAACCATAAGATATAGCCGATCATTTTAAATATTGTTTAAACTTAGCATCGACGAGTATTAAATAAAAGGAAACAGAAAATGAGTGACTCATTGATCCCAGCCAAGTCTTGTGGTAGAATCACAAGTAAGACAATACAAGACAGCCTGATGTCATTCAAAGCTCCAAAAATCAAGCCAAAGGCGTGGCAGCATCTGCCGCCCCAGCCAGACCTATTATACACCAAGCATCCTCCCCTGGCAGTTCAGAGAATCCTTCAAATGTTTGATGACGCCTGCCGCAAGGTCGGGGTAGCGATCATGATAGACTACGTCATTGAGAACTTGGACAGGTTCGCCGTCTCTTTGGGCATAGACTTGTGCCACACGCTGCAGCAACATAATCGACTCTTGATCAAGTATCGAAACGAGGGCAACAAGCTGGACGATTTCATGGAGTCGAACAAGGCTTACTTTATAACCGACCTGCAGCAGCAACAAAGCTTGGAACCGTCGAGGCTAAGCCTGGCCAAAAACATCAGCTTTTTTGATGAGTATGATGACTTCATCTATGACGACGATGAAGAGGAACAGGATGATGAAGAAGATGAAAATGAAGAAGAAGAAATGGAGGGTGAAGGGGAGACAAAGAACGGGCGCGATGGGTCAAAAGTGTTTGATATCCCAAGTAGTTCCACGGTAACATGTTTACTGCCAGTCTTCAGGGAGCACAGCCCTAAGATTAGATCAGGCACATCCCTGTCACGCAGGTCAAGTGAACAACTCGCTGGGACGGTCGCCGTGAGGTCAACTATATCATGCACCAGGGGCGTCTCCAAGCATAGTCGGCAAGACGATGACGAAGAGTCGGTGAAGAACTACAACCATTCAGCAGGCTCCACACTGGCGTGTCTGTCTCTGCCACTCATGCCAGGCTACAGTTTGATGTCCCCCAACGTGTCTGAGGTGGGCGTTGAGGCCGCGCCTCCACCGCAACAGCCAAAGTATTCAGCTAAATTTTCACAAGTCTTACCCTACATACTGAACATTGAACTGAAAGATGCCGTGCTTAAAGAAGCTCTCTTCCAGGAACTGGTGAGGAATCTGTGCAGCGTTGTGAGTGAGGTAAGTGAATCATTAGTGCTGTATTGGAAGAAGTAAGTGAACATGTGTAATGTATTGGAAGAAGTAAGTGAACATGTGTAATGCATTGGAAGAACTAAGTGAACATGTGTAATGTATTGGAAGAAGTAAGTGAACATGTGTAATGTATTGGAAGAACTAAGTGAACATGTGTAACGTATTGGAAGAAGTAAGTGAACATGTGTAATGTATTGGAAGAACTAAGTGAACATGTGTAATGTATTGGAAGAAGTAAGTGAACATGTGTAATGTATTGGAAGAAGTAAGTGAACATGTGCAATTTATTGGAAGAAGTAAGTGAACATGTGAAAGGTAGTGATCGAAGAAAGTGAACAGTACTGAACTAAATTGGTTCACAAATATATGATAAGTAGTCTATGATAAGTAGTCTGTGATAAGTAGTATAGAGTATAGACTTATATTTTACAAGACTTACAAACTGTGCCGTACATACGGTGCCAGGTCCAGGTGTCAGGCAGTTTCTTGGGGCGCCATGCACTTGGGGGAGTTAAATGTCTTCCACGTGAAACTTATAAAATTAGAATGCTTAAAAAGAGAAGGCACGTGGCTCAGTTTGCCTAGGGGCCAGAAACTTCAAAAGGCCCGAGTTGCCTCCATGGATCTAAAATAATTCAAGATTTTAGTTTCTTTTTTGTGTGTTTTCGCGACAGGTGATGGAATCATTCCGACTGATCTCCAAAAAACTGTTCAGCGATCCATCAGCCGTGGACATTGTTCTGAAAAACATCCAGGAAGACACAAGAGAAGCTGAGTTCTTCAGTCTGATGAATGACCTCTGTGAAGTGGCCAGGTTCAGGATACTGACCACCGCAGAGCAGCAGCAAGAGAGAATATTATACATGGAGGACGTCACCAGGAGAGACAAAAGTAACAGGAGAATGTTGGCCGTACTGACCAGACAACTGGACAAAATACGTAACTTTCATGAAGACTACGAGGTACAAAGACAAAGACCGGCTTCATGTCTGTCAATGTCATTGTCAGCCTGTATCTGTCAAACCCGATGTCATTCTGTCTTTTGTCTCCTTTGACAAAACTTTACAAAATGCAATGTTTAATGTAAGAAAAAATGTTACAATTAATTTAAAGCACTGAAAAAAACTGAGTGTTGCGTGTGGGTTTTATATGAATGCTGCATTAGTAAGTGTGTTTTATTCTTTTATAGACTATGACATCCCACTCCCCAATATTTCATAATCATGTAATGTTGTATAAACACCATTCATAATGAAGTAATGTTGTATAAACACCATTCATAATGAAGTAATGTTGTATAAACACAATTCATAATGAAGTTATGTTGTATAAACACAATTCATAATGAAGTAATGTTGTATAAACATAATTCATAATAAATTATTCTGTTATTCCCAAACGAGTATTTTAGTTCGCAGAAAAAGTGGAATTGCTGCAACAGCTGCAGCTGGACAGGTTACAGATTGAGAAGTTTTCGGACGAGGCCATACGTCGCTGCTTCGCCGAAGCTGAAAAACAGCGAATGGCAGAAGAGAGAGATCTGGAGAGTAAGATGGAAACCATAGTTTCGGAGATCGTCGAACTGTCGACCATAACGGAGAACACTGTCTTAAAGAATAAAGAGATGGAGACAGAGCTCAGAAGTGTGAGTGTTTGCAGAGAAACTCTAGTTTAGAGGTTTTTGAAACTATAGTTTAGAGGTTTTTGAGATAATAGTTTAGAGGTTTTTGAAACAATAGTTAAAAGGCTTTCGAAACTATAGTTTATAGGTTTTTGAAATTATAGTTTAAAGGTTTTTGAAAATATAGTTTAAAGGTTTTAAAAATTGTAGTTTAGAGGTATTTTTACTATCCAGTAAAATGAGAGTGACGTTTGTGACTGTGGAGAAATAATATAGTCTAAGTTTGATGACGCAATTCGCTAGGCTCCGCCCACCGCAGTATCTATGGCGTCATTCCGCCATCTTGAGTGTAAATATTGGGAGCTTTAGTGTATACGTCATTTGGTACAAATGACGTATATTAACCGACAGTTGGGAGCACATGCTTTGTTTTATAGTTAGTCTAGCTGTGGGCATCTATGTAGATGGATGCATATTTACAGTTTGCCTTTGTACTCCTCCTGATTCTACCTTTATGTCAGTTCATGTTCAAGTATTAAATGATTGTTTGATGTTACTTCACTGGAGTTAACTTCGTGATTTGTGTTGTCTGATTTATTACACCCTCTACAAGCATCATCATTAAAAGGATCCGTAACATATATTTGGCACCTCCGACGTCGAACTGACTGACTTAGCTGGATTCAGGAGCAGCGGAGTGAGTACATTAAGACTCGTTGTAATTACCGGTTAAGTATTCATCGGTGAATTACGTGGCGGCCACCACTCTGGGTGCGCGCCGTGAAAACTGTTTGTTGAAGTGGCCAACCCTATTGTTTGCTGAAGTGGCCAACGTTACTGTTTGCTGAAGTGGCCAATGTTACTGTTTGCTGAAGTGGTCAACGTTACTGTTTGCTGAAGTGGCCAACGTTACTGTTTGCTGAAGTGGCCAACCCTATTGTTTGCTGAAGTGGCCAACGTTACTGTTTGCTGAAGTGGCCAACGTTACTGTTTGCTGAAGTGGCCAACGTTACTGTTTGCTGAAGTGGCCAACCCTATTGTTTGCTGAAGTGGCCAACGTTACTGTTTGCTGAAGTGGCCAACGTTACTGTTTGCTGAAGTGGCCAACCCTATTGTTTGCTGAAGTGGCCGACGTTACTGTTTGCTGAAGTGGCCAACCCTATTGTTTGCTGAAGTGGTCAACGTTACTGTTTGCTGAGGTGGCCAACCTTGCCGTCTGCTGAAGAGGCCTACCTTGCTGCTACTGAAGAGGTCAACCCTGCTGTTTGCTGAAGAGGCCAACCTTGCCGTTTGCTGAAGAGGCCAACCCTACTGTTGCTGAAGTGGCCAACTTTACTGCTTAAAGTGGCCAGAGTTGCTGTATACTGACGGGGCCGACGTTACCGTGTGGCTGGGAATCACCTCCTCATCGTCAGAGGACCCCACCATAGGATCACCGAGGATCAACCAAGGATCATCGAACATCGCGGACAGGGATCACCAAGGATCAACCCGTGTGTTAGTCAACCCCACATCGAACATCGCGGACCGGGATCACCGAGGATCAACCATCGAACTCAAGGAACAGAATTTACTATTTGTGTATTTCTTTATATGTAAGTTGGCATATTTTTTTATATATATTTATTACTAGAATATTGAAATCTGGTGTAATTATTTGTTTGTTGTTCTTGGTGGAATTCTGTATTTAATACAGTAGAGGTTAAAATAGGGTCCACCTGAGCAGCCAAAACATTTAATTTGCTGTTTTTTTTTTTTGAAAAAGATTATTGTATTTATTTTGTTATTACTTGTATGTTGATGACATTATAGAATATTTTTTTTGTGTGTGATATATAGTATCAAACATTTTCATTTATTAGTTATAATTGGTTTCGGTTACTGCCATGTCATCAATTTTAAATATTGTTGAAGCTGGTAAAGCACTTGGCCTTACAGGCCAGGAGTTACGGACCTGGGTTTCTGTGAGGGAGTGTGAGGTGAAGGAAAAGGAACAGAGAGAGAGGGGAAGAAAGAAAGGAAAAGGAAAAGAAAGAGATGGAAGAAAAACAGAGAGAGAGGGAAGAAAAACAGAGAGAGAGGGAAGAAAGAAAGGAAAAGGAATAGAGAGAGAGGGAAGAAAGAGCCGCAGAACGGGAAATGAGAAAGGAAGAAATCGCGAACGAAAAGGGCGCGCTTAGAGTCTGAGAACAATAGACAGTCAGCTAACCCCGGAGTTAACGGAGCGGGTGATAGAGTGACCACATCACTTAAATTACCTTATTTTACAGAGGGCGTTGACAGTATGGACACATACTTGTCTAGGTTTGAAATGCTAGCTACTAGTGCGGGTATGCCGAGGGAATACATGGGCCGCGTCAATTTTAGGATTTATAAGAGGCAAAGCCCTGGATGTATGTTTGAAACTAAATGAAAATGAAATAAAAAATTATGATGTTGTGAAAGAATCATTGATGAAGATTTATGGTAACACATGTGATGGTTACAGGGAAAAATTTAATAATATTCGCCCATCACGAGAGGAAGACCCCAATTTATTTATCACCAACCTTAGTTTGTTTTTTGATAGATGGGTGGCTCTGTCTGGGGCGAAACAAGATTATCATGATTTAAGGGAACTGATTTTAGTAGATAGGGCAATTAATGTGTGCCATAAAGATTTAGTGGCATTCTTGAAAGAAAAAGGGCCAAAAACTTTAGAAGATGTCACTGATTTATTGAGAAAATATAGGTCTGCACATCCAGAAAAACCCATCTCTAAGTTAGAACCAGACCATAACCAGGATGTGCTGTGCTTTGCTAAAGCTTTACCATATCCAAACCGTGGCCGTAGCTTAAGTCCTGGGAACAGGAATAGATCCAGTGACCGACATGACGGGGACAAATTATGTTTCTCATGTGGGAGAGCCGGACATAGATCGCGAGACTGCAAAAGGGGAGGTAGTGATAGCTTATGTTATCTGTGTAACGGGAGGGGGCATTATGCTAGGAACTGCACTTGGTCCCGGGGAAATAGTCAGGGGAGAAAAGGACAACAGACCAGAACCATGGACAAGACCAGACAGAGACAAAGAGATAGGGTACAACAGGAAATGCTAGTTCAGGGGGGAGGTAATGGTCTACATTTTTACCCTGGGTTCGTGGGTGATGTACCTGTGAAGGTGCTACGTGACACTGGGGCAACGTGCGTGTGTGTCCGTAGATCATTGGTGAAAGATAGTGAATTCACGGGAAGAATGGGTCTATGTGCGTCATTTGATGGGACGGTACATGAGTTACCCATAGCCACTATTAATCTTAGAAGTCCATTTTACACAGGGCTAGTTGAAGCATTAGTCATCGAGAAACCAACTTACGACGTTTTAGTGGGCAATATTGAGGGCGTAATAGAGTGTGATCCCATGGAATTGGATAAATGGAAAAAACTTAATGATCCTACTAGAAACTGTAATGCTGTGACAAGGGCTCAGGCTAAGGAGGAAAAACTCCATAATCAGTCATCAATTAGTAGTACAGATAACTGCTTAATTAATACCCAGGAAGTAAAAATTATACAAAGGGAAGAGAATGTAGTCAACTTTCCTAATCCACACATGACTGACAATGTTAAATCTAGTGACATTCCTGTGGGTGAGATGTCTGACAGGGTCACCATAGATGGAGAGAACTTTTTTACCGAACAGCATAATGACGTGTCATTATCAAAATTAATCAACCGGGATAAAAAATCATTTAGAGATAGGGAAATCATTCAGTTAGAAAAAGGTGTTTGGGTTAGAAAGACACAGTACATGAATAAAACGGTGAATCAACTTATAGTCCCAATGAAGTATAGGAAATTAGTTCTTAGGACAGCCCACGATTCACCTTTAGCGGGTCATTTGGGGGTTACTAGAACCAAGTATAGGATCTTGGGAAAATTCTTTTGGCCCGGGGTTACCAGAGACGTAAAGAGATATGTTAGGACGTGTGACCTGTGTCAATCAAAAGGCCCAAATGTACCAGGGGAAGCCCCATTACAAACAACCGATGTAGTTGACAGACCGTTCACAAAATTAGCTATTGATATAATTGGACCTATGCCAGTGCTGTCCAATAGAGGCCATCGTTTTATCTTAACGGTGGTGGATGTATGTTCCAGATGGCCAGAGGCGGTGCCTCTGAAATTCATAAGGGCTGAGGACATAGCACAGGCACCAATGACTATTTTTTGTAGGACAGGCTTCCCTGATGTTATTTTATCTGACAGAGGTACTCAATTTGTATCTGAATTAACCAACCATTTTACCTCTGTATTGGGGGATCAAACAAATCTTTACATCGCCATACCATCCCCAAAGTAATGGAATTTGTGAGCGACTGAACGGCAGTATAAAAAAAATGATCAGTAAAGTGTCTGATGACAATCCGGGAGACTGGGATCTCATGTTACCCTGTGTGTTGTTTGCATATAGGGAAATTCCACAGGAAACAACAGGATTTTCACCTTTTGAAATGGTGTACGGTGCGAATCCAAGGGGTCCACTGTCTTTACTTAAGGACTTAATGATAAGGAAAGATTTATCCCCTGACGTAAGATCTGCCTATGAGCTAGTGATTGATACAAGACAGAGACTGATAAAGGCTTGTGATGTGGCTAGATCAAATGTTTTAACAAAAAAAAAAAGCACATTATTGAGGGTTAATAGAGACAGGAAACTCAGACATATTAGACCAGGTGAAGATGTACTTGTCTTATTACCGGACAAGACCAATAGATTATTCATTAAGTGGCAAGGACCTTTTAAGGTTACTAGAAAGGTGACAGACGTGGATTATGAAATTAATATTAGAAATAGGTTAAAGGTCTTTCATATAAACATGTTAAAAGTATACTATAATAGACCAATTGAATTAGTTCAGACCGCTGAGAGACAGGTTCAAAATTGTTTCATGTTAAGGGAGGAAGATGTACCTGACGCTGACATTCAGACATGTGAGGGACCTGAGGTTGGAAACAAGGAAACATGGGAGGATATAGCATTAAATAACCTAACTCATGACAAAGTGGTTAGTATTAAGACACTTTTGGGTGACTTTACAGATATTTTTTCTGATAGACCGGGTAAAACTGATATAATACAACATGACATAAAGCTGTCAGAAAACAAGGTTATCCGTTTGAGACCATACACCCTCTCATTACATCACCGCGACTATATCAAGAAAGAGTTAGAAGGGTTACAGAAACAGGGTGTCATAGAACCATCAGAGTCACCATATGCAGCTCCCATAGTGTTAGTTAAGAAAAAGACAGGTGACATCAGACTGTGTGTAGACTATAGACAGTTAAATAAAATAACCATTATGGACTCGTATCCCATGCCCAATCCTGAGGAGTTAATGACCAGGCTAGCCAGAGCTAAATATTTTTCTAAACTGGATTTAGCAAGAGGGTATTGGCAAATACCACTGACCCCTGAAGCCAAACCATTGACTGCATTTATAACTCCATTTGGGTTGTTCCAATGGAATTTCATGAGTTTTGGGCTAGCAAATGCACTAGCCACCTTCAATAGGATGATGGCCAAATTATTTTGCCATAGACAAGACACTGTTTGCTACCTGGATGACATTTGTATTTTTCATGAGGACTGGGATAAACATGTTAGGAGTCTAAGAGAAATTTTTACAGTTTTAAAGAGACATAATTTAACCGTGAGACCGACTAAGGTAGAGATAGGACTGACGGAAGTAACTTTCCTAGGACATAAAGTGGGAAATAATATAATAAAACCCATAGGTGAATCAGTGTCAAAGATATTAAATATTGAAAAACCGTCATCAAAGAAACAGGTGCGCAGTCTTTTGGGCTTATGCAATTTCTATCGGAAGTTTATTCCGAATTTCGCTCATATAATGGAACCTCTGGCTAATCTAACTAAAAAGGGAGAGCCAAACAAAATCATCTGGTCTGATGAATGTCAACGGGCCCTGGAGATTATTAAAACCGCCTTCGCTCAGGGGCCCATATTAAAGTTACCTGACATAGGTAAACAATTCGTTCTGTGTTACACCCAGTGCTATATGTCAGTCGTAAATTGACCTCACCAGAGACAAGATACGCTACAATAGAGAGGGAGGGATTAGCCATCACATGGTGCATTACAAAATTGGCAAGGTATCTGTTAGGTGCCCAATTTATTCTTCGGACTGACCATGCGCCAAAGAGAACGTTATTGCTGACACGTTATCATATGTTTATATGATGACATAATTATATTTAATAATAGTTGATGATTATGATAAAAAAAAAAAAAGAGAAGTCACTTGAGAAAAAAAAAAAGAAGAATAACTAGTGACATGAAAAAAAAAAAGTCACCTGAAAAAAAGATAATAGAAAAGATATACAAGTGACATGAAAGAAAAAAAAAATTAACAAGTCACATAGAAAAAAAATATCTAATAAAATAATGAATATCAGTCACGAAAAAAAAAAAATTATTAAAATGATGAGAAATTTTAATTGAATTCAATATGTTTATACATATATGATTGATGATATTTATTATATTGTTTGCATGTATTGATTTATAATTCCATGCAATATTGATTTGATGAATCATTGTATAATTTATTTTGTTGTTATGATGATTTGGGATATGTTCTATGATTGAACTTTGTTTCATGTGGCTTCCTTTTGTCGGTATTAGTATTGGGTTTTACATGATTACATCATGCTTAGGTAGAGGGGAGAAATGTGGAGAAATAATATAGTCTAAGTTTGATGACGCAATTCGCTAGGCTCCGCCCACCGCAGTATCTATGGCGTCATTCCGCCATCTTGAGTGTAAATATTGGGAGCTTTAGTGTATACGTCATTTGGTACAAATGACGTATATTAACCGACAGTTGGGAGCACATGCTTTGTTTTATAGTTAGTCTAGCTGTGGGCATCTATGTAGATGGATGCATATTTACAGTTTGCCTTTGTACTCCTCCTGATTCTACCTTTATGTCAGTTCATGTTCAAGTATTAAATGATTGTTTGATGTTACTTCACTGGAGTTAACTTCGTGATTTGTGTTGTCTGATTTATTACACCCTCTACAAGCATCATCATTAAAAGGATCCGTAACAGTGAATTATTACCCTGACTGAAGGTCTCTATATGAATTATTAAAGATCAAATTGTTTCAATACTCACAGAATTCACTTTGAATTTTGCGGACGGAGGGAGGCGATGAAGCTCAATTATATTCCATAATTTTTTACTATAATATACTAAATAATATATTTTATGTTCACTGTGAAATATTATCTAAACTTACTGAAGTAACCTACAAATAAAATAATTTTATAATGTACAATTAAACTGTGTGAAGAGTATTTTATTAGGACGTTTAGAAGATTTTCTACACCTGTCTACACCAAGTCCTCTTGGTCTGTGTCTATGAAAGAACATTTTGATTAATCTACCACTTCCCATTAGTTGTTCATGACTTACTTGACTTAATTCTCTGACTCCACGTGGGAGCAGAGGGCCTCAACAACGCTCTTCCAGCGAACCCTATTTTGGGCGTCTCTCTTCCGCTGAGCCCACGTCCATCCAGCTGCCTTCATCTTTCGCTCAGTGCAGCGTCTCCATGTCTCCTTTGGCCTGCCTGCTCTTCTCTTTCCCTGCGGATTCCACTCTAGCGCCTGCCTTGTGACATTGTCTGGGCTCTTGCGCAGAGTGTGGCCTATCCAGCCCCATTTTCTCTTCCGGATCTCTTGGTCAATGGGGGTCTGCTTTGTTCTTTCCCACAGGGCGGTATTGGGGATTTTTTCTGGCCATCTGATACGTAAGATATTGCGGAGGCATCTGTTGATGAACACCTGCAGTTTTGTGGTGGTTGTCTTGGTCAGTCTCCAGGCTTCTGAACCATATAGTAGCACTGCTTTCACGTTGGTGTTGAAGATGCGGACTTTTGTCCGCCCAGAAAGTGCGGTAGAGTTCCAGATGGGACGCAGGGTATTGAAGGTGTGCCTGGCTTTGTTGATGCGGCTTCTGATGTCTTCGTCTGCTCCTCCATCCTTGCTCACCACACTGCCCAGGTAGACAAACTTGTCCACTTCACCGATGTTGGATCCTTGTAGTTGGATTGGATCTTGTTGCTTGTTTTTTATCCGTATGGTTTCTGTCTTTTTGGTGTTGATGTTGAGCCCAACTTTGTTTGCTTCGTCTGCAAGCCTATTCAGTTTCTGTTGTGCATCTTGTTGCCGGTGTGACAGTAGGCTGACGTCATCCGCGAAGTCGAGGTCTTCAAGCTGCTTGGTGAAGGTCCATCGAATTCCTGTGTTTGCATTCTCAGTGGACTTCTTCATGATCCAGTCCACTACCAGAAGGAAGATGGTCGGCGATAACAAGCAGCCCTGCCTCACTCCGGTCCTGACCACAAAAGGCTCCGTCAGCTTGCCTTTGTGGATAACCTGGCATGTGGAACTGGCGTACATTTGTTGGATGATGGCGATGAACTTGGGTGGGATCCCGTAGTGTGCCATGAGGTTCCAGACAACATTCCGGTCCACGCTGTCGAAGGCCTTCTCGAAGTCCACGAAGATTGAGTAGAGTGGAGACTGCCATTCAAGGGACTGCTCTATAATGATGCGCAGGGTAGCGATGTGGTCAGTGCACGACATGTCCTGCCGAAAGCCTGCCTGTTCGTTTCTTAGTCTTTTGTCTAAAGCCTCCTTCAGTCTCTCTAGCATGATGCGCGTCAAGATCTTGCTGGGAACATGATGCCTCGCCAGTTGTTACAGCTGGATAGGTCAGCTTTCTTGGGGAGCTTGACAAGGTGCCCTTGTCTCCATTCAGCAGGTACCTGTTCTTGCGTCCAGACTTTCTGGAGCAGAGGGAGAAGCATGTTTGTTGTTGTGGGGACATCGGCTTTCTTGGCTTCTGGTGGTATGCCGTCTGGACCTGCGGCTTTGCCTGATTTGATATTCTTCACCGCCTTAGTGATCTCCACTTTAGTGTGTGGGGGGGAAGGGGGTTGGTGTTGACATCTAGAAGACTGTCTGCTGGTGGTATAGTAGGAGGTGGTTTGGGTGGGGGTCTGTTCAGAATTTCTGTGAAATGCTGGACCCAACGTTCTCTCTCCAGACTTTCAGTTGTGATGGTTTTCCCGTCTTTGTCTTTCACAGAGCACATTTGCTGCGTGTTCTTGTCTGCCAGGGTCCTGGTAATTTCGTACAGCCTCTTCATATCTCTCTTGCCTGCTGCTGTTTCTGCCTCCTCCGTTAGGTCGTGGATGAATTTCCTCTTGTCTGCTCTGGCGCTCTTCTTCCCTTTCTTGTTTATTTCTGAGTACTTTGCCTGCAGGTCTCTTTTCTCCTGTTGGTCATGACTGTGGTTGATCCTCTCTTTCAATGTTTTCCTCTCCTCCACGAGGTCCCTGGTGCTTGCGGTCAGCCACTCCTTGCGCTTTTTTGTCTTCTTTCCCAGGACTTCTTTGCAGGTATCTGTCCAGCTCTTTTCAATCTCCTGCCAGTGTTCCTCTATTGTTTTCTCAGCCAAGTCAGCTAGTGCCTCACAGCGGTTTTTCAGGCTGCATTGGTACTCTGTGGTTTTTCTGGTGTCTTTCAGGCTCTGGACGTTGTACTTGAAGGAGGGTCTCTGTGCTTTGTCCTTGTGGGCTCTCAGTTTCAGCTTCACGGTAGCCTGCACTAGGTGATGGTCCGATGCAGCGTCTGCTCCTCGTTTCACTATCACATCCAGAAGGCTTCTCCTCCACTTGCGGCCGATGGAAATGTGGTCTATCTGGTTCTTAGTTTTTCCATCCGGGGATATCCAGGTCTTCTTGTGGATGTTTTTGTGAGGGAAGATGGTGCCTCCAATGACTACTTCATTGAAAGCGCAGAAATCCGTGAACAGTTCTCCGTTGTTGTTCATATCTCCGATGCCATGTTTGCCCATGATGAGCTCTTTATTGGTGTTGTCGTTGCCTACTTTGGCACTTTGTCGATGGTATTTTGTAAAGCACTGTAGAAGTTGTTTATCTCTTCTTCATCTGCCGTGTTAGTGGGGGCGTAACACTGCATGATGGATTAGTTTTTCATACTTACATCAATCTACCACTTCCCATTAGTTGTTCATGCTTACAATAATCTACCACTTCCCATTAGTTGTTCATACTTACATTAATCTACCACTTCCCATTAGTTGTTCATACTTACATTAATCTACCACTTCCCATTAGTTGTTCATGTTCACATTAACCTACCATTTCCAATTAGTTATTCATTCTTACATTATTCTACCACTTCCCATTAGTTGTTCATGTTCACATTAATCTACCACTTCCCATTAGTTGTTCATGTTCACATTAATCTACCACTTCCCATTAGTTGTTCATGTTCACATTAATCTACCACTTCCAATTAGTTATTCATTCTTACATGTATCTACCATTTCCCATTAGTTGTTCATGTTCACATTAATCTACCACTTCCCATTAGTTGTTCATGTTCAATTTAATCTACCACTTCCCTTCAGTTGTTCATGTTCACATTAATCTACCACTTCCCATTAGTTGTTCATTTTCACATTAATCTACCACTTCCCATTAGTTGTTCATGTTCACAATAATCAGTTTTTTAAATTTTTTTCAAAGGTTGTGCGTAACTTTAAAAATACAATTTTAATTTATTGTACGAAACGCAATGGTACACGGACCTACTGAACGACACATGTGTGCGTTCTGTTATAACGAATGTGCACGCGCTCGGCGAGTGGAGTGCACGAGCTCATGCACACAGCTTAGAGAGAAAAACACTTTAATCCTTACAATACTTTTAAAGTACGGAATCAATTTCTTTACAGGAAAAATATAAGCTGGAGAACGAACTTGAGGCCTGCATAAAGCGATACGACGAGGTCATGATTCGTAAAATGGTTAGTTTAATGAGTTGAACAACGTTTAAGCTAAGTGAGTTGAACAACAGTTTGAGTTGAGTGAGTTAAACAACAGTTTGAGTTGAGTGAGTTAAACAAAAAATTGAGTTGAGCGAGTTAAACAACAGTTTGGGTTGAGTGAGTTAAACAAAAAATTGAGTTGAGAGTTCTATATGAACAGACAATAAACTTCTATTTAAACTGTTCTTTAAAAACATGCAGTTGGCGATTAGTGAGTATGTTGAATTTAAAGCGTATTCCTTTTTTTTTTCAAACATTTGTGCGATGTGAAAAACGAACAAACTGTAATTTCAACCTACTTTATGTACGGATAAAACAGTTTTACATTTTCTTTTATACACAGGCTGTTTTTATTTCCGCATTTAATTTGCATTGCATAGAAGCCAATGTGAATCATAAGCGTGTCGTATGAATCACATGTTTGTCCTATGAATCATATGTTTGTCGATCTGAGACACAGATATATAGATCTGAATCAAACGCATATTGACTCGGATAAAATACCCCATTTGTCAATTTGAGTAATACATGCATGTTCTGAAACAGGTGTATGTTGACTCGGAAAAAAAACCAGTTGATTCAAATTACACTTATTTTGATCCGAATCTTTCATTTGAATAACTAGATATTAAGCCCGGCGTCGCCCGGGAAATCTAGGTGTAATGTTAAACCCCTTCCTAATCAATTTAATTAATTTAATTAGGTGCTGATTTATGCCACCTTCCTAATGTGCAGAAATGACCTACATTTCATACGTCAAAGATGTGGCTGCCATAACCAACAAACCATCATTAAAAAGTAATCCATCGAGGGAACAATAACCTCCAGTACACAATGTTAACAAACTATAATAACTGAGCATGATTATCAAATGCGTAGCCGATTTACGTGAAATCAAGTGCAGAATTATTATTTTTTTTATTTGACGTCACAGAGGATTTTTATTTATAGCGT
The DNA here is from genome assembly GCA_021962125.1 of Bulinus truncatus. NCBI lineage: Eukaryota > Metazoa > Mollusca > Gastropoda > Planorbidae > Bulinus > Bulinus truncatus. Next base: position 1,228,162 of record JAGDYQ010000185.1, read on the forward strand.
TTTGCCCTGAATTCTATTTATAGTTAAAATCAAAACAAAGCATTAAAAAAATGCAACGCCATAGGTTATTTACGAACGCGCTCGCTAGTGACCTAGTCTGATTAAAATGCTATCTGTTGTAATAAAAACGAAAATAATTTGAATGATATTATATATGATTATAATAATTATTATTATTTAATATTTAGGACTTTTACATTTCATAATAAAAAGCCACAGAAACTATTTAAAACTGTAGATTTTTTAAAACAAAATATCGAATCGAAGACGCCATTTTGAATTATGTTTTCGTGACCTCGCTGGTCACGTGATTACTTTATCAAATACTATTGTTTTATTTATTTCTAGAGGTCGTTTATTTATAGAACGTATTCCCCACACCCGAGCCGGACAGGCTTAGCGCTTTATAAGTAGGATAATCATCATGCTTGTCATCAATATACATGTACCCCTTATGATATCAACAGGAAACCTACGAATTCATTGAAATGAATCACAAAGAAGAAAAGATTCAACTGGCAGAGATGGAGGAGTACTTTGTTGACTTGGAGAAAGAGTACATGTCTATCATGGAGGAGAGAAGAGCGGCGCGGTCCGCTGTGATGACCATCAGACGGACGTTCAGAGGTACCAGCAAAGCCGTGAAGCTGATCCAGTCCTTCTACAGGTCCTACGTAGTGAGGAAGACCATATTCATTGACGACAAGAAAAAGGCCAAAGGCGCCAAGAAAAAAGCTCGGGCCGATTAGTCACGTTTAGTACAAAGGAGAGCTTCCATAGTGACTTATGGTAATGATGTAAACACATAAAGGTTTCCATAGCAACTTCCTGCTGCGTTGTTTCCAAGTGAATGTTTCCACATTAAGGAACGATCAACATGTAATGGCGGTGTTCCAAATAAATAAACACAAGCAAGGGCGGCCAGTGACAAGGTATGGTCAACAAGTGGTAATGGTCAGTTACAAAGTACGGTCAATAGAGAAGTTTGTTTACAAATCATTGTCAGTATCGGTGGTCAGTTAAATGTTCAACTACGGTGGTTAAATGCACTAAGCAAGAATCGTTTGAATGAAACTAAAGCAACTTCTGTGGTTCAGTAAAACCCAAAAAAAACGGAAGTTTGAAATAGTTATGTGGATATTTCTAAAGAATCTTCAATATAAAGGTCATCAACTTATTCATCAAAAAATATATAAATAAAATGAGTGTCACTACACTGAAATGGTAGAACAATAATAAATATTATATTTCATCGGAATCTAGCGTTGACTAATGATTTCGTAAATTCCTTTTTTTTTTGTCTTTCCTACCATCACAAAGTTCTATACCAGTATCGACCAAACCCCACAACATGAGAAAGCCCCCCCCCCCCCCCTTCCAGCTGTTCTTATAAATAGGAAAACTCCCCCCACTCCCAGGGGACACACAGTCGAGAGTTTCATTTTACAGTAAACTTAAATAAATAATAAGACTTTATAGTTGGGAGTTCTGCGGGGGGCCCCCGTTGTCGAGACATATTAGGGTCGCGGGATTCGCTAGCGGGGACTTTGACAAGAGTTTTCCCGTAGTGCCTTCTCATTTAGCTTGGCCTAAGGCACCTATTACGAGTACTTTTTCCTTGCACCCTAGAAACCTAAGAATGGCCCTTCCCCAACATTGGGGGGAGGGGGCCCTGAGCAGCCGCTCATGTTGTCTATTGATCAGGACGGGCTGAGACATTACTCCCCAACTTATAGAAAGCACAGCAGCAATGTTTACATATAGGTCGGTGTGTGTAGTTTGCAAGTAGCACTGAATGCAGAAGCAATACAGGTCAATGTAGGTAGGTCACAAGATGCAATGAAAATAGCAGCAACATGTACATAAAGGTTGGGGTGTGTGGGTCACAAAATGCAATGAAAACAGCAGCAACATGCAAATATAGGGTCGGAGTGTGTGTGTCACAAGTAGCCCCCGACCAATGTGTAAACCTAAATGTAAACAAACTGAGACAACAAACTTCTCAATGCGAGTAGGCGGACATTGACTAGAAAAAGATCTGGGATGCTGTCAGACACACAATGTCCATTTAAGGGGGACATGACTTGAAACAATTAACACAATACTAATGACTTTACGCAATACTAAAGGTTTAATACTACTAAAGGTTTAACAGTAAAACACATTACTAAAGAAATGGCACGTTACTAAAGGTTCAACGCAATAACTAAGACATGGCACGTTACTAAAGGTTCAACGAATTACTAAAGAAATGGCACGTTACTAAAGGTTCAACGCAATAACTAAGACATGGAACGTTACTAAAGGTTCAACGAATTACTAAAGAAATGGCACGTTACTAAAGGTTCAACGCAATAACTAAGACATGGAACGTTATTAAAGGTTCAACACAATACTAAAGAAATGGCACGTTACTAAAGGTTCAACGCAATAACTAAGACATGGCACGTTACTAAAGGTTCAACGCAATAACTAAGACATGGCACGTTACTAAAGGTTTAACGCAATAACTAAGACATGGCACGTTACTAAAGGTTCAACGCAATAACTAAGACATGGCACGTTACTAAAGGTTCAACGCAATAACTAAGACATGGCACGTTACTAAAGGTTCAACGCAATAACTAAGACATGGCACGTTACTAAAGGTTCAACGCAATAACTAAGACATGGCACGTTACTAAAGGTTCAACGCAATAACTAAGACATGGCACGTTACTAAAGGTTCAACGCAATAACTAAGTGTCTACATAGGGCCCACATACTTCTGTGTGTCTACCTAGGGTCCTCATACTTCTCTGGAAGTGTCTACATAGGGCCCCCATACTTCTCTGGAAGTGTCTACATAGGGCCCACATACTTCTGTGGAAGTGTCTACCTAGGGCCCACATACTTCTGTGGAAGTGTCTACATTGGGCCCCCATACTTCTCTGGAAGTGTCTACCTAGGGTCCTCATACTTCTGTGGCAGTGTCTACATAGGGCCCTCATACTTCTGTGGAAATGTCTACCTAGGGCCCTCATACTTCTGTGGAAGTGTCTACATAGGGCCCATGAAGACATAAAACGTCTATGTAAATATTTATTTACAGTCTAGAGATAAACTGAATCTTGGAAAAATAAAACATGGAATATGTTAATATTTCAATAACGAATCAATTTTTGGGAATTACAATATCATGTTTTAACCTATTGAACAATTTATTATTAATCTTTTAATTATATGATGTTTCAGTGGAGCTTTGAGTTAAATAACGTCAATTGGCTGAAATGGTTATCTCAAGAACTCTACTGTAGAAATCATTCTAATAGTGAATAGGTCCATTACAGACAAATTTAATATCTGACGATTTTAATTAGTGCTGTAGTTTCCATTTTTGAACAAAATAAGTTAACACATGGGAAAAAATCTGGCTACATCAAAAGATGATTGGCATATAATAGGTCTATGTGAATGGCAATGTCGAACTTACCTGCATAGTTGTCGAATACTGAAGGCACGTGCTGTGTTGGGTACCTGTTGGTAGCATACCCCATCAACATGCTGGTCTTGCCCACCGAGTCATCCCCAACCACAACACATTTTAGGTCAGGCACTCGCTCCTCCAATAATGTCATGGCATTTAGTTCTTTCCACCCACACCTAGTACAGAGGACGGGCCTTCTGTGACGGGGGGAGTCCTAGCGATTTCCGTTTTCTGTGTGTCTGTGTGTGGCGTGTTTCAAAAGTTTTGTCCGGTGTGTCGCTTATGAACCTGAAACAGTAAGTTCAAAGCGACGACCAGCTTGGTCAGTCTTGGAGGAACCAAAAGGTAAACACAGAAGTTGATGAAACCAAAGCTTGACTTGAACGTTTTGACTAGACTGTTACACAAGTCTGGATACTATACTAGCAGACGCCACATGCCCAGGCGAAATACAAAACTGCAACAAAAGAAGGGCGTTAGTTCGTCTGGGGGCAGAAAATGTCAAAGGTCGTTATCCAGCAGAAGTCGAGGCTTAAGGTTGATGAAATTCTTTTACTTTTATTGCTGTAAAACGAAATAAAATCCATTATTAGTTTATTTAGCTGAAATCCTATTTATAAATGTATATATTTATATAAAGAACTTTAAAAAAAAAAGCTCTTAAAATGCACTAAAAAAGTAAAAAAAAGAACCATTTTATCATACAAATATTTATTTATATATATTATCATTACTAAAAATATATCTATGGTTCCCATCTGGTAGTAAAATGTTTTCCGTTATTATTTCATCTAATGAAAAGACATATTTAGTTCATTATAGTGTAGTCGTCCACGCTTTTAATAAAAGCTTATTTAATTTTTTTATTATATTAATTTTTTTTTTGTTAATACTTTTTAGTTTAGAAAGAATTAAACTTTCTATTGTTATTGAACAATTTAATAATTTTATTCAGTTGGCAAGTCTATTTAAAACTAAAAAAAAGATGCACTATTTTGCGCATCTGTGCACCGGTGCTTTGATTCGTTTTTTATTGACATGAATATATCAAAAAGATTTTTTTCCCGTTTATTTAAATTACTAAAAATTAATTAGCTTCGTAATTTTACCAGATGTCAATTCATCGAAATAATTATGATCCTGTATTGTCACATAGAATCTACACATGCGCTATAATTTTTTTTGTCTTCTCACTAAATAAGAACATGTCCAAAAGTGAGTTTCAAGATTTGAGGACAAACAAACCCACAGAAAGTAAAAAAAGCTTTTAAAAATATTATATTTAATCAACAGTGATTATTTTTAATTAACAGTGATTATTTTAATTAACAGTGATTATATTTAATTAGCAGTGATTATATTTAATTAACAATGATTATATTTAATTAACAGTGATTACAATTTTAAACTTTTGTAAAAAAAAACATTTATAGGTAGTCACTTTTTTTTTATTTCCTACATAACTAACAAAAATACTTATAGACCACATTCAATACTATTGCTATGGACCCAAAACAAACTTTTCAGTCTAAACATGCACATTACGATTTTTTCATAACTGCTCGAAAATGGCGTCTACAATCCCCCCCCCCCCCCCCGTTAAGGTTTATTGTCCACCGTATCACCAGTTTTATAACTTTTATACCGTGATAAATAGAAAATTCAATAATGTTAATGTTTTTAGAACATATCCCTATCTGGCCACAGGTAATTTCTACAGTGGAGCTAGAAGCATTCACAATGAGCATTTCTACATTTTAGACAACTTACTGTCATCTTTAACTCAATACAATGAGAATTGATAAAATAAACAAAAAAAATTAATTTAGGAGGGAAAAAAAAGTAGATAAAAATGTTCTTAATGTCCATAAACAGGAAAGTGTATTTTTTATCAATGAGATCTACCCACTGGTAAGAAGTAGATTATTAATAACTTCACAATTTTGATTTATTTTGACGTATTCCCTAACAACCTGGTTTAATTTTTGAAATTGTTCCCACTTAAATGAAACCAGGATGTTAAAAATAAACGAACAAGCTAACATAATCTATAAATAGAGAAATAAGAAATGACTGCTAGGCTGTGGTACAGTTACAGCTACAGTAAACACGTTCAAAACAGCTTATAACATTTAAAAAAGAAATAATTAAAGTTCATCTTTCAACGTGGCCACTTAAAAAAAAAACAACTTCAGAAGAGTTATCTGTGTTGACCTGCACAATGAACACAACAAACTCAAACCCAAACATAATTCAAACACAGAACACATTTTTGACTTCAGTAAACAATGTCACAAATAACAATAGTGGAAATATTTGCTAAACTGCAATACAAATTTGAAAAGTTAATATTTGTTTTTTTTAAGTTTAATGTAATGAAGTGAGGTTTAGTTACAGGCAGAACAAGGTTAATAGTTTCCTGGGGATACACTAACAGCTTGTATATCAGGTAAAGTGTGGAATTCACTGACTCACCAGCAGAGAAAGAAGCTGCTGTTTCTTAGTCATTAGTCTAGTCCTATCATGCTATTTCTACAGGTTCTCTCATTTTAGTTACATAAATTAAGCAATACGTTATAAATCTAACAATGCCCTTCAAATTTAATATTTTTTAAAAAAATATTGTCACATAGCTGTAAAAAACTAACACTACAATATCACATAGCTGGAACAAAACAGTACGCTGTCACATAGCTAGAACAAAACTATCTGTCACACAGCTGTAAAAAAATTAACACTACAATGTCACATAGCTGGAACTAAACAGTACACTGTCACATAGCTGTAAAAAACTAACACTACAATGTCACATAGCTGGAACTAAACAGTACACGGTCACATAGCTGTAAAAAACTAACACTACAATGTTACATAGCTGGAACAAAACAGTACGCTGTCACATAGCTAGAACAAAACTGTCACACAGCTGTAAAAAAAATTAACACTACAATGTCACATAGCTGGAACTAAACAGTACAGTGTCACATAGCTGTAAATAAAAACAGAACACTATCATATAGCTGGAAAAAAACTAATTTTATTTTAGCCTGAGACATGCCTAACAAAACTGTACGCGTTGAGTACATAAAATTATGAAGTGATCAGAATTCCAGAAATCTCAGCCAAGAAATATGCAACTTATTTCTAATTACGAAATATATGGCAATACATTTTGGTCGAATAGATTAAAAAACTCTTTGTTGAAGATAATACTTCCATTAGACGACAAAACGAGGACCAGATAAAACTGACATTAGGCGACCAAACGAGGACCAGATAATACTTTCATTAGAAGACCAAACGAGGACCAGATAATACTTCCATTAGAAGACCAAACGAGGACCAGATAATACTTCCATTAGAAGACCAAACGAGGACCAGATAATACTTACAGTAGAAGACCAAACGAGGACCAGATAATACTCCCATTAAAAGACCAAACGAGGACCATTTTTATTTATTGTACAAATCTACGAGGACTTTTATTGAATTTTAATTAAAATGTCAAAACAGACCGGAGAGACTATGTACAGCATTAAATATACACATTTATTCTCAGTGTTGGATGCACGACATCATTTGACATCAGATAAACATTTTGAATGAAGGGCCGGCTGTCCCGACTATGAAAAAACAAGCAATTTAAGTCTTTTCCGTTTCGGACAAAGGACATTTTAGAGCATTTTCGTGTACGCAGTGGCTACGGTTACGCCGGACGAAATCCGTATTTTTTTCCGGGTGACAGCCATAGATTTTGCTGGGTTTTGATAAATAGAGAGGGAAGTAATCATGTTGAATAACTGTTACAAAAATAAAATAAATAATGACATATCATATATGTGAGCTTTATAACAAGAGGTGACACATCATTTATTCAAACATCACAGAAAGCGATGACACATATATTAAATCAAACAAAACTGATTACGATTACATCATTGATTTAAACATTACATCAAGAGATGGCACATAATGAATGCTAGCATCACATCAAGAGATGGCACATAATGAATGCAAGCACCACATCAAGAGATGGAACATAATGAATGCTAGCATCACATAAGAGATGGCACATAATGAATGCAAGCATCACATCAAGAGATGGCACATAATGAATGCAAGCATCACATCAAGAGATGGCACATAATGATTGCAAGCATCACATCAAGAGATGGCACATAATGAATGCAAGCATCACATCAAGAGATGGCACATAAATGAGTGCTAGCATCACATCAAGAGATGGCACATAATGAATGCTAGCATCACATCAAGAGATGGCACATAATGAATGCAAGCACCACATCAAGAGATGGAACATAATGAATGCTAGCATCACATAAGAGATGGCACATAAATGAGTGCTAGCATCACATCAAGAGATGGCACATAATGAATGCTAGCATCACATCAAGAGATGGCACATAATGAATGCTAGCATCACATCAAGAGATGGCACATAATGAATGCTAGCATCACATCAAGAGATGCCACATAATGGATGCAAGCATTACATCAAGAGATGCCACATAATGAATGCAAGCATCACATCAAGAGATGGCACATAATGAATGCTAGCATCACATCAAGAGATGGCACATAATGAATGCAAGCATCACATCAAGAGATGGCACATAATGAATGCTAGCATCACATCAAGAGATGGCACATAATGAATGCTAGCATCACATCAAGAGATGGCACGTAATGATTGCAAGCATCACATCAAGAGATGGCACATAATGAATGCTAGCATCACATCAAGAGATGGCACATAATGAATGCTAGCATCACATCAAGAGATGGCACATAATGAATGCAAGCATCACATCAAGAGATGGCACATAAATGAGTGCTAGCATCACATCAAGAGATGGCACATAATGAATGCTAGCATCACATCAAGAGATGGCACATAATGAATGCTAGCATCACATCAAGAGATGGCACATAATGAATGCTAGCATCACATCAAGAGCTGGCACATAATGGATGCAAGCATCACATCAAGAGATGCCACATAATGAATGCAAGCATCACATCAAGAGATGGCACATAATGAATGCTAGCATCACATCAAGAGATGGCACATAATGAATGCAAGCATCACATCAAGAGATGGCACATAATGAATGCTAGCATCACATCAAGAGATGGCACATAATGAATGCTAGCATCACATCAAGAGATGGCACGTAATGATTGCAAGCATCACATCAAGAGATGGCACATAATGAATGCAAGCATCACATCAAGAGATGGCACGTAATGATTGCAAGCATCACATCAAGAGATGGCACATAATGAATGCTAGCATCACATCAAGAGCTGGCACATAATGAATGCTAGCATCACATCAAGAGATGGCACATAATGAATGCTAGCATCACATCAAGAGATGGCACATAATGAATGCAAGCATCACATCAAGAGATGGCACATAAATGAGTGCTAGCATCACATCAAGAGATGGCACATAATGAATGCTAGCATCACATCAAGAGATGGCACATAATGAATGCAAGCATCACATCAAGAGATGGCACATAATGAATGCTAGCATCACATCAAGAGATGGCACATAATGAATGCTAGCATCACATCAAGAGATGGCACGTAATGATTGCAAGCATCACATCAAGAGATGGCACATAATGAATGCAAGCATCACATCAAGAGATGGCACGTAATGATTGCAAGCATCACATCAAGAGATGGCACATAATGAATGCTAGCATCACATCAAGAGCTGGCACATAATGGATGCAAGCATCACATCAAGAGATGCCACATAATGAATGCAAGCATCACATCAAGAGATGGCACATAATGAATGCTAGCATCACATCAAGAGATGGCACATAATGAATGCAAGCATCACATCAAGAGATGGCACATAATGAATGCTAGCATCACATCAAGAGATGGCACATAATGAATGCTAGCATCACATCAAGAGATGGCACGTAATGATTGCAAGCATCACATCAAGAGATGGCACATAATGAATGCAAGCATCACATCAAGAGATGGCACGTAATGATTGCAAGCATCACATCAAGAGATGGCACATAATGAATGCTAGCATCACATCAAGAGCTGGCACATAATGAATGCTAGCATCACATCAAGAGATGGCACATAATGAATGCTAGCATCAAATCAAGAGATGGCACATAATGAATGCAAGCATCACATCAAGAGATGGCACGTAATGATTGCAAGCATCACATCAAGAGATGGCACATAATGAATGCTAGCATCACATCAAGAGATGGCACATAATGAATGCTAGCATCACATCAAGAGATGGCACGTAATGATTGCAAGCATCACATCAAGAGATGGCACATCAAGAGATGGTGTATCGTCAGAAATATTAATGAAACCTAAATGAAACATAACGACAATGTCAAAGATCTAAACAAGTGTTTCCCCGAGAACAATCATAATAAACAAAACATTAGGATAATTTGTCCTAATTTTCTCAACATCAAACACTTCAAAAATGAACCTCACGCTAAAATCGTCACAATGCCTCTTTAGTGTGTTCATTCCTCAGTTAATTGAACGCGTGATAATACCAGCACTATTGAACGTCTTATAACAGCTGGTGACAGCACATGTGATGATGTCAGGAAGTATTTGAAAGATTTCACTAAATCTGTTAATTATAATAAATGGTTTTGTACAGCAATAAGTAAATGTGATTCTCGAACATAAATGGATGGCAATAATTGTGGATGAATTACAACCCACTGCCTGAAGATATATCACAGGGTAATAGTTTTAGGTGAACATGGTACAGGTGAACAAAATATTAGCGTAATTATTTATGACATAGAACCCTTGAACACTTTCTAAAACAATAACCAAAACAAATAACAATGAATCTCTCTCTCTCTCTCTCTCTCTCTCTCTCTCTCTCTATATATATATATATATATATAGGCCTATATATATATACATACACACACACATACATTTAAGGGTGGAAAAATAAGTGCCTGGATTTGGGCCCTTTCCCAAGCCTTTCCCTCATTACGCCACTGGGTATTTTATGTTAGATCACATGTACATAGTGATACTGTTTCCAGAAGATGCCATAAGGTATGAATCATCGCTGTTTTTCTTGTATGGAGTTTGCAGTGAAACATTACAGAAAATCTTTAGGCCTTATAAATGAGGCCCGATTTTTCCAAGGCCTTAGTCTGTAAACTTATTAGCTTAATGGTTAATCCTGGCCCTGAAAAGTAAACACACATGGTTGGAATTTGTAGCCGTTGTGTGGTAGTGTTTGTATTGAAAGTTGTAGCCGTTGTGTGGTAGTGTTTATATTGAAAGTTGTAGCCGTTGTGTGGTAGTGTTTGAATTGAAAGTTGTAGCCGTTGTGTGGTAGTGTTTGAATTGAAAGTTGTAGCCGTTGTGTGGTAGTGTTTGAATTGAAAGTTGTAGCCGTTGTGTGGTAGTGTTTGAATTGAAAGTTGTAGCCGTTGTGTGGTAGTGTTTGTAATGAAGTCTTAAACATGGAAGAAATTAATATACATACAGAGAATAGATCTTAGATACCTCTGTTATTGTAGAGCAGACATTTCTTGTCAAATATCTGTTTGCTGTGTGAACTCCACTTTCATTATGTAAACGCACAGTGGCCAAGACCTTAGTGCATGTACTGTGGACTCCCTTGTAGTTGTGAAACTAGCGCAATCGGCGCCCGCGTGGAACTTAAGTAACGCAGATGCCGCTCCTGGAAGACGGCAAAGTAAGAAGTGCCGCCGTGGCTGACTCCCCCCTCCCCATTTACGCCATTAGAGTAACCATTACGATGTAAACTCCTATGAATGAATGTGTATGACCAGTTAAATGGAACTCTAAAAGTATAAACCCAAACGTTATAATAAAAATGTGAACCATACATTTACAAATTAAGACATTGAAAATTGATTCATGTAAACTGGCAGTAAATATGTTGTGACCTACCTGGCAACAACTGTAAACTGACACCGAGTGACCTGATTTCTAAAAATGAAATATGATGATCATTTTATACTTCACTAAAATGTGAAACTTGTTCATGTCAACTGTCCCCATCGAAATTCCTATCGTTATGCGACACATAACCGTGTACAGTTTATTACTTCTTTATTATTTCACTAGTATGAATTGGTGTGCACTCATCCGATACAATTCCAAGTATACGTCCATGTGGTCACACGCTGGAAATAAATCAATCGATACATTACTGCCAGGTAGGCGATACCTTCTCGTCATATCTGCGTCATTAAGTCTGTATCGAAGTGTGTACACTGAACAGATTAAAGTCTCATAAAGGTGTGGGACATGGGGGAACTTTTTAAACATATCACCCCAGGGCCATGCTTTTGTACAATTGTCTGTTTAGCTAATTAGCATACAACGTATTAGTTGTATTACTTTTAGGAATTAGTTGTATTACCTTGAGGAATTAGTTGTATTGCCTTTAGGAATTAGTTGTATTACCTTAAGGAATGAGTTGTATTACCTTTATTAATTAGTTGTATTACCTTTAGCAATTAGTTGTATTACCTTTAGGAATTAGTTGTATTACCTTTAGGAATTAGTTGTATTACCTTTAGGAATTAGTTGTATTACCTTTAGGAAGTAGGCTAATAAAATACGGTTCATCGGCTTATGATTGAAGGTATTTTATTTGTGACATACATGTCTGAATGAGTATAAATAAGGGGTGAACATTTTTTTTTTAATCCATGGGCCGCAGTGGGTTCTTAAATTTGGCAAAACGACTGTACCAATAGCAGATGGGTGGAGCGCGGGCCGGAAAGAACAGCCAAAACAGGCCTTATCTGGTCCGAGTGTCGAAGTTTTCACTCCCCTGGTCTATACAGATGTTTGTTTACGTCTGTGCAGGGGTTTTTTTGCTCAATAAGAGGTGGTGGGTCTCTTCAATAAGGGGTGGTGGGTCTCTGAAGTTTTTAACTTTTTACCAAATGAAGAAAACTATAAGAGGTGCCGGGTTGCATTTCAGAGGTGCCGGATCGCAGATCCGGCGCGCTACATGGCAAAAAAACCCCTGCGTCTGTGTATGTATTTATATAAATCTATGAATACATTCATAGGTCTAACAATAGATATATAAGTCTATATATCTATGGGTCTAACAACTAAGTATCATTTTGATGGTTCTCTGAAAGATAGTAAGTTCAAATGGTGTCACGTGTAGCAGGTGCGAATCTCACTGTCCCCCGGTAACGTCGAATGTTGACCTTTGGACTTAAAATTTCGACTCGAGAAAAAAAAAATGTACTGTATCAAATGAGGCTGCGGTTAAGTTAGGAAGACCAAGAAATGATTTTCTGATTCATTCATTGCCTTACCTTGCTGGTGATGGGGTGAACAGCGACGTTAAACTCAAGATACTCCTGTCATGAATGAGGACAGTAACACTATGTGTGGGCGTCAGTGTGTGTGTGTGGGGGGGGGTGTTGGTATGATGGCGGGAGTAGCTAGGTGGGGAAGCCTATCGCGGATACATTACAGGGCCAATAAGCAAGGGCTACCCACGGAATCACAAAGTAAATTCTTTCACAGTACCCACCCACACCAACAGGGATGAGACGGGTAGAGTAGTCGGTGGTACAATTGTTGACTGGTGGGTTTTCCTCGTGCGTAATTTAATTGAGGCAAGCTTCACTTTGAAAGGAATTCGATTTATGGAGCTTCCGTGATTTCATGGGGTCAGTTCATTCTCAATTCAGGTCATGCGTCAATAATAAAAAAAATGAATAAAAAAATTCTATAAATCTACAAAGTTTTAACCAAAACAGTCATAATATACTGTATAATCTAAAACAGTTCATAATATACTGCATACTCTAAAACAGTTCATAATATACTGCATACTCTAAAACAGTTCATAATATATTGCATACTCTTTACAAGGACTTTGTTGTCTCTTGATAGTTTTATATGTATCGAAATTGACCCTGAGTAAAATTTGGATTCATGAAAGCCCCATCGATTTGAAATTTTGAACATTATAGTATTCTAAATGACACAATTCTAAAAAGTTCGAGTCACTTAATTGAACTCTTACGGAGTCAAAAGATTATTTTAATACTATTTATGATTTTCCTTTTATGTCAACACACATTATTTTAGCGTTAAATATTTATTAGTGAATATTTTTTTATCTTTACATTTATAAAAAAATATTCTAAATATGTGTCAAGCTTGGCATAAATCTTCATCGTTTGTCAATCATGGGATCAACCTGACCGCCTGTCTTCCCACATCGCAACGTGAAATCTATCATGTATCTCCCCACATCACAACGTGAAATCTATCAAGTATCTCCCCACACCTCGACGTGAAATCTATCAGTGTCTCCCCACACCACAACGTGAAATCTATCAGGTATCTCCCCACATCACAACGTGAAATCTATCATGTATCTCCCCACACCACAACATGAAATCTATCAAGTATCTCCCCACACCACAACGTGAAATCTATCAAGTATCTCCCCACACCACAACGTGAAATCTATCAGGTATCTCCCCACATCACAACGTGAAATCTATCAGGTATCTCCCCACACCACAACGTGAAATCTATCAGGTATCTCCCCACACCTCAACGTGAAATCTATCAGGTATCTCCCCACACCACAACGTGAACTCTATCTTGTATCTCCCCACACCACAACGTGAAATCTATCAGTGTCTCCCCACACCTCAACGTGAAATCTATCAGGTATCTCCCCACATCACAACGTGAAATCTATCATGTATCTCCCCACACCACAACGTGAAATCTATCAAGTATCTCTCCACACCACAACGTGAACTCTATCTTGTATCTCCCCACACCTCAACGTGAAATCTATCAGGTATCTCCCCACATCACAACGTGAAATCTATCATGTATCTCCCCACACCTCGACGTGAAATCTATCAAGTATCTCCCCACACCACAACGTGAACTCTATCTTGTATCTCCCCACACCTCAACGTGAAATCTATCAGGTATTTTATTTTGTGTCAGGTCAAAGGGGGGAAATGTATGGTTCATAAAATAAATGTAAAGTACTTGATTTATTGACCCACTTTAACATAAGTAGGTCAGTTAACTGTACAAAGATTATTTCAACTGAATGTACAAGGCAAGATAAATAAAATGTTTTTTTTTTTTTGCGACTGATTGCCAAACCACCTTTATTGTTTTGGTGAGTGTATTAGGTGAATAGTCTAGAACCAGGGGTTCTCATACCCCTTCAGTATCCTGGCCCCCAAAGTGTTAAAGTTAGGCGAGCTGTGGGCATCATTAAGAATTATAGTATTTGGAAACAAGTCAATATATTTAACTTTCACATCTCAGCTAATTAGGATCTACCAGTGAACATTATGATCTACCAGTGAACATTATGATATAATAGTGAACCTATTCGAAAATCTTCCCAATCCAGTTGGGGCCGCACCTCTTGGGTTGACACATACTACTTTAGAAATAAACCCAACCCAGCGTTCTTGGGTTGACACATACTACTTTAGAAATAAACCCAACCCAGCGTTCGTGGGTTGACACATACTACTTTAGAAATAAACCCAACCCAGCGTTCGTGGGTTGACACATACTACTTTAGAAATAAATCCAACCAAACGTTCGTGGGTTGACACATACTACTTCAGAGATAAACCCAACCCAGCGTTCGTGGGTTGACACATACTACTTTAGAAATAAATCCAACCCAGCGTTTGTGGGTTGACACATACTACTTTAGAAATAAACCCAACCCAGCGTTCGTGGGTTGACACATACTACTTTAGAAATAAATCCAACCAAACGTTCGTTGGTTGACACATACTACTTTAGAAATAAACCCAACCCAGCGTTCGTGGGTTGACACATACTACTTTAGAAATAAATCCAACCAAACGTTCGTTGGTTGACACATACTACTTTAGAAATAAATCCAACCAAACGTTCGTGGGTTGACACATACTACTTTAGAAATAAATCCAACCAAACGTTCGTGGGCTGACACATACTACTTTAGAAATAAATCCAACCAAACGTTCGTGGGTTGACACATACCACTTTAGAAATAAATCCAACCAAACGTTCGTGGGTTGACACATACTACTTTAGAAATAAATCCAACCAAACGTTCGTGGGCTGACACATACTACTTTAGAAATAAATCCAACCAAACGTTCGTGGGTTGACACATACCACTTTAGAAATAAATCCAACCAAACGTTCGTGGGTTCTAACATAGGTAATCACAGCCCCGTAGTGTGAGAATTCTACAGCAGGGGCCAGGCAATAGCAGGGGTGGGCAGGAAATAAATTTTACTAAGTAGAGCAAACAAGCAGAGGGGGGCAGACAAAACGCGGGCTGGGTAATCATCTATCTAACATATTCTTGTCGATACTGCAGTTAAATATTTAACAGAGGTCTAGCTATACTGCAGTTAAATATCTAACATATTCATGTCTATATTACAGTTAAATATCTAACATACTCATGTCTATATTACAGTTAAATATTTAACATATTCCTGCCTATACTGCAGTTAAGTGTTTGGCATATGTCTGTCTATACTGCAATTGAGTATTTAACATATGTCTGCTTAAACTGCAGTTAAGTATTTGACATGTCTGCCTATACTGCAGTTAAGTATTTGCAATATGTCTGCCTATATTGCAGTTAAGTATTTGACATATGTCTGCCTATACTGCAAGTAAGGATAGTCCGCAATATACTTTAAAGTTAACGTTACTTATGTTAAGATAATAAAGTAAATATAGCCCTACATAGAGCTGTATTACAATGTACCATAAAATCTGTGACTACCGAGTATATGATGAAATATAAGTACATATGAATAGACCCAATATATGATGTCAAAATAAAACTAGATAAGATATGTCATCATAGAATTATTGGTCCCAGACAAACCAGGGCCCTTAAGACCAGAGTCGTGTAAAAAGCATTGTGCTCCCACCCCCCTCCAGCAGTTTAGTTATGTTGCGGTTAAGTGACTTAAAAAAAAAAACAACTCTCGAAGTGCTGGGTCGATCTTTGGGGCTATCTTTTCAGTAGCCACCTCTTTAAGGTCACTAACCCATGGGGTATATGGTGACTGTCATGTGTTATATACAATGTCAATGAGAATGTCATGTGCTATATACAATGTCAATGAATTCCCCCCAGTTTCCGCTAATGATATGACGACATAATATAACATGATTTCAATTGAAGACATAATATGAAAATATATTATCACTTAAGCATATCTTACCTAGGATCACGATAAAAGTTATAATGAATTGACACAATTGTATGTGAGTCTAACTGAAAAGATTAATCCAGAAGAAAACAAACAAATCAAACCAACAACACTTGCCAACTGTGATCCACTTATTATCCCAACAATTTCCACCAATAGTTACGTTCATTCCATGTAAACATTTGCCTTGTCCAGAAATTATCTTTGGCCTTGAAAGTCAAGGGGAGAGAAAATGGTTTTCGAATTTTTATTTTATTCCTGCCTACTTTTTTCTTCTCTTCTTACAGCGAGAATTTCAAACGGTAAAAAATAGCAGCAGACGAGAGAGTGAGGGTACGGGGGGAATCGTAGCCACCAGCGAGTCGTTTGTAATGAAAAACAAATCTGAAACCTTCGTCTTCATGTATTCTATTTATAAAGTGGAAACAACTGACAGTCCAATGACTGCTGGGAAGGTTTAAAAAAAAAAATAACGTGACGTCATATAGCGATGTGAGGAATTCCCGGGGAAGCTTGCCAGGCCCATGTTGGTTGATAATGCGCATTATAAGAATTCAGTCAGACTTGAGTATTATACTCCGACATACCGACATGACCGTAGTTAAAGGTAGTACTTCTTCACCCCCCCCCTTTCCCTGTATGCATGTCTCGATGAATGTGTGCGCGTGTGTTTGTTTGTCATTGGCAGTACAACAGCGGTTCTTAAATTATGTTTTATGACACCCATTCAGTTGAGTGAAATTTCACACTGCCCCACTTCTAGACGTGTGGTTATATAATGGCGCCGAGAACGTTTTTATTTTTGAACGTCGTAGTTCGATCTTTATCGATCAGAAACACAACAGACAACAAACGTAGTAAAACGAATAACATAAAACACCAAAACTTGGCCGTAGACGTAGTTGTAGCTGTTGTTGTTGTTGTTCCCCAACGTGAAAATAGGGTGAGGACACGGAGACTGTCACGTGACTGACATACGTCACTAACAATGGGTCTTGGTATGTAAACAATAGAGTCATGTTCCCCGAACACACTCTCCTGATAAACGCTGTGTCTATAGTGTTTGTATGCGTATGTATGTGTGTGTGTTGTATGTTCTGTGTATTTGTGTTGTGAGTGCTTAAGTGCGTTCGCGTGATTGTGCATGTAAGTAGATTGTGATAATGTGTGTCTGACCTGAGTGATACAATATTAACGATGGCCGATTGTTTAGTCGTTTTTTTTTTTTTATAAATTTATTTTCTTCCTCGTTGTGCGCCTCCAATTAGAGTCAAATTTGATGTACAACAGACAGAACTCACAATCCCACTCAAAAAGTTTATAATATAACGTTGTCATCCCATGATCCTACAGGAATGACGAGATTCTTGATCTTGTAATCCTGACATTTTGTTAATCACGTGACCATGCTTTTGAAAATGGCGAGAGGGAGGCTGCATATGAATTAATCACCTCCATATAAAGATCACCGTGGGATGATTTCTATTTAATTAAAATATAATTCAAGTTGTAGTAAAAGACACTGAAATAAATGGCTGAAATTTAGTGCATACAAGATAGTATCTACCTAGATACTACCGATCTAAAAGCATACATTAACTATATACATAGTGCATACAAGATAGTATCTACCTAGATACTACCGATCTAAAAGCGTACATTAACTATATACAGTGGCGTCACTAGGGTTGGTGTCACCTGGTGCGGTAACTCATGGTGTCACCCCTCTCATGACACCCCATAGACATACAAAATTACAAAATAAGAATATAGGCCTAAAACTAGATATTTTGCATTTTGGTGTCACCCCTTGTGAGGGTGTCACCCGGTGCGGTCCGCACCCCCCGCACCCCCTAGTGACGCCACTGACTATATACATAGTGCATACAAGGTAGTATCTACCTAGATACTACCGATCTAAAAGCATACATTAACTATATACATAGTGCATACAAGATAGTATCTACCTAGATACTTCCGATCTAAAAGCATACATTAACTTTATAAATGGGGAGGATTGTGTTAAGAAGGTTTGTTGCCCACTAAGTTCAAAGTTCAGACAAACGAAGTTTATTTTAATTATAATTTATTTACTAAAATAGTTAAACAATTTTGTATTAAGAGGAGAGACAACCCACCACCTCGCTTCATTTTCTTTTCCTCACCATCATACTGAAATCACTTCAGCTACTAGTTGACTTGGCAATTACCCTGCATATGAAAGTCTTGGCAAGAGTCGAGTCTTCTCTTCTAGTTCCGATGGAAAAGATAAAATTGGTGCGAAAATCCCTAATAGACTCTCACTATTTGAAAAAAACCCTTTCATAATTTTCTTATAAATTTTTAGGTGCCCAATTTTTTAAAAAAAGTGCATTTCATCCCCCCTCAAACCAATATCTTCCTATCAAAGTTCTATTCAATATCATCTGATTGATCTACCTTACAAACACCTGTCAAATAATCTTTCTATTCCCCACCTGAGATATATACCCACATGTCTGTCAATCTGTTTTTCAATCTGTCTCGGTATGTCTATTGCTCCCCCCCCCCACCCCCACCAGTTTATGTCCCAGGGGCAGACACAAAGGGGCGAACACTTGTTTGAAATGTATCTGTATGTATGTATTTTGCTGAAATGAATCAGGTTTTAATTAAAAAGTAATAAGGGGACAAAGGTGCCTCAGTTGTCACAACTTACCAGGGGCCCTAAATTATTCGGGTTCGACTCTGTGAATCCTGAACGCGTTTATCTATAAACTTTCAAACTCTCCTAAAAATGCAGAGCGCTGTGTAAATATTACAAATGCGCGATAGAAATAGAACATCCTCGGATATACTCTCTACTCGCAATCATAGCCTTGACCTTTCTGATAACAATTTATAAACGAAATAAGCCAACAATTTGACAGAACACAAAAACACAGCACAATGCTGGGGTTTGAGTGGCTCAACTGCTCTGTTTTACTGAATAATTTAACAGCAGAGAATAAACATAGCCGTGAATTGAAAACAACAGCGCTGTTAACAAATAATGTTACAATGTTAAATTGTAGAATTGGTTACGTTGTTTGTGTTTAAAGCTAGTCACAATGTTAGACTGTATACTTGATTACATTATGCATGTATGATGATAATTAGCCATGATTCACTCCATTACATACCCTTACACGTGTATTTGAGTTTAGTTTTGAGTAAACAAGTTGTTTACTTTTGGTTACTTGAAAGGAATGGCAAGTAAATACACCTGTAAAACATTGTCTGAGGTGAGGTGACTAATGTATCGGCACTACGATGACGAGTAAGAAGAGAAAGTAAGTAACAAGTAAAGTCCAATCAAGTGGGCCATTACCATCAAGAGGGCTATTACAATCAAGTGGGCTATTACAATCAAGTGGGTCATTACAATCAAGTGGACCATTACCATCAAGAGGGCTATTACAATCAAGTGGGCTATTACAATCAAGTGGGCCAGTACAATCAAGTGGGCCAGTACAATTAAGTGGGCCAGAACAATTAAGTGGGTCATTACAATCAAGTGGGTCATTACAATCAAGTGGACCATTACCATCAAGAGGGCTATTACAATCAAGTGGGCTATTTCAATCAAGTGGGCCAGTACAATTAAGTGGGCCAGTACAATTAAGTTGGTCAGTACAATTAAGTGGGCCAGTACAAATAAGTGGGTCATTACAATCAAGTGGACCATTACCATCAAGAGGGCTATTACAATCAAGTGGGCTATTTCAATCAAGTGGGCCAGTACAATTAAGTGGGCCAGTACAATTAAGTTGGTCAGTACAATTAAGTGGGCCAGTACAAATAAGTGGGTCATTACAATCAAGTGGGTCATTACAATCAAGTGAACCATTACCATCAAGTGGGCCAGTACAATCTAGTGGGCTTTTTATCTGCTATACTCCACGGAAACCTTTAACAAATAATCATGCCCATCCCCTATCCGTAACATGATTTTTTAAATAAACATTTATTCATTTCCCCCCCATCCCCCCCCTACATAATTTGATGGACTGTGTTTTCTTCACAATCGCCCACAATTAACCTTTTTGTCGGCATTTTGTCGGTAATCAGGTGGGCGTGCAATGCAGAGCGTTCGACTGTAGGGGTCCCAAGTTAGAACCTCCATGAGAACCTCGGAAGATTTTTTTCAGCTCATGGTTAAAGTTCCCTAGTCCATCCAGCTTTAAATGGGTAACTGACACGTGTTGGTGAAGGGGACTGTGCGTTGAGCTTGCTACTCAATACCTGTAATGAGCTACCTACTCAATACCTGTAGTGAGCTACCTACTCAATACCTACTCAATACCTGTAATGAGCTACCTACTCAATACCTGTAATTTCATCTGAACCAATCAGCCCTTAACGAAACCATTTTTTAGGTCCTGTTAAATACTTCAGTTTATTATGACAACACCAACGAACTCCAATAAATCATCGCCAAAACTTGCAAAGAGCGCGAGTGACCGTGACATTGAATAAAGCACAGGGAAAAGGGAAGTTATGGTCAACACCACAGAGACTGCAACATAGAAATAGCCATGTGCACAACATGTTGAAAACTAATTGGATTTTTCATAGCAAAGAAAAAAACGCTAATCATGCTGTATCCTTTAATAGTTTAATAAACCGACTATTGTTTGTATTGATTCCATCGCCAATTTCCATGCCTCCACAAAACCTCTCTAGCTTTTGGATTCTTTCATCTTAACAGCTTTTCTAGGATAGAAAAAAAAATACGATGGGATAATATGACCAGTTGACAAGATAGCCAATTTAGACGTATTTAAGTTTATATAGATAAAAAAGACAAAGTTACAGTTACATTCAGACTGGCTCCACACCTTGTGTCTTATTGTTCAGGATGAACTACATGTTTAAAAAATCAAATTATACTCAACTTTAGAGGCTAAAAACTCTTAAATCAAACAACTCCATATACATTGAAATAGTGTGATATCAAAAACATTAGAATGCCGCCTGTAGAGAATGAAGAAGATAAACAAACATAGAACATTAGGTCTGGTGACAACTTTTATTTACTCTCAATACAATGTTATATTTATTTCTCTGTTGGCCGCCATAACATTGTAATCGTCCAGGCTCTTCACATCTACAGTATACACTTGCCAACTTCATTTTTACAGTTGACACTTGCCAACTTCTAGGGTTGTTAGTATCGAAGTATCGGTATCGGCCAATACAGTATCGGCGATACTTTTTTAGTATTGGTTGCTGTATTGCCGAGCCTTTTTGTAACATGTATTGATTTGTGTATCGCCGATACATTTTAAACGAAAAAATTTCGATACTCGATACCAATACTTTTCTATTGGCACTATTAGCTATTTGCAGAAAAACAATAGCGATTTTAATGCCTTGTTTTAAGAGTAATCTAGGCTACATACATTAAATCACTACTAGTCATCATAGCCAACAACCCCCACCAATACTAACACCACCCACCTCCCCACCAATACTAACACCATCCACCTCCCCACCAATACTAACACCACCCACCTCCCCACCAATACAACCACGGTCGGCGAGTTGAAGGAAAAAATAAATTTTCTTTTGAAGTTCTTTCTTTGCGCGCCTATGTCTATAAATGTTATTCTTATACTCTTTCATTCATTTACTTTCTTTCTATCAACTATTTGTTCAATGTTTCAATGAACGACAGAAAATAAAACTTTATTTCTTTTTTATCGATCTATCAGTAATTTATTTATATTTATATATTGTTTTTATTTATTAATTCATTATTTTAGTGTTTACTACATTTCATTAAAAATAATTAATTGAATGGTATTAAATTCTAAAACTGCATGATGTAATTAAAATTGAAAACTGTGTAATAAAACAATATCATTTAATTAACACATATTATATTATTAAATTATATGCTGAGTTCAACAAACAATAAAATTATGGGTGGTTAATAACAATTAATTGAATATAAATACATGAAAATTAACAAATTAATAAAAAAAATATCTTGTAAAATGAAACTCTTTGATGCAACCGCATGGCAATTTTCAAACGTTCAAAGTAAAATTATTTTATTGATCGGTCGGCTTTCATTTTTCATTGTTTCATCTTCTGTTGTTCTTTCATGTGTCAACATATTACATTCTTTCTTTGAATTATATTTGGTTATAGTAACAGTTTTTACAGAGTTGCAGAAAAAAAAAATCAGTAAATAACACAATTCTATAACCAGATCAGACAAGATTTAAAAAAAAGGAAAAAAAAAAACCCGTACACAGAAATTGCCACGTCTACATAACATTACATCAGCGATATGACCTTGAAACAATAGGATTGGCATTTCTTAATTCTAATGTATGACCTTGAATGAAAAATTAGTGAACATCTGTGTGTATTTTTTTTTGGGATGGGAAGTTGGGGGCGGGGGGGGGGAGGGGTAAACAAGACTTACGTGTGGGCGAAGTGTTTCAAAAATATGACAGAGAAGGGGTGAACATGGGTTGACATACGTCATTATATTGGGAACTATACAGCACGAGAATAGCACGTGTTTGGCATTTTTGTTGATTAAAAAGAAAATATCGGTATCGGACTATTGGTAAAAAGGCATATCGGTCGCTCCCTAGTTGTATATTTTTATCGCATTTAAAACATTGAAGTACGCACTAGTCG
Organism: Bulinus truncatus; assembly: GCA_021962125.1. Lineage (NCBI taxonomy): Eukaryota > Metazoa > Mollusca > Gastropoda > Planorbidae > Bulinus > Bulinus truncatus. Next base: position 1,251,598 of record JAGDYQ010000185.1, read on the forward strand.
TTGCACTCAGTCATCTGTAAGTAGTCATGGCAGAAGAGACAATTAATATTCCTACCGATTTTTTCAAATACCTGGGACCAGCTGAAAAAAGGGGCAATTCACTGTATAAATGCTTACACTGCCCGCCCGGATTGACTAACAAGTCTTTATCGTGCCATAACCAGTCAAGACAAAATTTGAAGAAGCATATAGAGGTAAATTTTAAATAAATGAATAATATAAATAAGGTTTTAAAACCTAAAACAACTAGAACGTTAGAATTTACAAAAGCTAAGTTAGCTTAATATACTTCTCATTATTTATTACTTGTAGGTCAATAGAACTATTTGAATAACTTTAATATGTTATTTATGGATAAGTTGTGACACTGCACAAATACAGTACTTTGATTATTATTATTGTTTCACAGAGACGTCATGGAGCATTACTTACCAAGTTTGAGATGGCTTTTAATATAATTCATGAAAAATTGATACGAAAGAAGAGACCCTCAACTGAAATTAATAGTGGAAGTAACAATAGCAATGACGATGACACTGGTGGTAGTTCTCATTGCAATGGACCAGCATTGAAACAGGCCAAGATTACATTTTGCCAGCCCGTCACTCAGCATTTATTAGATGAATGGATTATGGATTATCTAATTGATTCAGTCTTGCCTTTCCATAATATCGACACCGCTAGTTTCAGAACGTTAATTAATAGACTTACCAGGCAACAAATGATGCCTCGCTGTCGACAAACATTGACAAAACAACTGGAACATAGATTTGAACTTCGTAGGCAGCAGCTGAAAGATAAGTTGGCTTCAATTAATACTGTCTGTACAACTGCCGATTGCTGGACGTCCAGACGAAGTAGTTTTATTGGTGTTACTGTGCATTGGTTTAGAACCTGTGTCACTTGAGCGAAAAGGCTGCTGCTTAGCCGTGCGTAGAATAGTTGGCCGACATACCTATGATTTAATTGCCAAAACACTAGAATCAATCAACAGAGAATATGAAATAAGTGACAAAATTTCTTTCACTTAACAGACAGCGGATCAAATTTTTTAAAAGCTTTTCGCTGTTTTGGACTGAATAAAGATGAAATGATGAACTTAAGTATAAACAATGTGGATTTAAATGAAGATCACAGTCAGGAGCAACAGGACGATGAAAATGTGGATATGGAATTTGTACAAATTGATGATTTACTGAATCCACCATGTGTTAATGATGACGAACATGAACAGATTATTTACCAGCTGCCACCACATCGTAAATGTGCATGCCACTTGTTAAATCTTGGTGTTACGCGTGATGCTAAAGTACTACAAGAAGTAACCAAACGGTTGTCAGTGTCAACATTTGCAAAGTTAGTAGCTATCTGGAACAAACAAAATCGCTCACCTTTGGCTGCAGATGCAATCAAAGCGGCAATTGGCACGTATCTCGTTACTCCCGGTGACACTCGGTGGAATTCCACTTACGATTCTGTTGTAAAAATACATTGCTTACTATCCAATCCAGAATTAGAAGTTAAATTTGACATGTTGTTTGATGACCTTGACATCAAGAGACTGACTCCGAAGCAGAAAATATTCATAGCAGAATACATTGAAGTATTTGCTCCATTGTGTCGTGGACTGGACATTTTGCAAGGAGAAAAAAATATTGGATTTGGCTATTTGCTGCCCACACTAACCGTTATAAAAGGCCAACTACAGGAAATGATTGTGCGACATAAACACCCGCTCACGGTGTGTGAACCCCTTGCCAGAGCTGTCATTGATGGAATTAATGCGCGATTCGATTATATATTTTCTGACCCAGAGGCAAAACTGGCAGCAGTTGTCAATCCAAAATTTAAGACCGACTGGATTGACAGCTTGGATCACAAGGCTGAAGTTGTACAAACATTAAAGCGTTCGTGCAGTGCACTGAGTGCAGTTCCAATTCAACTTACTCGGCAGGATGGTGCAGCTTCAGTACAGTCAGCAGTACCGATATCCGAATCTACAGATTTTTTTGCTTGTTTTACAGCGCGGCGGATGGAGCAAGACGAGTTGCTTAATAGCAACAGTTCTGCTGAAGTAGACAGATATCTTGAAGATAAATCACCAGAAGCGCTGTCATTAGCAGCCTACCCAAGTATTAAGAAACTATACCTGCAACTGAACACTGGACTTCCGGCTAGTGCTGCAGTTGAACGCCTGTTTTCTTTGGGTGGGCGTGTTTTTATGCCATTACGTTCAAGGCTAACCAATGATCATTTTGAAATGATGGTCTTCTTACGTGCTGCCAAGTGGTGAAGTGATTGGCCTACAAATTGTGCTTTGACATTGTATTTTATAGTTTTAACTTTTTTGAAAATTAAAATATTTTGTTGTTCTGAAAAGTATTGGTATTGTATTGGTATCGATTTTGGCAATACATTTTTACTTGAGTATTTGTATTGGTATTGGCGATACTATTTTAATGAAGTATTGGTATCGGTATTGGCGATACAATTTAAGAGTATTGTTAACAACCCTGCCAACTTCACATCTAAAGTTGACACTGGCCAACTTCACATCTAAAGTTGACACTTGCCAACTTCACATCTACAGTATACACTGGCCAACTTCACTTTTACAGTTGACACTTGCCGACTTCATATCTAAAGTTGACACTGGCCAACCTCACATCTACAGTTGACTCTGGCCAACTTCACATCTACAGTTGACACTTGCCAACTTCACATCTACAGTTGACTCTGGCCAACTTCACATCTACAGTTGATACTTGTCAACTTCACATCTACAGTTGACACTTGCCAACTTCACATCTACAGTTGACACTTGCCAACTTCACATCTACAGTTGACACTTGCCAACTTCACATCTACAGTTGACACTTGCCAACTTCACAAACACTCTTTTACTTTTTTATTTATTTTTCTGAAGAAGTTTTTAATGTTATGAACTTTAAATTTAAACCTTCAACCTAAAGTACATTTTCTAAAAAAAAATATATTCCCTCCACATATATTTTTAATATACCATACACGTAACAACTTGATCCACATATATATTTAATATACCATACATGTAACAACTTGATTCACATATATATTTAATATACCATACATGTAACAATTTGATTCACATATATATATTTAATATACCATACACGTAACAACTTGATCCACATATATATTTAATATACCATACATGTAACAACTTGATTCACATATATATTTAATATACCATACATGTAACAATTTGATTCACATATATATATTTAATATACCATACACGTAACAACTTGATCCACATATATATTTAATATACCATACATGTAACAACTTGATTCACATATATATATTTAATATACCATACATGTAACAACTTGATTCACATACATATTTAATATACCATACATGTAACAATTTGATTCACATATATATATTTAATATACCATACATGTAACAACTTGATTCACATATATATATATATATATATATATTTAATATACCATACATGTAACAACTTGATTCACATATATATTTAATATACCATACATGTAACAACTTGATTCATTTGCACTGATCCATACCAGCAGTTCCCATCGTCTGGGTCTCATCTATTAAAAGAACCTTATATTTGACCAAGATGTATGCGATGTGTAAATACAATAGGCTACAACTGATGTGTAATAACAATTGGCTACAACTGATGTGTAATAACAATTGGCTACAACTGATGTGTAATAACAATTGGCTACAACTGATGTGTAATAACAATTAGCTACAACTGATGTGTAATAACAATTGGCTACAACTAATGTGTAATAACAATTGGTTACAACTGATGTGTAATAACAATTGGCTACAACTGATGTGTAATAACAATTGGCTACAACTGATGTGTAATAACAATTGGCTACAACTGATGTGTAATAACAATTAGCTACAACTGATGTGTAATGGGGTGAACTGATTGGGCAGATGTTGCAGACATCTAATGTTACATGTAGGCCTATATATGTGGCTTTAAATAACACTATACATGTTAAAGGTGTTTATGGATATCTATAAATACGGTTCTAATAGGAAAAATAGGCTTAAACTCAAAAACCACATGTCATCTTAAGTACATACATGGGAAAAAGGTGGATGTACTAGCATACACATTTTTACAGAAAAACAGGCTTATAGAACAAGGGAGAAAACTGGATTATGTTAGAAGCACTGAGAACAGAGGGGACGGGTGGTTGTGCGGTGTAGAGCGCTCGCCTGTCGACCGGAGGGTCCCGGGTTCGAATCTCAATGAGAACCTTGGGATTTTTTCAGGTCCTGGTGAAAGTCCCCAAGTCCACCCAGCTTTAAATGGGTACCTGACTTTAAGTTGGGGGAGTAAAGGCGGCTGGGCGTTGTGCTAACCACATAACCCCTTCATATGCCGAGGTTATAGAAACAGATGAATTCTACGCTTCATCTGCCCCGATGGCCCGTTAGGGTTAAGGGAACTTTACTTACTGAGAACAGAAGTTATCTTCTAGACCAGTGTTTCCTCAAACTTTCGTCATCTGCGTTAGTGCGTATCTCCTTTTTCACTTTAGATGTGCATATTTACCTAATGTTCTCAGCCCGGTGAAGCACGTACCCTTGCCAAAATCTTCCAGTACCGCATGGGCTACACGTACCACACTATGGGAAACACTGATTGAAGGCTATTATCTCATTTTTTAATTAAGCATTTTATCAATGGATGTAGCATGAAAGTATGAATGATTAATTCCAATACACATTGTTTTAATTAGCAATAAACAGAGTTGGAAAAGTCCATATGATACATGTATTTTGATTTTAAAATTGTTATTTCATAATTACAAGAGATACAGACTGGTATCACACGTTTATTTAGTCAATATAATTTCTATAAATATTTGTATGATCAACACCTGAAGCCTAATGAATTTTTTAATTCTTATATTTTAATAAAATTATTATTATTATTATTTTTAATAATATTTTTACTTTTCAGTGTTACTTCACTCTTTGTAAAGGTAATATAAACTAACAAAATAAAGTGGTGTACCCAGTATAAATACAAAAGATAAAAAAAAAAATTTGTTTTCTTAAACTTTATTTTGTTTAAAGAGTTTCCTTGCTTTAGTTGGTAAAGTTTTCATAAAGTATTAAAAATATTGCACAAACGACTAAAAAAGACTTCAGAACTCTGCAGTACTAATCTTGTCACACCATAGTCTCTCTTAAGAAAATTTCCCTTGTTATATAAACATTACAAAATATTGATTCAATTTAGGCCAACTCCTTATTGTAATTTAAGAGTAAGACAGGTTAAATGTTTCCATGAAATGTACAAGGAAATGCAGTTATAAAATTATAACCTAATACCCCAAGACTTTCATAAAGTGCATACATTTGATCAGGCCCGTAGCGTGCGGGGGGGGGGGGGCGGGCGCCACCCCCTGCGTTTTGTCTGGCCCCCTCTGCTTATTTGCTCTACTTAGTAAAATGTATTACTTGCCCCCCCCCTCACTGCTATTGCCTGGCCCCTGCTGTAGAATTTTCACGCTACGGGGCTGCATTTGATTCTGTAGATAATGTTCTTCAGCTGTGGTCAACTGTGTACAATAAATTACTCTTGCAATATTAGAGGTGCATATGTTTATGTAGTTCAAATCTATGTTATTTCTAATTAATGTATTTCTAGCTTATCGATATACAACTACATTTTTTAATTTACACTTTTTCCATAAGACATATCAATTTCCTGATATAACTTTTCCTTAATGAAATTGTACCTAATATAATTACTAATTTCATAGTATCAAAGTCTCCTCTTGTTAAAGAAAGTTTAATTTGTGCTCAACTGATATATATGTAAAACTATTTATACAGCCTAGAATTATCTTGTTCGTAATTTACTATTAATAAGTTAGAGCTTTGAAAAACTTCACTCAGTAGGTACAAGACTAACTTAAAATAAATAAATAAATTTACCAGGCTCACCTGGTAATTTTGAGCTTCTATCTTTGAGAACTATGACCCTCCACACCAGTGTAGCCTCATAAGTCCTGGTCCTCACCAGTCCCGTAGTCAAGGGGGGCACTGGGGGGCCGTGCCCCCCGCTAGGTGTGGAGTGCCCTCCCGCTTAAAAAAGAAAAAGAGGAAAAAATAAAGAAAAAGTAACTAAACTGAGAAGGTGCCCCCTTGCTGGGTATTGGTGCCTCCCTGCTTACTTTGACCTGGCTACGGGCCTGGTCCTCACCAAGATCATGTTTTAACTAATGTGTAAGGATTAGATTTATTTTTAAAAAAGTTTCAAAAACTAATAATACAAGATACAGATACTGTATTTATGAAAGATATTGAAAAAGGACTGAATAATGTATTCAGAAATCAAAATATTATAGTAATATCAAAGTTTGAATATAATAGGCAGATCTAGGAATAGAACACACAGAATCAATGGTAAAAATGCCTGCCTACTGGTGGTGACCATTTTGAATAAAATAAATTTAAAAATAGATCACTTGTTACTAAATAAAGCTATTTCAATGAATAATGTCCAAAATCAGTTCTCATTAGCAGAAATTAAAGTAGGATTTTTTTTTTTGTCTTAAACCAGTTGGCTATAATGTATAAGTGTTTTTCTTATTTCAAAACTTTGACAGATATATGCCTCCAATAATTTCAATAAATGTAAACTCATACATATGGTCACATCTCTAAACTGTGTGAGAATAAAGTAAATTCTTTTCTTAAATAAAATTTTACAAGTAAGAAAGACAATAAGATTTTGACAAACGTTAGTAATCATATTAAAATGACTTATTTTTATGTTTTGGACAGTTTTGTTATCACAATGAAATGGATTTCATTGTTACAGCATAATATATAGGAGTATCTTTGTGTGAAAATAATACAAACAAAAATTTTTTGCTAATAAAATGAAATCCTAATTTAAGAAAATAAGTCATGCTCTTTAGTAAAAGTGTTTTTTTTTTTTTGTATATAAATGCAAATTTTTTTTATCATTTTTAGCATGATCACAGTTAGAGGAAAAAAAAAACACTTTTATCTCAAACAAAGTGTGTAAAAGATAAAATGCAAAGTACTTCACCAAGAATCAAAGACTAAACCGTTTTTGTGTGATTTCATGACTGTTGCCAGATGGACTATAATCATTAAAATGGTGAAAAAGAATAGCAAAGTTATAAACTTTATAAACACCACATTATGTATGAAAAATAGTATGCAACTTATTTGTATTTTCCTCACAATGTCATGTATCCAATCAAAACTTCTGCAATGAAAAAAGAAGGTTAAAAAAAATACTGTTTGAAAATTTTGCATTATCACTGATTTTTGAAATAATAACAAAGTAAAACTTAAAGATCAGCAGCACATTTATGCAAATTAGGGAGAAGTTAAAATATTCTAATGGAAATACGTTTTTTATTTTTTAGTTCAAAGAATGCTAAAAATGTAGCATTTACCTAAGCCCTAAGCTACAACAATAATTCCATAACTGTTTGTGACAATAAATACTTTCTGACTGAGGTAAAAAGCAACATTTAAGTGTCACTATTTATATTTATATGTTATCTGGGAAGAAATTGCATGGTAAAGTAGTGTTGTTTTCGTTGACGAAAACTAAAACTAAAACCTTCGTTAACGAAAATGTTGACTTTTCGTCAACGAGAACTAAAACTAAAACTAAATTTAGAAGCAAGACTAAAACTAGACAAAAACTAAAATTATTACAGAAAAAATGAAATAAAAACTGAAACTAAAATATGACCCGGGACTAAAACAACACTATGGTAAAGAACATAAAATTTATTTGATTTTAACAGTGTTACATAACTATTGATATTAAAAGTAAATATACTATTATATTGTTTAAATCATAAAGGTTTTGTTTTATTAAGAATAGTAATAAAAAAAATGATGCCTATCTTGATGCACCCATCTTTACGTGTTTCAGATTTTTTCTATCCAACAGGTTGCTAAAAGTTAAAGTACACCCACAGCTCTCAGTCTTAAAGAATTGATTGAAATGTGCATACACATGCCAATAGACAGTATTTCACATAGGATAGACATACTGCCTTATTAAAGTTGAATAGAGTTTAATGTTTCAGATGATAATTATTCAAATTTTTTTTATCCTACTCGGGCAAATGCGCAAAATTTTTAATGAATGCAAAAAAATAAAACTTTAACCATATAGAACTAGCATTCTCTCTCATTGTGTACATGAGGAAAAAGTTTGATGTGCAAAATTGCTAATGTTTTATTTTTTTTTAAAATAACTGTAAAACACAGTGTCCCTAATAAATAATACAAATTCAGTCACAATGAAAAAAAAAAAAAAAAAGCTTCACATTTTACAGTTATTTAATATTAAGAAAATCTCAATCTTATAGGGACATTAACAGCAAATGAATGTAATTCTATGACTTTCGAAACTTTCTTTAAAGTACATATCAGGATGACAAAATGATGATTTTTTAATATCTAGAAATGGGGAAAAATATTGTTTATAAAAATAAACAATTGTAAAAAAAAACCCATAAGGTTTGAACCTGGGACCCTTGGGCACTACCATCTGTCCATATAAGCCTTCCTAAAAAGAATAAACATTATAGTAAAAAATATTATGCTGGACTTTATCATTAATTTTAACAATAAATGTGTGCAACATTACAATAAATTAAATTACTTAATATTTCATTTGTTTTTAAAATAAATCAAACTAATCATTGATCATCAATTTTTATGGTAAATACTTGTGTGTTAGATTATAAAAAAAATCCATACAAAACTTAACACTGTATTCAATAACTAATTTCATATAAATCATTTACCAAAAAATAAATTTATTGGTGTAGCTTGCTCTTTCTTGACACCTTAGTCATTTGCAGAATTGATGCTTTTTAGTTTGCGCTGATAACAATCTTTGTGACCACATAAGTATGCCTAGGAAAAAAAGAAGAAAGGCAAAGTGAATATCATCACATTTATGATTTTATACTACAGATTGATAATTGACGCCACAGCTCAAATCCATTAATGATCTGTAATTATGACTATTTGGAATCCATGTAAAAAAAAATTGCTTGTAAATATAGCTCTATCGCTGTCTATTTCGCTAATACAAATTTAATTGAATTATATATTTGTATATAGAGAATGATGTATTTTTCTGTTTCTAACAAATTTTATTACTTTTATTACAATACAATACATAATTATTTATATTTAATGTACTGGGCTAATGTACATCTGGGGGCCATTTTCAGAAACGTGGGGCCCCTTACTACTAATCTTTTGTCCCTAATATTCTTTGACAACTTTTGTTCTCTAGCACAAAAGGTAAAGTCAGTATAGCGTTCCTAACTAAACAATACAGATCTCCCAGAATGTAAAACCCAACCATTGCATTTCTTTTAAAACTAATCAACATCCCTTGATAAATCCCAAAAAAATTATGCACTTTCAAATAACAGGTTACACTTTTAATATGAATGGGTTTTGGTAAATAAAAATTCCGACTATTGGGGGCCTTAGGAAGAGTTCTGACTTGTAAACAATTTTAGCATTTTAATGCCTGTCTTTAGCTTGCTGCTTGTTCTGATTCAATATAAGCCTCTAACTAGAATGATTTTTTCTGAAAGGTAGTGTCAAATGTATTTCATAAAATAACTATTTAATTTAAACAAAAAAAAAAAAAAAACCTAGTTCCCAGGAAAACATTAAAGTCAAGACTGACATGATGACAAGAACCAATTTTGAGGGACCCCATCAGTTATTTCAAATATTTTTTTTTAAACCATAGAAATGAATTCAAGAAATAATTCACTGTTCTATGTTAAAGCTTGCACACCCGCCACATAGAACAGCATAGTACAAACAACTCTGGTCTTGGGAATGCTCTTGCAACTTATATGTACATAGTGAGAGGCTCAAATGACAAAAAAAATAAAAAAAAAATATTTTCTATAGTTTACCTCACAGTTATAAGAAAGAGAAAAGAATATAAATAGCCTTAATTGGTACACTTGATTGTAAAGGGATCAAAAAAGAAGAAGCCCAGAAACACATTCACAAATCAATATTGTTAATTCTCTTGTTGATGTATTAAGCACGGATATATTTACTATTTACACCTGTGAAAAAATTTCGTTTTATTGATCTTCTTAGTATGTTGTTACTACTGTTTTTAGTAAATAATGTCCAACCAACTGGGGACCTTTTTTAACATACCTCTAAATCAGTGGTCCCCAATCCTTTTTCTCCCAACGGACTGGTCAGCGTTTGATAATTTCACCAGGGGGGGGACATTGATTATTTATATTTAAGATTGTTTTATTTATTATGCCAATTCCACTCACTGTCACCCAGCTGCCGGTTAACATCTCGTCCATGGAAAGTTGCACTTCCCCAAGAGAAATACACCACAGAAAATAAAAAGGAAATAATTTAATATTTCTTGGGCGGCCAAGTACCATTTGATCCACGGCAAGGGGGCTAGGGGCCACTGGTCTAGATGACAGAGCTGTAGAATAAGCCGGGGAGCAGAAAGTTAGGTTGCGACACACTACATGAAATAAATCAAAATGGTAGTACCCCGGGAAAATTATGCTAACACTGTCAGACATGCATTGAATTTTAAAACTGAAGGTTATTTTTCATCAACTGTTTGTTCCATGAATCAAAATGAAGTTAATTCTAATACTCCTCATGGTAATCTAACTTATTGTGAACAAGAACAAACTGTGTGTACTTTTCCTAAACAAGAGTGAGTAGAAATGAAATTTTGACTTAAAATATAAATTCTTTATATATCTTTGTGTGTATAAACATCTCACACATATAATGAAACAAATTATACAACCACTTAAGTAAATAAATAAAGCTCCAAAGAAACAGAAAATATTTATTGAATGAAACAAGATTTTATTTACAAAACAAGATTATTTACAATTCTACAAAATAACACACACAGTCATGCAGAATAGTCTCAAACTTTCCAAAAGTAAAGTATGACAATATATATATATATTATTCAAATTACAGATTAGTCACAGTTTTTAAATAAAACAGCATATGAGAGAACCATTAGCTTAGAAATAAAAAAAAATTACTTGTACAGCAAGACCTAGCTTGTAAATAAAGTTAAAATATATTGAAACTTTTCAATTGGCTTGCAAAACACTCATAAAACAAGTTACTTAATAAACTGAGGTTTGACATGTCACTTTGTTTTAAATAACATTTGCTTCAAATAGCATCAGATATATCTTTTGTTTGAAAAAACATCAAATATGTCACTTGTTTTAAATAAACTTTTAGAAAACATTTAAGTTTAGGAACTAATAAAAATGTAGAAAGTATCTAAACTAATAAAGATACTTAAGTTTCATGATCACTTTATGGAAGCTTTCCTTTAATCTGGACTTACTCTGTGGTTTCATTATTCTACAGCACAACAAAAGGTCTCAGTGACACTCACTAGTGCTCTCTGTATTGATTGGCTGTTCCCAGATATCCAAAGGTCAGACAGTTTAATTTAATTTCTTCACTTGAACATCTCCAACTAGTCTGATGAAACTTTGAAATATATATATATATATATATATATATATATATATATATATATATATATACATATAAATGCTTAAAATTAAAAAAATAAGATAATTTACATATTAAAGTTCAGCAGCTTTGCAAAATTATGTGATATTTAAAACAATTAAAATATTTAGAAAATTAACTTCATTCACATGTTTAACCAGTCAATGAACAACAAAATATTTAGTCACTTTGAAAGGAAGATAATTAAAATATAGTCACTCATGTATATAGCCAGTCAGCCAAGACTTTTGCCCGGGATGTGGCCTCCACAAGGAATGTGGAACTCGAGGATCCATACATGAGCTAGGTAAGTGGGAACTGGAGGATCCATACATGAGCTAGGTAAGTGGGAACTCTAGGAGCCATACATGAGCTAGGTAAGTGGGAACTGATTGGATCCTGACTATCCAGTAGGATATGGCTGTCATTCACCTGTACCCACCACCCCACATCCCATTAGTAGTTAGTAAAAACAACACAGAACTTGTCCATCTTTACTTGAGACTTGAAATGAGTTGAATTCATTCATTTTGTCATTCAAACAAACCCTAATAAATATTGTGAATTCAGCCATGATCAATCCCAAAACAAACATAATTCAGTTAACTTAAATTGTTAATGTGACTTAATTGGGAGATATCCATTAAATTTCTTCATACTTTGAGTTTGGTGCATGAATAAACACTTTGAAGAGTAGACTAAAATTGGCATCAAGACAATCTCAATATTTCTTAGAAGTCCAATCCACTTTTCATCCAATAATTCGAAATATATATTAGTAAGGTAAGTAAAAGAAAAAAACATGCAGTAAAAAAAAATACCACTCAAGACATGTCATACAACTATTACAACAAACTTGATATTTGACTTAAGTCAACTTTTATTTCATCTTTTCCTCCATAATTAAATTAAAAAAATTAGTTGTTCACTTATAAGTTGAAAATAATCATTTAACAAAACATCACAGTTTCCATCTAGTAAATCAGGCATCACTGTAAATCACAGTTCAGTTTAGTGTTTATTTGCTTACCGGTATCTTATAAGATGAAGAGCTCTGATCCGAGAACACACATTCAAATGAAGAAACAATGGCTACTTCTTGAAAAGACAGGACAGAAGCTAAAGAGAAATTAAATGTACAAAATTAGATGACTTGTTCATTTACATTGAAAAATTTTTTTACCGACATAAACACGGCAAGCTTCCATCAGGTAAGTCTGGCCAGAAGGAACGTCAAACAAAGCCTATTCTAAACATACAATTATTAACTAGCCCAACACCAATTTATTAGTATTATTAATCAAAATACAAAGTAAAAAGAGAAATTAATGGAAATATATTTATCTTTTAAGAAAAGCTCTAATACCAGCAACATGCACCAAACTTAAGACAAGGGCTGCTTCTTGATCAATTTTCCTCCACACAAGAAAAGGAGCTGAAGAGAAATTAAATATACACAATTAGATGACTTGTTCATTTACATTGAAAAAAAAATATTTATCGACATAAACACGACAAGCTTCCATCAGGTAAATCTGGCCAGAAGGAACGTCACACTTCAGTATGGCATCTGTTTGGGGTCAGACTTGACAATAAACCTGAACTAGACTAGCTCAAGAAAAACTTTTATAAAGTATATAATTTTTATTACATAATCAAGCGTACAATCAATGTTTGATATTTTAAATGAATTTTTAAAATAATGGTATTTTATATTACATTCCAGAACTATGATTATCTTAATTAATATGAAATAATAAATGTCTTGTCTTTTGTTACTAAAATTATGAAAGAAAAAAATTGAAGACCGAACAATGTAAATTTATAATTTTTTAAATTTCGTTTTGGGTTTCTTTAATAGGAAATTAAATCTTCAATGGCAAAAGAAGATTCATTTAAACAAATGAATTTTTAATAATTTTTGTCACAGTAATAGAAACAATAAATCAGTGGCGTAGCTATAGAGTACACGTCACCCGGGGCGGTCCGTTCAAATGTCACCCAGTGACCCCACACGACCCTTTGCTGAATGGTTAGGTGTAGCTAACTTTTCATAAATACTCTACCTCTAGGCTCTACTTTACTCTACTAACCTGTACGTTACTGCTTAAATGTATGATCCAAGACAAAATCCGAATCCAATACCACAAAACAAATAGTTCAAATCCAAAGATTTTAAAATGCAACTGTTCACTTTCAGAACATCTAAATGCAAAACACGACAATGCAAATCCCAAAAGAATGTCCTTCGACACTATAGTCCTAGAAGGAATGTCTTCTTGTTTTCATTGTGGCAAACAGGTCAATGACATTGTCAAAATCTGACTTGTAAGCTCGCGTTCAGTGGATAGAACAGCCATATCCGACAATCTCACAATCTGGACTGGCTCATGGTTGACCGGAGGTAATGTTTTAAAAGTTTCATTTTGAAGAAACTTCTTTCACACGATGCCACAGAGACACATAATGTCAGACAGAATATTAGAAACAGCGTAATATATGGCAATAATTAAAAAAAAGTCCCATTTGAAGATAAACCGTAGGAGTTGCAGTACAATCCAGTGCTTGGCTTCCTCCAAGTTTATTTCGGTTGCTTGTGCGTGTTGCCTTAAACGTCGAATTTCTAGACAAAGGTCTTCTTCATCTCATCATACACGGTTCTGAGCTTGGTAACAGACAACTGTATTTCTTCGTCATTGGCACAAATAATATGGTCAGGCTGAACGGCAGAAAAAGTCAGCAAAATGTCATTCACTCGTATCTAACTCCATATGAAAACGATCAAGACACTCTAGCATTGCTCTCTTGGTCTCCTGCTGCATTGACAATCCAGCATCTCTTGTCTATTTTCCTGGTAATCTCTTTCTTATGATTATATTCTCTGTAGGGACAGCTCCGTAGCCAAGGGGGGCACTGGGGGGCCGTGCCTCCCCACTAGGTGTGGAGTGCCCCCCCCCGCTTAAAAATGAAGAAAAAGAGAAAAAAATAAAGAAAAAGTAAAGGGCCCCCCTTGCTGGGTATTGGTGCCTCCCTGCTTACTTTGACCTGGCTACGGGCCTGTGTAGGGATATCAAGTTCACATGTCGCATGTGCCTGCTGGACGGCATTGTCAACAACCTTCGTGCGATGTTCTTCCACAAAGACCTTGAGAGCCCTTAGTTTGGTTGCAACCATGTCCACAGTAATACCTGGTGTTTTCATGTACTACTGTCGACTTCTTGTAAAACATCACCTCAGAAAAACAAGAACGAAACGAAATAAAAGTCGCATATATGCTGGCAACAGATGTGCGCAGCGCCTCTTGTCTCGACGCTTTCTTCGACATCACACTGAGCTTCAATGGCTTCCACAAACTGGTTAAACTTCTGTATCACTTGCTTCACTGCATCAGCATATGCACTCCACCGAGTTGTGGACAGTCTCTTCACTGTTAGACCTGTGTATCCAGCGAGTTGTGGACAGTCTCTTCAATGTAAGAACTGTGTATTTCTCTAGTACATCCCAACGATCGGTCGACAGAGCCTTCCAAAAAACGTTACACAAGACGGATTGTTAGCAATCGAAAGTTTGCCACAAAGAATGATTCGAACAAGGTAAAAAAAATTGCCTTCAGATTAGTGTCTGTGATCTTTTGTTGCACACCACCGTGGATTCCAGCCATGCTTGCTGCATTATCGTACCCTTGACAGGACATAACTGAATATCCAGTCCTTCGTTTTCTAGTTTCTCGAGGATATCGCCAGTCAATGCAGTAGCTGTTTTACCTTTCAGATGAAACAATCCAAGGAATGACTTCAACTGTACCACCGCTGATGTGTACATATCTAATTACGGTTGGCATGCGATCTTTATGCGAAACGGCCGGTCACATTTCCTGTGTTTGTTGGGTTTTTAAAACAATTCTATTTTCAGACTATTTTCGCACCTTAGCCTGGCTGAAAAATTTTGTTGGAGGTGACATAGTGTCACCCTCCATATGCTGTCACCCGGGGCTGTCCGCCCCCCCCCCTATAGCTACGCCACTGCAATAAATAAATCAAAGTATTACAGAAATGTACACAAAAGTTAAATTAAATATTGAATGACTCTTCTGTTTGTCTCATAGTCAAGAATTACTTATCGTCACAGTGTGATATTTCATACACCAGTCCAGTATCCTGATGTTCCAGACAACTGTCAGCAGAGGCGCAACCAGACCAAACTTTCGGGGGGGGGGCAAAAAAAATCACTTGTATTAAAAAATCACATTATTTATATATTTGTATTTTATTTTAAACAAATTTTGGTCTAAACTTTTAATTTTTTTTTATTTCGGAGGGGGCAAATGCACCCAATGCCCCCCCCCCCCTAGTTGCGCCACTGACTGTCAGTAACAATTTCCTCACAGTTGGAGATTCCAGAGACCAACCTCTGATGGCTCTCAATATGACTCACAAACCTTAGTCATTGTAGTCCAGATGATGTTGACCCAATGACCAAGGCAATGCACAATGCCTTGTAGAAGGTCAGCCGTGTTTCATACACTGGACAAGACCCAGCCATTATAGTTGCTAGTGACCAATGACTGTTTGAATGCCATGGACACTTGCAAGATTCATCATCGTGGTTTGGGTATCCTGATTGGTTATCTGATGCCAAGGTTGTGGTAGAGATATCGGAGAAGGAAATGTGTTCATTATTTGCTACTGAATTAAGAATAGTCTTATACTTTGCTGTCATAAAACAAAGTGTTTGGAACATAATTACATTAATTGACAGTAAAATATTCATGACAACTTCTATAGTCTGTATTTTGACAAATTGTACTTAGGTATAAAATGAATCTCTGAACACATTATGTTTATAATATATCTTAGACTTCAGTATTTGAGATGATTGATCTCATACCTATAGACTAAGCGTAAGATGATTGATATCATATCTATAAACTTCAATTGTGAGATGTTTGATCTCATGTCTCTGGACTTCCACAGTGAGACGATTATTCTCATATCTACGGACTTCTTTTATGAGAGTTGTTGATTGTCACATACAAATGACACTTTGTGAGTTGAATGTTCTCATATCTATTAACTTCAGTTCATAGCTTAGAAGTTAGATATGGTTGATTTGTATTTTGCGTAGTTAGCTCAATATTTATCTGCCTTTCTTCTCCAACAATTGTCCAGTAATTGTGTGATATTAAATGGACAATGAACAGTCTTTATTGTGTGGAAACTCTAACACATTGATTCATTAGAAATCTGATATTTTAAGCCTGACTTTTACATGAATGTAGTCATGCTGTTTCCATTCCGAGCACTGCCAATGGAGTTGATTGTGAATACATAGATGTAAACAGGCTGTTAGAGAAGTTTCGTATCATTCCGTTGCACTCTTGTAAACCAGTCTCTATTTTTCAATAAGTCAGACTTGAGAATTGTCAAGTGATGAAAATATTCAGCTTCAGTTTTAAAAGTAGATGTTTCAATAAAATCTGCTTACAACATCCTATTTAATCAGTTTATCTGTATCCCATGGTTTTACAGACATGGTTCAGTACTTTCACATGTAAATTCACAATGCGTTGATTGTTTTCATAAAATTATTTTTGTTTAAGTCTCTGCCTTGACTTATGTTATCTGGTACAGAACAGTTTCATTCTAAGTTGCGAAAGCAGTAAAATTTCTGATGATTGAGTAAACCATCCTTCCTTGAAATCGAAATTTTGTCACCATTCGGCATCACATGGTAAAACAATCCTTTGGATAGCTGTCTCATTTAGCTTTAGCATCTTGTTTTGTCACAGCACTGAAAGGTCCATCCTGGACCTGCTCTTTTGATCATTTCAACCCAAAAATGATCTAAAACTGGTACATCCCAGAAAGAAGAATCTGATAAAATATTCCAATGTTTCTCTTTAAATTGACTCATCATCACATTTACAGTATCGATGTTTCTATAATTTTCAGCTTCCACTTCAGTATCAAATTAATTAACGTCCATTCCATGTATTTCTGCGTCAATCTCTCCCATTTCTATACATATGATACTCAATCATGGTCCTGAATATGATACTCACTCATGGTTCTGAATATGATACTCACTCATGATTCTGAATATGATACTCACTCATGGTTCTGCATATGATACTCACTCATGGTTCTGAATATGATACTCATACAGGGCCCCGTGCACTGCTGCCCTGGTCGATTCCATTAAATCCCAGGCTACCGTGTTACAAATACATATAGTATGCCATAGTTCTGTGTCACTATCAATGCTGTACATCAGTGGTCCCCAACTCCGGGCCGCGGACCGGTACCGGTCCGTGGAACGAATGTTACAATAAATTATTTCCTTTTTATGTATTTATTTGGTGATTGTGCTACTTTCCATGGACGAGAAATAATCAACGCACCCTCTTCCAGTGGGCCGCAGTGAAATTATCGAACGCTGACTGGTCCGTGGCGAGAAAAAGGTTGGAGACCACTGAGTTTACATAACAGAGTGATGTCTGCCAATAAGCATTATAGAATAAGGGTGTGCCATTAGTACTAAGGTTTCTCTCCCGGCAAAGTTGGACCCCGGCCGAATTTCAGCTCATTAAACACTTCCCGGGAAATGTCTCTAATTATATCAAGGGATCCTGGGAAGTGTTGCTTAAATTCTATTTTTTTTTGTGAAATTTAAACAAATGTATATGTATAGATTTGTTTTACAGTAGTTTGTGTAAATGTTATTGTTCTTAAGCGGCAAGGACTTAAATTTATTATTTCGTTTAGGTCAAATTAACGCATTTAGGTGTTGCGTTGAAAAATTTAAACGCAACTTTTTTTTGACGCGTTAATCGTGCGTTAGTGCAGTTTAATCAGCAGCCCTAATAATTATCTAAATGTACCTATAGTCAGTGACGTCACTAAGGTTGGTGTCACCCGGTGCGGAAAATTAAGGGTGTCACCCCTCCCTTCCCCCATCAAGACATTCAACTTGAGGAATGGTACATATTTCGAATTTTCCTGCACTAAACCTGAGAGAATTTACTTTTAAATACTCTAAGCGATATAAAACGATAGTATTACTGACTGTATTTCAAAGAGATGTATATTACTGATTGTATTTAAGAGAGATGTATATTACTGACTGTTTTTCAGAAAGATGTATATTACTGACTGTATTTCAGAAAGACGTATATTACTGACTGTATTTCATAGAGATGTGTATTACTGGCTGTATTTCAGAAAGATGTATATTACTGACTGTATTTCAGAAAGACGTATATTACTGACTGTATTTCAGAGAGATGTATATTACTGACTGTATTTCAGAGAGATGTGTATTACTGGCTGTATTTCAGAAAGATGTATATTACTGACTGTATTTCAGAAAGATGTATATTACTGACTGTATTTCAGAGAGATGTATATTACTGACTGTATTTCAGAAAGATGTATATTACTGACTGTATTTCAGAAAGATGTATATTACTGACTGTATTTCAGAGAGATGTGTATTACTGACTGTATTTCAGAAAGATGTATATTACTGACTGTATTTCAGAAAGATGTATATTACTGACTGTATTTCAGAGAGATGTGTATTACTGACTGTATTTCAGAGAGATGTATATTACTGACTGTATTTCAGAGAGATGTATATTACTGACTGTATTTCAGAGAGATGTATATTACTGACTGTATTTCAGAAAGATGTATATTACTGACTGTATTTCAGAGAGACGTATATTACTGACTGTATTTCAGAGAGATGTATTTTACTGACTGTATTTCAGAAAGATGTATATTACTGACTGTATTTCAGAAAGATGTATATTACTGACTGTATTTCAGAAAGATGTATATTACTGACTGTATTTCAGAAAGATGTATATCACTGACTGTATTCCAGAAAGATGTATATTACTGACTGTATTTCAGAAAGATGTATATTACTGACTGTATTTCAGAAAGATGTATATTACTGACTGTATTTCAGAGAGATGTGTATTACTGACTGTATTTCAGAAAGATGTATATTACTGACTGTATTTCAGAGAGATGTATATTACTGACTGTATTTCAGAAAGATGTATATTACTGACTGTATTTTAGAGAGATGTATATTACTGACTGTATTTCAGAAAGATGTATAGTACTGACTGTATTTCAGAGTGATGTATATTACTGACTGTATTTCAGAAAGATGTATATTACTGACTGTATTTCAGAAAGATGTATATCACTGACTGTATTCCAGAAAGATGTATATTACTGACTGTATTTCAGAGAGATGTATATTACTGACTGTATTTCAGAGAGATGTGTATTACTGACTGTATTTCAGAGAGATGTATATTACTGACTGTATTTCAGAGAGATGTATATTACTGACTGTATTCCAGAAAGATGTATATTACTGACTGTATTTCAGAAAGATGTATATTACTGACTGTATTTCAGACAGATGTATATTACTGACTGTATTTCAGAGAGATGTATATTACTGACTGTATTTCAGAGAGATGTATATTACTGACTGTATTTCAGAGAGATGTGTATTACTGACTGTATTTCAGTGAGATGTATAGTACTGACTGTATTTCAGAAAGATGTATATTACTGACTGTATTTCAGAAAGATGTGTATTACTGACTGTATTCCTGAATGATGTATATTACTGACTGCAATTCAGACAGATGTATATTACTGACTGTATTTCAGAAAGATGTATATTACTGACTGTATTTCAGAAAGATGTATATTACTGACTGTATTTCAGAAAGATGTATATTACTGACTGTATTTCAGAAAGATGTATATTACTGACTGTATTTCAGAAAGATGTATATTACTGACTGTATTTCAGAGAGATGTGTATTACTGACTGTATTTCAGTGAGATGTCTATTACTGACTGTATTTCAGAAAGATGTATATTACTGACTGTATTTCAGAGAGATGTATATTACTGACTGTATTTCAGAAAGATGTATATCACTGACTGTATTTCAGAAAGATGTATATCACTGACTGTATTCCAGAAAGATGTATATTACTGACTGTATTTCAGAAAGATGTATATTACTGACTGTATTTCAGAAAGATGTATATTACTGACTGTATTTCAGAGAGATGTATATAACTGACTGTATTTTAGAAAGATGTATATTACTGACTGTATTTCAGAGAGATGTATATTACTGACTGTATTTCAGAAAGATGTATATTACTGACTGTATTTCAGAAAGATGTATATTACTGACTGTATTCCAGAAAGATGTATATTACTGACTGTATTTTAGAGAGATGTATATTACTGACTGTATTTCAGAGAGATGTGTATTACTGACTGTATTTCAGAGAGATGTATATTACTGACTGTATTTCAGAAAGATGTATATTACTGACTGTATTTCAGAGAGATGTGTATTACTGACTGTATTTCAGAGAGATGTATATTACTGACTGTATTTCAGAAAGATGTATATTACTGACTGTATTTCAGAAAGATGTATATTACTGACTGTATTCCTGAATGATGTATATTACTGACTGCATTTCAGACAGATGTATATTACTGACTGTATTTCAGAAAGATGTATATTACTGACTGTATTTCAGAAAGATGTATATTACTGACTGTATTTCAGAAAGATGTATATTACTGACTGTATTTCAGAAAGTTGTATATTACTGACTGTATTTCAGAAAGATGTATATTACTGACTGTATTTCAGAGAGATGTGTATTACTGACTGTATTTCAGTGAGATGTCTATTACTGACTGTATTTCAGAAAGATGTATATTACTGACTGTATTTTAGAGTGATGTATATTACTGACTGTATTTCAGAAAGATGTATAACACTGACTGTATTTCAGAAAGATGTATATTACTGACTGTATTTCAGAAAGATGTATATTACTGACTGTATTTCAGAAAGATGTATATTACTGACTGTATTTCAGAGAGATGTGTATTACTGACTGTATTTCAGTGAGATGTCTATTACTGACTGTATTTCAGAAAGATGTATATTACTGACTGTATTTTAGAGAGATGTATATTACTGACTGTATTTCAGAAAGATGTATATTACTGACTGTATTTCAGAAAGATGTATATTACTGACTGTATTTCAGAAAGATGTATATTACTGACTGTATTTCAGAGAGATGTATATTACTGACTGTATTTCAGAAAGATGTATATTACTGACTGTATTTCAGAGAGATGTATATTACTGACTGTATTTCAGAAAGATGTATATTACTGACTGTATTTCAGAGAGATGTATATTACTGACTGTATTTCAGAAAGATGTATATTACTGACTGTATTTCAGAAAGATGTATATTACTGACTGTATTTCAGAGAGATGTGTATTACTGACTGTATTTCAGTGAGATGTATATTACTGACTGTATTTCAGAAAGATGTATATTACTGACTGTATTTCAGAGAGATGTGTATTACTGACTGTATTTCAGAGAGATGTATATTACTGACTGTATTTCAGAAAGATGTATATTACTGACTGTATTTAAGACAGATGTATATTACTGACTGTATTTCAGAGAGATGTATATTACTGACTGTATTTCAGAGAGATGTATATTACTGACTGTATTTCAGAAAGATGTATATTACTGACTGTATTTCAGAAAGATGTAATCTACTGACTGTTTTCAGAAAGGTGTATATTACTGACTGTATTTCAGAAAGATGTATAGTACTGACTGTTTTCAGAAGTGTATATTACTGATTATTTAGAGATGTATATTACTGACTGTATTTCAGAAAATGTATATTACTTACTGTATTTCAGAAAGATGTATAGTACTGACTGTTTTCAGAAAGGTGTATATTACTGACTGTATTTCAAAGAGATGTATATTACTGACTGTATTTCAGAGAGATGTATATTACTGACTGTATTCCAGAAAGATGTATATTACTGACTGTATTTCAGAAAGATGTATATTACTGACTGTATTTCAGACAGATGTATATTACTGACTGTATTTCAGCGAGATGTATATTACTGACTGTATTTTAGAGAGATGTATATTACTGACTGTATTTCAGAGAGATGTGTATTACTGACTGTATTTCAGAGAGATGTATATTACTGACTGTATTTCAGAAAGATGTATATTACTGACTGTATTTCAGAAAGATGTGTATTACTGACTGTATTTCTGAATGATGTATATTACTGACTGTATTTAGAAGATGTATATTACTGACTGTATTTCAGAGAGATGTATATTACTGACTGTAGTTCAGAAAGATGTATATTACTGACTGTATTTCAGAAAGATGTATATTACTGACTGTATTTCAGAAAGATGTATATTACTGACTGTATTTCAGAAAGATGTATATTACTGACTGTATTTCAGAGAGATGTATATTACTGACTGTATTTCAGAGAGATGTCTATTACTGACTGTATTTCAGAAAGATGTATATTACTGACTGTATTTCAGATGATGTATATTACTGATTATTTCAGAAAGATGTATATCATGATGTATTTCAGAAGGTATATTACTGACTGTATTTCAGAAAGATGTATATTACTGAGTGTATTTCTGAAAGATGTATATTACTGACTGTATTTCAGAAAGATGTATATTACTGACTGTATTTCAGAGAGATGTGTATTACTGACTGTATTTCAGAAAGATGTATATTACTGACTGTATTTAAGAGTGATGTATATTACTGACTGTATTTCAGAAAGATGTATATCACTGACTGTATTTCAGAAAGATGTATATTACTGACTGTATTTCAGAAAGATGTATATTACTGACTGTATTTCAGAGAGATGTATATTACTGACTGTATTTCAGAGAGATGTGTATTACTGACTGTATTTCAGAGAGATGTATATTACTGACTGTATTTCAGAAAGATGTATATTACTGACTGTATTTCAGAGAGATGTGTATTACTGACTGTATTTCAGTGAGATGTATATTACTGACTGTATTTCAGAAAGATGTATATTACTGACTGTATTTCAGAAAGATGTGTATTACTGACTGTATTCCTGAATGATGTATATTACTGACTGCAATTCAGACAGATGTATATTACTGACTGTATTTCAGAGAGATGTATATTACTGACTGTAGTTCAGAAAGATGTATATTACTGACTGTATTTCAGAAAGATGTATATTACTGACTGTATTTCAGAAAGATGTATATTACTGACTGTATTTCAGAGAGATGTATATTACTGACTGTATTTCAGAGAGATGTATATTACTGACTGTATTTCAGTGAGATGTATATTACTGACTGTATTTCAGAAAGATGTATATTACTGACTGTATTTTAGAGAGATGTATATTACTGACTGTATTTTAGAGAGATGTATATTACTGACTGTATTTCAGAGAGATGTATATTACTGACTGTATTTCAGAAAGATGTATATTACTGACTGTATTTCAGAGAGATGTATATTACTGACTGTATTTCAGAGAGATGTATATTACTGACTGTATTTCAGAGAGATGTGTATTACTGACTGTATTTCAGAGAGATGTATATTACTGACTGTATTTCAGAGTGATGTATATTACTGACTGTATTTCAGAAAGATGTATATTACTGACTGTATTTCAGAAAGATGTATATTACTGACTGTATTTCAGAAAGATGTATATTACTGACTGTATTTCAGAAAGATGTATATTACTGACTGTATTTCAGAGAGATGTATATTACTGACTGTATTTCAGTGAGATGTATATTACTGACTGTATTTCAGAAAGATGTATATTACTGACTGTATTTCAGAGAGATGTGTATTACTGACTGTATTTCAGAGAGATGTATATTACTGACTGTATTTCAGACAGATGTATATTACTGACTGTATTTCAGAGAGATGTATATTACTGACTGTAGTTCAGAAAGATGTATATTACTGACTGTATTTCAGAAAGATGTATATTACTGACTGTATTTCAGAAATGTGTATATTACTGACTGTATTTCAGAAAGATGTATATTACTGACTGTATTTCAGAGAGATGTGTATTACTGACTGTATTTCAGAAAGATGTATAGTACTGACTGTATTTCAGAAAGATGTATATTACTGACTGTATTTTAGAGAGATGTGTATTACTGACTGTATTTCAGAGAGATGTATATTACTGACTGTATTTCAGAAAGATGTATATTACTGACTGTATTTCAGACAGATGTATATTACTGACTGTATTTCAGAGAGATGTATATTACTGACTGTATTTCAGAAAGATGTATATTACTGACTGTATTTCAGAAAGATGTATATTACTGACTGTATTTCAGAGAGATGTGTATTACTGACTGTATTTCAGAAAGATGTATATTACTGACTGTATTTCAGAGAGATGTATATTACTGACTGTATTTAGAAAGATGTATATTACTGACTGTATTCCAGAAGATGTATATTACTGACTGTATTTCAGAAAGATGTATATTACTGACTGTATTTCAGAGATGTATTATGATGTTTAGGATGTATATTACTGACTGTATTTCAGAAAGATGTATATTACTGACTGTATTTCAGAAGATGTATATTACTGACTGTATTCCAGAAAGATGTATATTACTGACTGTATTTCAGAAAGATGTATATTACTGACTGTATTTCAGATAGATGTATATTACTGACTGTATTTCAGAAAGATGTATATTACTGACTGTATTTCAGAAAGATGTATATTACTGACTGTATTTCAGAGAGATGTATTACTGATTATTTCAGAGAGTGTATATTACTGACTGTATTTCAGAAGATGTATATTACTGACTGTATTTAGAAAGATGTGTATTACTGACTGTATTTCTGATGTGTATATTACTGATGTTTCAGAAGATGTATATTACTGACTGTATTCAGAAAGATGTATATTACTGACTGTATTTAGAAAGATGTATATTACTGACTGTATTTCAGAAGATGTGTATTACTGACTGTATTTCAGTAGATGTATATTACTGACTGTATTTCAGAAAGATGTATATTACTGACTGTATTTCAGAGAGATGTATATTATGAGTATTTAGAAGATGTATATTACTGACTGTATTTCAGAAAGATGTATATTACTGACTGTATTTCAGAGAGATGTTATTACTGACTGTATTTCAGAGAGATGTATATTACTGACTGTATTTCAGAAAGATGTATATTACTGACTGTATTTCAGAAGATGTATATTACTGACTGTATTTCAGAGAGATGTATATTACTGACTGTATTTCAGAAAGATGTATATTACTGACTGTATTCAGAAAGATGTATATTACTGACTGTATTTCGAGAGATGTGTATTACTGACTGTATTTCAGAAAGATGTATAATACTGACTGTATTTAAGAGTGTGTATATACTGAGTATTTCAGAAAGATGTATATTACTGACTGTATTTAAAGATGTATATTACTGACTGTATTTCAGAGAGATGTGTATTACTGACTGTATTTCAGAGAGATGTATATTACTGACTGTATTTCAGAAGATGTATATTACTGACTGTATTTCAGAAAGATGTATATCACTGAGTATTTAGAAAGATGTATATTACTGATGTATTCCAGAAAGATGTATATTACTGACTGTATTTCAGAAAGATGTATATTACTGACTGTATTTCAGAGAGATGTGTATTACTGACTGTATTTCAGTGAGATGTATATTACTGACTGTATTTCAGAAAGATGTATATTACTGACTGTATTTCAGAGAGATGTGTATTACTGACTGTATTTCAGTGAGATGTATATTACTGACTGTATTTCAGAAAGATGTATATTACTGACTGTATTTCAGAAAGATGTTATTACTGACTGTATTTGAATATGTATATTACTGATGTTCAGAAGATGTATATTACTGACTGTATTTCAGAGAGATGTATATTACTGACTGTAGTTCAGAAAGATGTATATTACTGACTGTATTTCAGAAAGATGTATATTACTGACTGTATTTCAGACAGATGTATATTACTGACTGTATTTCAGAGAGATGTATATTACTGACTGTATTTCAGAGAGATGTATATTACTGACTGTATTTCAGAAAGATGTATTTTACTGACTGTATTCCAGAAAGATGTATATTACTGACTGTTTTTTAGAGTGATGTATATTACTGACTGTATTTCAGAAAGATGTATATCACTGACTGTATTTCAGAAAGATGTATATCACTGACTGTATTCCAGAAAGATGTATATTACTGACTGTATTTCAGAAAGATGTATATTACTGACTGTATTTCAGAAAGATGTATATTACTGACTGTATTTCAGAGAGATGTATATTACTGACTGTATTTCAGAGTGATGTATATTACTGACTGTATTTCAGAGAGATGTATATTACTGACTGTATTCCTGAATGATGTATATTACTGACTGCAATTCAGACAGATGTGTATTACTGACTGTATTTCAGAAAGATGTATATTACTGACTGTATTTTAGAGTGATGTATATTACTGACTGTATTTCAGAAAGATGTATAACACTGACTGTATTTCAGAAAGATGTATATCACTGACTGTATTCCAGAAAGATGTATATTACTGACTGTATTTCAGAAAGATGTATATTACTGACTGTATTTCAGAGAGATGTGTATTACTGACTGTATTTCAGTGAGATGTATATTACTGACTGTATTTCAGAAAGATGTATATTACTGACTGTATTTCACAAAGATGTATATTACTGGCTGTATATCAGAGAGATGTGTATTACTGGCTGTATTTCAGAAAGATGTATATTACTGACTGTATTTCAGAAAGACGTATATTACTGACTGTATTTCAGAGAGATGTATATTACTGACTGTATTTCAGAAAGATGTATATTACTGACTGTATTTCAGAGAGATGTATATTACTGGCTGTATTTCAGAAAGATGTATAGTACTGACTGTATTTCAGAAAGATGTATATTACTGACTGTATTTCAGAGAGATGTGTATTACTGACTGTATTTCAGAGAGATGTATATTACTGACTGTATTTCAGAAAGATGTATATTACTGACTGTATTTCAGAGAGATGTGTATTACTGACTGTATTTCAGAAAGATGTATAGTACTGACTGTATTTCAGAAAGATGTATATTACTGACTGTATTTCAGAGAGATGTGTATTACTGACTGTATTTCAGAGAGATGTATATTACTGACTGTATTTCAGAAAGATGTATATTACTGACTGTATTTCAGAAAGATGTATATTACTGACTGTATTTCAGAGAGATGTGTATTACTGACTGTATTTCAGTGAGATGTATATTACTGACTGTATTTCAGAAAGATGTATATTACTGACTGTATTTTAGAGAGATGTATATTACTGACTGTATTTCAGAAAGATGTATATTACTGACTGTATTTCAGAAAGATGTATATCACTGACTGTATTCCAGAAAGATGTATATTACTGAGTGTATTTCTGAAAGATGTATATTACTGACTGTATTTCAGAAAGATGTATATTACTGACTGTATTTCAGAGAGATGTGTATTACTGACTGTATTTCAGAAAGATGTATATTACTGACTGTATTTAAGAGTGATGTATATTACTGACTGTATTTCAGAAAGATGTATAACACTGACTGTATTTCAGAAAGATGTATATTACTGACTGTATTTCAGACAGATGTATATTACTGACTAAATTTCAGAAAGTTGTATATTACTGACTGTATTTTAGAGAGATGTATATTACTGACTGTATTTCAGAGAGATGTATATTACTGACTGTATTTCAGAGAGATGAGTATTTCTGACTGTATTTCAGAGAGATGTATATTACTGACTGTATTTCAGAATGATGTATATTACTGACTGTATTTCAGAAAGATGTATATTACTGACTGTATTCCTGAATGATGTATATTACTGACTGTATTTCAGAAAGATGTATATTACTGACTGTATTCCAGAGAGATGTATATTACTGACTGTATTTCAGAGAGATGTATATTACTGACTGTATTTCAGAAAGATGTATATTACTGACTGTATTTCAGAGAGATGTATATTACTGACTGTATTTCAGAAAGATGTATATTACTGACTGTATTTCAGAGAGATGTGTATTACTGACTGTATTTCAGAGAGATGTATATTACTGACTGTATTTCAGAAAGATGTATATTACTGACTGTATTTTAGAGAGATGTATATTACTGACTGTATTTCAGAAAGATGTATATTACTGACTGTATTTCAGAAAGATGTATATTACTGACTGTATTTCAGAAAGATGTATATTACTGAGTGTATTTCAGAAAGATGTATATTACTGACTGTATTTCAGAAAGATGTATATTACTGACTGTATTTCAGAGAGATGTGTATTACTGACTGTATTTCAGAGAGATGTATATTACTGACTGTATTTCAGAGAGATGTATATTACTGACTGTATTTCAGAAAGATGTATATTACTGACTGTATTTCAGAGAGATGTTTATTACTATGTTTTAGAAAGATGTATATTACTGACTGTATTTCAGAAAGATGTATATTACTGACTGTATTTCAGAGAGATGTATATTACTGACTGTATTTCAGAGAGATGTATATTACTGACTGTATTTCAGAGAGATGTATATTACTGACTGTATTTCAGAGAGATGTATATTACTGACTGTATTTCAGAGAGATGTATATTACTGACTGTATTTCAGAGAGATGTATATTACTGACTGTATTTCAGAGAGATGTATATTACTGACTGTATTCCAGAAAGATGTATATTACTGACTATATTTCAGAGAGATGTATTTTACTGACTGTATTTCAGAGAGATGTGTATTACTGACTGTATTTCAGTGAGATGTATATTACTGACTGTATTTCAGAAAGATGTATATTACTGACTGTATTTCAGAAAGATGTATATTACTGACTGTATTCCTGAATGATGTATATTACTGACTGCATTTTAGACAGATGTATATTACTGACTGTATTTCAGAAAGATGTATATTACTGACTGTATTTCAGAAAGATGTATATTACTGACTGTATTTCAGAGAGATGTATATTACTGACTGTATTTCAGAGAGATGTATATTACTGACTGTATTTCAGAAAGATGTATATTACTGACTGTATTTCAGAGAGATGTGTATTACTGACTGTATTTCAGTGAGATGTATATTACTGACTGTATTTCAGAAAGATGTATATTACTGACTGTATTTAGAGGATGTATATTACTGACTGTATTTAGAAGATGTATATTACTGATATTTAGAAATGTATATTACTGACTGTATTTCAGAAAGATGTATATTAGTGACTGTATTTCAGAGAGATGTGTATTACTGACTGTATTTAGTGAGATGTCTATTACTGACTGTATTTCAGAAATATGTATATTACTGACTGTTTTTAGAGAGATGTATATTACTGACTGTATTTCAGAAAGATGTATATTACTGACTGTATTTCAGAAAGATGTATATTACTGACTGTATTTCAGAGAGATGTATATTACTGACTGTATTTCTGAAAGATGTATATTACTGACTGTATTTCAGAAAGATGTATATTACTGACTGTATTTCAGAGAGATGTATATTACTGACTGCTACGACCAGATTTTTACAGACAGAAATGGCCATCAAAATGATAAATACAGGTCAGCACATTCAAACGACTCTGTACAAAGCAGCCATTCCAGGAGGCATTCTGCTTCCTCTACGTATGTCACCTAGACCAAGGTCAAGGTCAGCCTCAAGTCTAGGTCTGAGGTCCAGGACATCTAGAAAGCCATCCCGCCATCATTCAAGATCGAGATCACGTGACGGACCACACAGATATAAAAGATTCTAAAAGTTCGTAAGAGAAGAAGCAGAAGGTATTCTAATTCGCCACCAAGAATCACATTACAAAAAAAGACAGCCTAAGTCAGACCATTACAGAAGTGGAACATTGTCTAAAAGGTGTAGAAAATGAAAACAATTCTGGAAGTTATAGTGAAAAAATAATTCACATAAGAAAAGGAAATCATATGTCATCTTATTCAGAAATGGCTCATGATTCAGAAGGGAAGAGGAATTGAACAATAGGAACAATCATAAAATATCAAAAATTAGAAAATCCTCTGATCCTGAAACAGTATTGATACTGAGTATGAATATGTTGAGAAGACAAAAGAATCATTGGTTCAGTAGGCCATATTGGAATGTTTATAGTGATTCTCGCATATTGTTTAGTTGTTCATGAATACATTGACGCAAAAGACAAGTTTCCTGAGCACGCTATTAACTTTTATTTCAGTTCTCTGTCTGTTGCAGTTGATAAAAAATACATGTACCATTCAAAAGTATATTAAGAGTGCTTTGTAAATATTTTAATTTCTGTAATTACAAAAAAATCGAATCAAGTTTTCAAAAAATAATTTGATAAAACTAATTAGGTAAAAATGCAGAAATTGTGTCTTTACCCCTTTATTTGTTGGATTCTCTGAGAATCAGGTCTAACGATGACATAAATTAATCAGGGATGAAGTTTATTTTATTCAGACCAATTGACAATTAGAATTTTTATAATAATAGAATCAATTTAAATGTAATACAATTAAAATTTTCATTTTTCCCGCCAAGTCTTTTTTAGTTTGTGAAAAGTAGTATGGGTCCATTGGGCAGCCTGTTAAGTTTTTTCTTAAATACTTGCCAATTGAAATATTTCAAGGGTCACTGTTAACCTCAAAGTAAATAAAAGATTGTTTAATTAAATTCAATACATTGGCTATAATGAACACTGAAACCATGGTTCACTCTGTGTTTCTGGATACATTTTATGAGTAACTGAACATGAGAGAAAGTAAGTATTTTTATTTACCTATAGCCTTATTGGCTTATTAAGCTTAATAAATGTTCAAAAATGTGTTAAAGCTTTCCCATTAATGTACTTAAATTTGTTAAAATTATGAATCTGTAACAAAAATGTAAAAAATCTGTCATTTATATGTTGTTTTGTCACACCTTTGACTTATATGCCAATTTAAAAACAATGCTCTGTTTGAACCATTAATCAGTTTTGATTATTAAAAGCATTAAAAAATTAAGCTATTTCTATGTTATAAAGTTATAATATGTGACTTATAAGTTTACAGAAAATTTATTTCAAAAACAAAACTTTTTTGAAGATGAGTGAAAAATTTTCAATTTTTGAGATCTAGTAAACTCACATTCTTCAATAAAACAAAACTTAAATATTATTTTTCAGTTTGAAAATATTTACTTTTCGTTTACACATGTTCTCTTTATCTTGGTAAAAAAATGTATGTTCCCTTAGCTTAATAGGCCATCTGAGTGCATGAAGTGTAGAATTCATCTGTTACCATACCATATGAAGGGATTGTGGTGTATGTAGCCCTTTACACAGGTACATCTATAGCTACGGAGGGGGAGACTTAACACCTAATATCACCTGGAAAGATTCCCTTGTTTCTCACAGAGTATCGAACCCAGGACCAGAATCTCTACACTGCTCTGCCATCTGTCCACCTTATTATCTTTGTGACACATTTTTAAATTGTTTTAATCATGGAATTAAGTTTTTAATTTCAAGAAAATTACTACCAAAACAAATAAAGTTTGCTAATTTGTGTATCCTTTACATTTTAAAATGTTTTATTTCTAAGTACAGTAATTCAGTCATTGTACAGACTGTATATGTTTATTTACAAGAACAAATATATTTCATTGTTTTCCACTTTATAAGTCTGGTTAGAAATTGGCAAACTACGGTTATTTTAGCCTGTTAGCTATTTGACCCAACAACCTCTACTTCCTTGTTCATTCATATCAACTGACATTTACTTTAAATGCACAGCCATTATTCCATCCCTACTGTCAAATTAAAAAAGAACCCAATATGGACAGAATTTGAAAAGTTTGCCCAATCAGTGAAATTGTTTTAAAAATGTAAATAATTTTCAATACATGACACAAACAAAATAATTTGCCTATTTTAGGACGTTTATTCTTTTCCGCTCATATGGTGAAGTATGATATTAAGTGTTAAATTTTCATAAAAATGTTTAAATTAATATCACAATAAATTGTTCTCAATCAAATTGTACATGTAATCTGCTGCACTGCAGAACACACACAAACATACGAAGCAGGCATAAACCCACTGAAATCACTGTATGTAACATTTAACAGTGAAACAATTTTGAATAACTGAATGTATGCAGTAAAAATGAAATGAAACATTTATCTCAAGTTGTGCATTGTCTACTCATAAATTGGCTACTTGGACTCAAGAGAATAACTGTAAACATGCAGTAATAAAAAATTCCTGTGGTTTAAAGGTGAAAGTCAGAATCAGACTACCCGAGAAAGTAAATACGAAATAATTTTCTTAACCTAATGTGACTTGAAGAAATAGATACAATATATAAAAGGTGCTGACTGTAAATAGATATTAAGGGAACCTATATCATATTTTCTCAAAATTTTCTAATTAAAATACTTAACATCAACAAATACCATTACCGTTTATTTATATTTTTTTAAATTATCTGTTATATTTAATTATATGTCCCACATTATTTCATTGACTGCATTTATGTCAAATTAGCTTCACTGACCCCCAGGAAAGCTTAAAAGAAATAGTAATTTTCCTGGCCTGTTTTACATTATTGAACTTGAAAAAAAAAAAGGCACAATATAAATGTGTATACAATGTTTAGCAAAAGCCACTAGCAGCTGCTGAAGGTTGTTTTTTTTATTAATATTAAAACAGTAACAAAATAATAGGCAATAGATCACTTTAAACAATAACATTATAAAAATATGTGTCCTTCCATCCTTATTTCTCCAAGAAAATCTGGCTCTGTGAGACTAAAATATTCATGTGCACAATGTCAGACCCTTTAACTCCCAACCATGAAACCGGAACTCTTCAAAAAAACCTTTCCTAGGCAGTCGTCTAGTCTGCCTATCCAGAAGAATATATCTGCTGATGCCAGGGGGGTGTGCCTAGGCAGTCGTTAAGTCTACCTATCCAGAAGAATATATCTGCTGATGCCATGGGGGTGTACCTAGGCAGTCGTCTAGTCTACCTATCCAGAAGAATATATCTGCTGATGCCATGGGGGTGTACCCTAGGCAGTCGTCTAGTCTACCTATCCAGAAGAATATATCTGCTGATGCCATGGGGGTGTACCTAGGCAGTCGTCTAGTCTACCTATCCAGAAGAATATATCTGCTGATGCCATGGGGGTGTACCTAGGCAGTCGTCTAGTCTACCTATCCAGAAGAATATATCTGCTGATGCCATGGGGGTGTACCTAGGCAGTCGTCTAGTCTCTCCAGAAGAATATATCTGCTGATGCCATGGGGGTGTACCTAGGCAGTCGTCTAGTCTACCTATCCAGAAGAATATATCTGCTGATGCCATGGGGTGTACCTAGGCAGTCGTCTAGTCTACCTATCCAGAAGAATATATCTGCTGATGCCATGGGGGTGTACCTAGGCAGTCGTCTAGTCTACCTATCCAGAAGAATATATCTGCTGATGCCATGGGGGTGTACCTAGGCAGTCGTCTAGTCTACCTATCCAGAAGAATATATCTGCTGATGCCATGGGGGTGTACCTAGGCAGTCGTCTAGTCTACCTATCCAGAAGAATATATCTGCTGATGCCATGGGGGTGTGCCTAGGCAGTCGTCTAGTCTACCTATCCAGAAGAATATATCTGCTGATGCCATGGGGGTGTACCTAGGCAGTCGTCTAGTCTACCTATCCAGAAGAATATATCTGCTGATGCCATGGGGGTGTACCTAGGCAGTCGTCTAGTCTACCTATCCAGAAGAATATATCTGCTGATGCCATGGGGGTGTGCCTAGGCAGTCGTCTAGTCTACCTATCCAGAAGAATATATCTGCTGATGCCATGGGGGTGTGCCTAGGACGTCGTCTAGTCTACCTATCCAGAAGAATTTATCTGCTGATGCCATGGGGGTGTGCCTAGGCAGTCGTCTAGTCTACCTATCCAGAAGAATATATCTGCTGATGCCATGGGGGTGTGCCTAGGCAGTCGTCTAGTCTACCTATCCAGAAGAATATATCTGCTGATGCCATGGGGGTGTGCCTAGGCAGTCGTCTAGTCTACCTATCCAGAAGAATATATCTGCTGATGCCATGGGGGTGTGCCTAGGCAGTCGTCTAGTCTACCTATCCAGAAGAATATATCTGCTGATGCCATGGGGGTGTGCCTAGGCAGTCGTCTAGTCTACCTATCCAGAAGAATATATCTGCTGATGCCATGGGGGTGTGCCTAGGCAGTCGTCTAGTCTACCTATCCAGAAGAATATATCTGCTGATGCCATGGGGGTGTTCCTAGGCAGTCGTCTAGTCTACCTATCCAGAAGAATATATCTGCTGATGCCATGGGGGTGTTCCTAGGCAGTCGTCTAGTCTACCTATACAGAAGAATATATCTGCTGATGCCATGGGGGTGTGCCTAGGCAGTCGTCTAGTCTACCTATCCTAAAGAATGTATCTGCTGATGCCATGGGGGTGTACCTAGGCAGTCGTCTAGTCTACCTATCCAGAAGAATATATCTGCTGATGCCATGGGGGTGTACCTAGGCAGTCGTCTAGTCTACCTATCCAGAAGAATATATCTGCTGATGCCATGGGGGTGTACCTAGGCAGTCGTCTAGTCTACCTATCCAGAAGAATATATCTGCTGATGCCATGGGGGTGTACCTAGGCAGTCGTCTAGTCTACCTATCCAGAAGAATATATCTGCTGATGCCATGGGGGTGTACCTAGGCAGTCGTCTAGTCTACCTATCCAGAAGAATATATCTGCTGATGCCATGGGGGTGTACCTAGGCAGTCGTCTAGTCTACCTATCCAGAAGAATATATCTGCTGATGCCATGGGGTGTACCTAGGCAGTCGTCTAGTCTACCTATCCAGAAGAATATATCTGCTGATGCCATGGGGGTGTACCTAGGCAGTCGTCTAGTCTACCTATCCAGAAGAATATATCTGCTGATGCCATGGGGGTGTACCTAGGCAGTCGTCTAGTCTACCTATCCAGAAGAATATATCTGCTGATGCCATGGGGGTGTACCTAGGCAGTCGTCTAGTCTACCTATCCAGAAGAATATATCTGCTGATGCCATGGGGGTGTACCTAGGCAGTCGTCTAGTCTACCTATCCAGAAGAATATATCTGCTGATGCCATGGGGGTGTGCCTAGGCAGTCGTCTAGTCTACCTATCCAGAAGAATATATCTGCTGATGCCATGGGGGTGTGCCTAGGCAGTCGTCTAGTCTACCTATCCAGAAGAATATATCTGCTGATGCCATGGGGGTGTACCTAGGCAGTCGTCTAGTCTACCTATCCAGAAGAATATATCTGCTGATGCCATGGGGGTGTACCTAGGCAGTCGTCTAGTCTACCTATCCAGAAGAATATATCTGCTGATGCCATGGGGGTGTGCCTAGGCAGTCGTCTAGTCTACCTATCCAGAAGAATATATCTGCTGATGCCATGGGGGTGTGCCTAGGCAGTCGTCTAGTCTACCTATCCAGAAGAATATATCTGCTGATGCCATGGGGGTGTGCCTAGGCAGTCGTCTAGTCTACCTATCCAGAAGAATATATCTGCTGATGCCATGGGGGTGTGCCTAGGCAGTCGTCTAGTCTACCTATCCAGAAGAATATATCTGCTGATGCCATGGGGGTGTTCCTAGGCAGTCGTCTAGTCTACCTATCCAGAAGAATATATCTGCTGATGCCATGGGGGTGTACCTAGGCAGTCGTCTAGTCTACCTATCCAGAAGAATATATCTGCTGATGCCATGGGGGTGTGCCTAGGCAGTCGTCTAGTCTACCTATCCAGAAGAATATATCTGCTGATGCCATGGGGGTGTGCCTAGGCAGTCGTCTAGTCTACCTATCCAGAAGAATATATCTGCTGATGCCATGGGGGTGTTCCTAGGCAGTCGTCTAGTCTACCTATCCAGAAGAATATATCTGCTGATGCCATGGGGGTGTTCCTAGGCAGTCGTCTAGTCTACCTATACAGAAGAATATATCTGCTGATGCCATGGGGGTGTGCCTAGGCAGTCGTCTAGTCTACCTATCCTAAAGAATGTATCTGCTGAAGGCTATGATGCCATTAATACGGCCCTGTATCGTCCAGTTTTTCGTGTACATATGTACACGATGCCTGTCTGTCAATGTATGCCTATCAATGTATGTCTGTGTCTGTCTTTGTCTGTATTTGTCTGTCTGTGTCTATCTGTATCTGTCTGTCGGTCTTTGTCAGTCTGTGTTTGTCTATGTCTGTCTGTGTCTGTCTATGTATATCTATGTCTGTATGTCTATGTATGCCTATGTCTGTATGTCTATGTTTGTATGTCTATGTCTGTATGTCTATGTCTGTATGTCTATGTCTGAATGTCTAAGTCTGTATGTCTATGTCTGTATGTCTATGACTGTATGTCTATGTATGTCTGTCTATGTCTATCTGTCTAAGTCACACTGTATGACTATGTCTGTCTATATCAGTCTGTCTATGTCAGTCTGTCTATGTCTGTCTGTCTATGTCTGTATGTCTATGTCTGTATGTCTATGTCTGTATGTCTATGTCTGTATGTCTATGTCTGTATGTCTATGTCTGTATGTCTATGTCTGTATGTCAATGTATGTCTATGTCAATGTATGTCAATGTATGTCAATGTCTGTCTATGTCTGTCTGTCTGTCTATGTCTGTCCATGTCTCTCTATGTCTGTCTGTCTATGTCTGGCAGATCGAAGAAGTCAGTCCCACGATACACTCACACTCACACATGGGAATAGGCCGTATGACAGTTTTAAGCCACTAAAATGAGCAGTTCTTCAACCTTTTGGTTTCCACCAAGTGAGCCGTGGCTTGATAGACGCGGGTACATTGTGTCGCTCTGGGAGCCGGCGGTGCAGCAGGGCGGATGGAAGACATTTAAAACAAACTACGTCGGTCTAACGGCGAAGGAAAGCAGACGGGCGGACACATTCGTCAGACGTTCGAACCGCAGGGTTCCCGCGCACGACCTTTAAGAGGAAGGCATTGATTGGATATTGAATTGATGGCTGTAGATGAAGATTACATCTTTGTTGATATTCTAGTGTCACGTGATATGAGGGTAGACCTTTTGTTTTTATGTGTTAGTTGTACATTCTGTTTGTAATAAAACCCTGGCCAGATGAAGTACCCAGATGAACGGAAGTTCATACAGGCCAGATGCAAAAAGCTTCGTCAAAAAAAAAAAAAGAGGGAAGAAAGATTAAAAATTTACAATTTGAAGATAAAAAAAATCAACAAAATTAAAAAAAATGTTAAAGAAAGCCTTGTGACACACATAAACACACACACACACACACACACACACACATACAGGCAGACAGACAGACAGGCAGTCAGGTAGATTGATGGATGGATGGATGGATGGATGGATGGATGGATGGATGGATGGATAGATGGATGGATGGATGGATGGATGGATGGATGGATGGATGGATGGATGGATGGATGGATGGATGGATGGATAGATAGATAGATAGATAGATAGATAGATAGATAGATAGATAGATAGATAGATAGATAGATAGATAGATAGATAGATAGATAGATAGATAGATAGATAGATAGATAGATAGATAGATAGATAGATAGATAGATAGATAGATAGATAGATAGATAGATAGATAGATAGATAGATAGATAGATAGATAGATAGATAGATAGATAGATAGATAGATAGATAGATAGATAGATAGATAGATAGATAGATAGATAGATAGATAGATAGAGTATTTTTGTTTTTTGGTGATGTCTGCATTCATTAAACTTCCATATTCCCTAATTACTTATACTCTGATAAAAAAAAAACAACACGTAATGAGATATTCAGTTATTTAAAGATGATTTTTTTTTCTGCCATTTCATGAAAATATCTTCAGAAAATTTGTTTCCCAAGTTCCATTGAGTTCAAAGATGACGTGTGCTGGACATATTCATGGACAAAATAACTTTGATTTAGTCTTGTTTCGCAATCGCCAAGATAAAGAACGGGGGAATAGAATCCTGCTGAACTGTGTGTATGAAGACGAGGGGATCATTGAGTTCCATTTTCACTCCACACACAAAGTTTTTACATCTCTTCTTCTTTTGTAATACGTTATCAAGATGAAACTGGACAAGGAACACTCCAGAGAGTTGGCGTTGGTTTATTTGTTTCTCGCTCACTTCCTTTCTTGGTGGAATAATCTCTCTTTCTTTCTCTCTCTTTCTTTCTTTCTCTCTGTTTCTTTCTGCTTCTTTCTGGCTCTTTCTTTCTCCATCTGTCTTTCTTAGTGACTGTTTATTTTGAGATTATGAAACCAATTTTTAAATACACTCTCCAAACAACGTAATTAATAAACCATTTTCAACATTTTTTAAGTAGATAAATATTTTAATAACTAAAATGCGCACAACTTGTCTAAAGATAGGGGGAAGTCAAGTAATATTTATCTATAAATGACCGAATTTTTTTTTTTTCAAATGTATGTTTTACTGCTGTAGTCCACAGTACAGTGAAGATGACAGTATGAAACATTTGGGTCTTACATATCTATACTAATTAGCACATTAGTTGACTGCATCCCATGCTATAAGTAAGTACAATAATGAAGAGATCAGGAAGAGGAGATGGGGCTGCATAGGCCACACATTACGAAAGCCAGCAAGTAACATCAGTGACATCACTAGGCAAGTAACATCACTAGGCAAGCATTGAGATGGAATCATCAAGGAAAAAGAAAGAGAGGCCGGCCAAGAAACACCTGGAGGCGAGAATTTGAAGCAGACATCACCAGGATGGGGTTTAGGCCCATACTCCGATAGGAGTGACGGGCAATGATGATGATGATTGTTCAATATCAGGAGACCTCCTGACTACATTGGGGCTCATCAAGACGGCCCTGACAGTCTAAACAACCAAATAGTGACTCAGCGTCAGTCATCTCCATCTTCACGGTGCATGATAGACACATAGACATACTGCACAAAATGACAATACCCCCTCC
This sequence comes from Bulinus truncatus, assembly GCA_021962125.1. NCBI lineage: Eukaryota > Metazoa > Mollusca > Gastropoda > Planorbidae > Bulinus > Bulinus truncatus. Next base: position 1,291,349 of record JAGDYQ010000185.1, read on the forward strand.
CCCGCTCAAATTAACAATGACAAAATGTAAAGGAAATGTTCTATTTCCAATCTTGAGATTTGGGAAGAAGTTAATAAAGAAAGGGTTTTTTTTTTGTCATGTTGACTACAACATCTCAGATTATATTACTACGTGATATAAACCAATACCATCTTTTGATGTGTACTTCAATCAACTTCTTTTGTTTGTTTTCTATAATCAAACAGAACAGATTACCTTTTGTTCAATCGATCTATTTAGAAATAGGAATTAAGAAATATATGTTAAAATATTTATTCATTTGAACAGGTGACATAATTTCTACAAGCATAATTCTCTTAATTTTGTTTATATTTGTATAAAATAAATCTGGTCTAATCCATTTCAAATTTGAATGAAAAACATTTTTTTTAAGAAATACGGTACGTTTGTTGCTGTATTGTGTAGCTGCTACGTCACTGTTTGTAAACATACGTCACTGGTTGACACAAAATCAGAGGTGTGCGGATCTTGAAATTTAGCGTCCGCGTCCGACCATGGATTTCTATCAATGATCCGCGTCCGCGTCCACAGAATCTTACAACATTGGTTTGCAATCAGTCCGCGCGTCCGCATCGCTGAAATTTAGCTGTTTAAATGACTTGAAATTTTTTTTTTAGATGTTTTAACATTAATGTTATCATCCCAGTGAAACATCCCTCCCTGTTTTTTATTCTTCAAAAAAGCCACTTTTATTTATTGATTTATTTTCATATTCAGTGGCAAAAGTTTACGAATAAGTAAAGTATCTATTCAAACTAAATTATTATAGGCAAGGGCGCGAGGATCCGCGTCAATCCTCAACTTAACCATACGAAGCGTCCGCTGTCAGTCCGTGGATTCGGAAAAGTCTGGGGATCTCTGCATAAAATGTATCCAAGTTACTCAGTTCCAAGTTAGCTGTGATATACTAATACAGATTTTAACTCATTTAAAACAGGTCGAGGTGAAAGATAAAGTATAACTTAACGATTAACATACAATACATCAAACTAATTATTTAATTGACCAAGTCTCTGAATGTGTCAGGCATGTCATCTTACAGTAGACTACTCAACATTTATAGAATCAAGCAAACATTACATTGACTAAATTCACAAGTGAACTTTTTACTTTCCTTATTATAATGTAACAATATAATGTTTTCCTTATTATAATGTAACAATATAATGTTTTCTTTATTATAATGTAACTATATAATATTTTCCTTATTATAATATAACAATATAATGTTTTCCTTATTGTAATATAACGATATAATGTTTTCCTTATATTAATATAACAATATAATGTTTTCCTTATTATAATATAACGATATAATGTTTTCCTTATTATAATGTAACAATGTAATGTTTTCCTTATTATAATATAACGATATAATGTTTTCCTTATATTAATATAACGATATAATGTTTTCCTTATTATAATGTAACAATATAATATTTTCCTTATTATAATGTAACAATATAATGTTTTCCTTATATTAATATAACAATATAATGTTTTCCTTATTATAATATAACGATATAATGTTTTTCTTATTATAATATAACAATATAATGTTTTCCTTATTATAATATAACGATATAATGTTTTCCTTATATTAATATAACGATATAATGTTTTCCTTATTATAATGTAACAATATAATGTTTTCCTTATTATAATGTAACAATATAATGTTTTCCTTATTATAATGTAACAATATAATGTTTTCCTTATTATAATGTAACAATATAATGTTTTCCTTATTATAATATAACGATATAATGTTTTCCTTATATTAATATAACAATATAATGTTTTCCTTATTATAATATAACGATATAATGTTTTCCTTATTATAATGTAACAATATAATGTTTTCCTTATTATAATATAACGATATAATGTGTTCCTTATATTAATATAACGATATAATGTTTTCCTTTTTATAATGTAACAATATAATGTTTTCCTTATTATAATGTAACAATATAATGTTTTCCTTATTATAATATAACGATTCAATGTTTTCCTTATATTAATATAACAATATAATGTTTTCCTTATATTAATATAACGATATAATGTTTTCCTTATATTAATATAACAATATAATGTTACATTTGGAAATACTTTACTAAACTTATCATAACAAATATAGATTAAAAAAAAAATGTTTGTCGCCCTGGGTCTGAATTTCTAACTAGTAACTTAATACTAGACTAAATTTCTCCGTAGTAAATATCTATTTATGGGCAATATGATTATACTTATAATATGATCGGGTATGCTGATTGGTTGCAGGCAGAGCCAATCAAAACTCCAGGGCAGTCATGAGGAGAGGGGGGTAAAGTCATTACACTAGTCCACAAAGACCAAAAAGGCCCATCTTGTCAGTCACAGTTGACTATGAAAGGAGCCCATCTCGCCAACCCCAATAGGCTGTCAAATTGATCCATCTAATCAGCCACAGGTAACTATCAAAGGGAAACATTTAGTAGATCGCAGTCGTAGGTTTAGTAATCATATTTGTAATTTGAAAATTAAATTATTAATTGAGTATTAATTGAGTTTAATTATGCGCGAAGCTGTCTATCAATATAATGTATTCCTTGTCGATGATGTTGGGATGTACAGTATTGATATGTGCATATCGATCTATATTGCAGTATTGATATTTGCAGTATCGATAAATATACTGTCTCTGGCTTTATGTCCCCCATTTTAAGCAGAGTATGACTTAACTTTAATGTCACTTGAAAATCTAGTACTAGTATCTTTACATTTTTTAAGTATGTGGAGCCCAATCCCCGGACCGCGGACCGGTACAGGGCCTTGGACCCACTGGTACTGGGCCTCCCAAGAAACATTCAATAATTTCCTTTTTATTTACTGTGTTGTATTTCTCTCGGAATTGTGCGACTTTCCATGGACGAGAGGTTAACCCAGGTCCGTAGCGTGCGGGGGGGGGGGGAGCGGACCCCCCCCCCTGCGTTTTGTCTGGCTCCCTCTGCTTGTATGCTCTACTTAGTAAAATGTATGTCCTGCCCCCCCCCCCCCCCGCTATTGCCTGGCCCCTGCTGTAGAATGCCTGGCCCCTGCTGTAGAATGTTCACGCTACGGGGCTGGGTTAACCGGCAGCAGAGCGGCTGTGAGCGGCAATGACGTTTTAAATAAAATAAAAAAAAGTCTAAAATATAAATAATGAACGCCCCCCCATCACGTCCCGCCCCCCTCCTACCCCCAGCGGGCCGCGGTGAAATTATCAAACGTCGACCGGTTTGCGGCGAGAAAAAGGTCGGGAAACCACTGACTTAAGTGACATAGTGCTAGAGCTATTACTCAGTTACTGGTTCATACATTTAGGTATACTTATCTAATTAGATCATTATGATGTACAATCTACCTACGTCAAAATGAATATTAATATACTTATGTACAGTGGTGCACTAACCTATAAAACGAAATGAGCATATGGGATGGGCACCAATGGAATGGGGAATCACAAATAGCATTACATAGTTATCATTGAAATAATAACATTACATAGTTATCATTGAAATAATAACATTACATAGTTATCATTGAAATAATAACATTACATAGTTATCATTGAAATAATAACATTACATAGCTATAATTGAAATAATAACATTACACAGTTATCATTGAAATAATGACATTACATAGTTATCATTGAAATAATAACATTACACAGTAAACATTGAAATAATAAAATTACACAGTTATCATTGAAATAATAAAATTACAAAGTTATCATTGAAATAATAACATTACACAGTAAACATTGAAATAATAACATTAATTACCTTTACAGACATTTTAAAATTAATATCAAAAGAGTATTAGACGGTATTTTTCATTCACGGACCAAATTTGTTTTTTTTTTTACTAAATTATTTTGAGAAATATAAAACAAAAAGGAACAAATAAATGTTATCAGAAATGAACTTCAAGGCAGCTTCAACTAGCTAACATACCATTTTGTGTCCCTGTGAGGCTGAGATGACTGTTATAACGTTCACGACAACCCTGGTCACAATGGGTGTAAACAATACAGAACAGTTTAACAAGATTTGAATTTAATTAATTAAGGGGCAAGAGTTAGATACACATATAAAGCTAACAGGACCTATAACTGAAGCCACTAATAAGTAGCGGACTCCGTTGGTGTGGGGGGCAATAGGCTAGGACCCACACATTAGGGTGGACCCACGCAAAATTATACTCTTCCTCAGCCTCGTACAGTGGCACAACCAGCAAAAAATGTTAGGGAGGGGGCTCACATATAGAAAAAAGACAGTTTGACAGTCTTTTTAGTAACTTTATATAGTAAAATATGTATTGATGATTTGGTCTGGGGGGGGGGGGGGGGCGCTCAAGCCCCCTCCCCTGACCCCCCCCCCGTTGCGCCACTGGCCTCGTATACTGCAAAGAACGCCTAAGAAATGACTGGGTTGTTAATGAATGGATTCAAATCAAGAGATTTTTTTCATTCACAATAAACACACACACACGAAATTGGATATAAATAATTTGAAATTTATGTTTTTTTAAATATTTAAATAAAGAAATAAATGTTTATTTTTTATGAATATTTTTATCATAAGCAATTTCCCATAGCGGGCAAAAAGTCACAGAATACTGATTTCCTACATCACCGAACTAGATGGCATTTATAGAAGATTTTGTACCACAATATGTTTGGACACACAATGAGGAAATGTTTGGGACATGGAATCCTTCACTGAGCATGCGTGAACTGGTGACCTTTCTCATTGAGGCCGCCATGCTTTCTTCTTCTAATATACGGTGTTTACGCCACTTTCGATGGCTTGCAAACTATGGCAACTATATACAGAAGCCAAAGGTGAGTAGATATAGTAGCTGTATACAATTTTTGTTTTTATAAATATTCCTTATGTGTCTCATTCGTTGAAATATTTATTCTTCTTGTGTTATTCACTGGAGGTTACATCATAAAATTGTTTGGTTTCATTATAATAATGTTTATAATCTATTAAAACTGAAAACACATTAATTGTTAGTGATTACAGAAAAATAATAATTGTTAGCACCCTACATTCATATTGGTGTTGAAAAGGGTAGATCAACAATGTTTCGTTCTTTTGATACTTAACTTATATAAGAATACTGGCATTTGACTCTTTAAATCTTCTATTGTTTTTGACATTCACTGTCTATATTCACTTGGGCGTGATAAGTGAATCTTTTACTCATAAGGAGTTAATTGTCACATAATAAGTGATATAATGTGCCATTTCGAACATTCCCAAAAGTAATTTATAGTGCATTACTTATAAGAGCATTCTCAATAGTTGAGTATATCTATTATATTAGTCAATAATATTGCAATGTCAGCACTGAACCATATTAGGTACTATGATATCCGTGCCCAAACGACCCGGAAATAGCCTTGAAAATCTCCGTATGCTACATAAGCCATGTTTGGCAACAGTTAGAACCAGTGGTACTGTGATTTTCTGAAACGCTTTAATTTACTCATTATTTTATTTTTACTTTGCCATAATTTTAAAAGAACTTATCCTTAAGTTAATCTGTGTGAATTTTTTTGTTAACTACGCCATCTTCGTTTTGAGGAATCAACATTTCAAAATAAGGTAAGATAAATTTTGCTTTTATTTTTTAATTAGGTCGCGACCCAATGTTTTTATTGATCGATCAACTGTTAATATATTCTAAATATCTTATTTAATCATTTTTATGTTGATTGACTGCTCAAAAAATTAAAAAACCGTGTTCTTGACGAGTCGCTTATTTGCCGATAAAAGTTACCTATTATCGATAACGGCAACCGCGGGCAGCGCTAATCTTAACATTAAATCCATACATAGTAATCCTTCAAAATCAATATTTTTTTAACTGCCATCCTTTAACAAAGTTACGTTTTTTTAATCTAGTATGTGTTCTGAATATAAAAACACTAATATTTTTATCCACAGTAGTATCTGGTAGAAATATATTGTGTGTTATGTCAAACTACTATAAGTAATAAGTCTAATATATCAATAAAATTATGCTATAATTTAATTTTTTTTAAATATTCATTGGAGCCTTATAACAGTAGTGATTTTTACTCAGGTTAAACATTTATTTCAGAAACTTTTAAAACATTAACTTCTTTTATTTTATTTTCAGGAAAATGGAAAATACAAATACTCTAAAGTTGAAGAATTTAAAGGACATGGAGAATCTTCTTGAGTCTCATAAAGATAGCAAATTCACAAATGGATTTATTTTCTACATTTTCCTGCAACTAGGAAAAAATGTTAGTAAAACAGCTGAGCATGTAGTGACAATGGCAGAAAGTAATTGCCATATTACTTCTGTAAAAAGTAAAGTATCTAGAATTAATGAACAAGTAAAGCTCTATAAAAGAAATATCCATAACAATTGGAATAACATTGTGGAGTTCTTTGATTCTGAATTCAAGTTTCCTGAAAGGAAACATACATTACCATCATTACAGCCTAAGCATCCTCCCTTCATTTCTCCTGTTAAAACCAGGATTGAAAGAGACTGCCAGTCATGCAAATATAAAAGACAGACTAACAGTGAACTGTTGGCTGTGAATAGAAAATTAAACTTCGAACGAAGATTTGAAATGAGAGAAAGGATAAGAATAAAAAAAACTTACCAAGTCAAGAGGGTAAATGATTTAATTAAAAGAAAAACCTCCAGAATTTCAAGGTATCAGTTGAAAACAAAACAACTGGAAGAAGTGCTCTCAAGTCTTCATAAATCTTTGAAGAAGTCACACTTGAAGTGTCAGTTCCTTCTTAAGGAAAACACTAAATTGAAAAAAGAAATTGCCACCGGTAAAATGTATGCAGCAGCGCTACAAACCAAAATTGAGAGCCATGACTACACTGTCTACAGCATGGAGAAAAAGATGGAGTCTTTGACCGAAGAAATATTAGAGTTGAAGAAGGTTTTGTCTACTAAAGAGAACAAGAAGCAATTCCATTCTAAAATTCGGCTGATCATTTACAGCTGCATTGAATGCAATGTACCAGTAAACTCTATTTCTAAGGTTATAACGGCTTGTGCATCATTATGTCCAAATGTTACAATTGAAAGTCTGCCAAATGCATCAACAATTGCTCAGATGAGCAGGGAAATGGGCGTTATTGCAGATCTTCAGCTTGTTGATACTTTTGATTGTGGCTGACTGTGCAACTTTGGCTTTTGATGCTACTTCTTGAAAGGTAGCCATATTAACTAAATTCATTTTGGCACAAAAAATAATATTTTGACTGCTAGCATTGTAGAACTACCTGGAGGTAAGGCAGAGGATTACGTTCAGCATATTTTGCAGACTTTAGATGACTTAGCTGAAACATATAGTGTTTTTTTACTCTGTCAATAAAGACCCTGTTAAAAGGCAAATCTGTGGGAAAATTGTTTCAACCCTCACTGACAGAGCATCAGCTAATCATGCAGCTATTTCACAACTTAATGTTGTACTTGAAACTGAGCTGCTTGAGCTACAAGGTCATCTATATCCACTGGATGGAATAGCGAGTGAAGTCAGAAAAGAATTGACCAAAACGAACGCATGTCACAAGTAAGACATATGGTTCAGACTGTAAAGCAGCAAATCTTCTTTACTCCATTTCAAAGTTGAGGTAAGTATTTTACTATTTAGCCAAACAAAACTAAATTAAGTATAAATTCTACATATTTTTATATGCTATTCAATGTATAATATATTTCAGAATTTTCAGATACAAAGCCAAGGGTGACCCATCAGGTTTCAAGTCCTTCTTAAAAAAATGGACTTCCATGTAGTACTTTTCCTAGGTATGTGGGCAATAGGCTTCATATACTGTTTCACTCATCTGGAGTGGTGTACAGACATAAGCAGTTGCTCATTCAGTACCTAGAAAAGTATTGCAACAATACAACTACTTTGAGAAGTGCAATACTGGAAGACCTGAAGAATGACATCTTGATGGCTCAACTTCAGGTGCTGGGACTTTGGGGGAAAATGGTGACTGGGCCATGGATGGCCATTGTATATGGATCTGAATGTCAAAGAAATCATCTTGATATGGTAAATCTATTTTTTTAAATAGACAAGACTTAATATACTTATTTATTAAACTGATATTCTAGTTATTTCAAAATTTAATTTATTTTTAATTTAAGGCACAACAAATTAAGACAGCTGTAAGTTTCATTGAAAGAATTGCTGCTGAGCCAGAATATTTAATCAGCACCACATTTGATGCATTTGGACGGCCTCTTATTTTAGATGACCACGTTGTCTGCATTGTTAATAGTCGACAATACAAATTTTGTCCAACTCAATGAAATAATAAATCTAGTGGCCACTGCCACGCCAAATGTTTTAAATAGACAAATGTCTCGCTATTTATTTGGCGATCTTGCAGATCCAACAGAGGAACTGAAGGTCAAAGCAGCCAGTGCTCCTGCCCACAACATTTGGGCTGAACGCATACATGGGGATAATAGACTCTCTAGCACGAAGAACCCCTAATGCCAGCATTTCTTTTCTGGATGGAAAGGCAAAATTTCAAGTGAATAAAACATTAGAATGGCTAAGCACAAAGCCCACAGATGAGCAGGATGCCATTGTTAAATTTTCGATCCAAAGAGGTGCTACAATAAGGACAATCAGTAAAGAGAGAAAAGGTCAAATGGAAGCGGCCATCTGTGACAGATTAAAAGAAAAAGGGCAGAAGAGAGACATGGTACACAGATCAAGAGTAGGCAAGGAGATAAAGTTTCTGCTCGAACAAAATGTCCCTAATTTGATGGAGCAGAAAATCTTTCTAGCTTTAAGTGCCTATCAAAAAAATAAAGTAAAAGATCTCTTGGATTCAAATCCTAACAAAATTGAAGGCGCTCGCTTTCAGCACATCTGGAATGTGGATGGACAAGATACCCTTTTTCAAGGAAAGATTATCATGAAGTCAGCATCTCCAGGGAAAAAAATCAGGATAGCTTACTGGAAAATGCATGAAAATGAAGAGGATGCCGAAGATGTAAAACTAACTTTAGAAAGTATTTTAACAGATGCTGTTCTGAATGATTTAATTTTTTTTTAACTTGAATTAATTCTATGTAATGCCCTTGCATCTTTTTCTAATCATTTCCTTTTATCATTAAATAATGATTTAGTCATAGGCTGTAAAAACACCTGTATCAATGTAATTTTTTATGAATTGCTGGGAAACGTATGATATAAAAATTTTCACTGGTGACTTATTCTCTTTTATTGCTTTGTAAATTTGGCTCTTTCACATATCTTTTCTTATCACATGTGTGAAGTGGTTTTTCATTTAAGAATGAAATACATTTTATTTAAATCCATGATTTTATTTGGCAAAAAATTTCAGTTTTGTCAAGTGTTAAAACTTTTTTTAATATGACATACATAATTTAAATTGACTATTTATTGTTTGTATAATTGCATGCAGTAATCTTAATTATTTCTTAAAATTTGCTTTGTCATTCAACAATGAAATATGCACAATTATTTTTGCACTGAAGCATGCATCTTGGAATTTTTTTAATCTATGTTTCTTTGTAAATTTAGTATTTTTTATCCTTTCAGCCTTGTAGTAATGATTTTTTTGTTATTCATTTTTAAACCAATATGATTTTAGTTGATTTTCATTGCAAAATGAAATGCATGCAGCCACTTATGTTTGGTGAAAATTGTAGGCTTGTATCATTTTTACTTAGTTTTTGCTGCTTTCAAGTATTTTTTCATTTCTAAAATTGTATAGCACTTGTATTTGTTTTTTTAAGTGCCTAGACTAATATCACTTAAATATGTTTAATTGACCTTATTTTAAAAGTCAATAGGATGCTTTATCAGTGGTGAAAATTTGAGCTTGCTAGCTTAAATGGTTCAAAAGTTGTGTCAGTTTTAGTAGCCCAATCTCAAAACCCAGGCCGTAATTTTTTTTGAGTTATTCATCATATTGCCTTATAATAATGATTTTTTTTGCTAGTCATTTTTAAACCAATATGATTTTAGTTGTTTTTCATTGCAAAATGAAATGCATGCAGCCACTTATGTTTGGTGAAAATTGTAGGCTTGTACCATTTTTATTTAGTTTTTGCTGCTTTCCAGTATTTTTCATTTCTAAAATTGTATAGCACTTGTATTTGTTTTTCTTTAAGTGCATAGACTAATATCACTTAAATATGTTTAATTGACCTTATTTTATAAGTAAATAGGATCATTTATCAGTGGTGAAAATTTGAGCCTGCTAGCTTAAATGGTTCAAAAGTTATGTCAGTTTTAGTAGCCCAATCTCAAAATTCGGGCCACAATTTTCTTGACTTTTTCTATAGTAAAAAAAGGCCTGTTTTTCGGCACAAGAAATTGAATATCTCAATAACCAAAAGACATACATACTTAAACAAGGTATCATTTTAAAGCATTTTTAGAGCTCTATTGATCTATGTATGATTTGACATGTTATATACATTTTGAATTTTTTATCAAAGTACCTAACCATATACTCTTGTAAACATTAGTAAACAGGGAGAGAGAAAACATTGAAATGAACAATTTGACCTTCAACAGAATTAAATTAACTCTTACAGTGCTGACTAGTTTAAACTGTCTGGACATCTACTTAAAGATGCTATTTTTTAACTAATCAAATATAATTATATATATAATGAAAGAAAAATTGAAAGGTTTTTTAAATGAAAGATATAGATTATTGTTAAAGGTATAATATTAAGTGTTATAGTTTTTAAATTATATATTAGCACATGAAAATTCTATACTAAAGCTTCAAGGAAAAATATTTAATAAAAATTCAGCATGCTAAAGCGCATATAAATATAATCTACATACAATAATAAATAAAATTAATTTGAATAGATTGAATTAAAAAAAAATATGGGGACTAGGGCCAGGGAGATGTTATGGTACCATAGGTTATGTAACATTTTTCTTTACGATTGTCAAATATTATTGTTGGTCTTAACTAGTTTGTATTTTGAATATATTGGGGGGGGGGGGAGGTGACCATTTAGTAGTGAGGGCTAATGAGAGTCTACAAAGGGCATAATTTTAATGTCTGAATACTTTGTGTTGTTGTTTAGTAACTATATATTGACTATTTTAAAATTTTCTTTTCACTTAGTGGTAGTTTCAGAAAACATTGCATTTAGAAAATAATATTTGTTTAAGTTACTAATATAAATATAAAATATATAGTTCCCAGTGGTATATTAACTGCAGGCTCTGTGCCAACTTGTAAGAGACTTGATTGTTTTTTAATGGCCTGATATATCTTCAGCATCGAGGTCGCAAGCTGGGCTTAGTCCACCACTTCTCAATGTTGATAATATACTTTTAATTAAGTTGTCTAAAAAAATTGTTCCTAAACATATGCATGTAATTCTGTTCAGCCAAGTTCACAAAAAGATTAGCCGGGGAGGGGGGGAGATATTAAAAGTTTAGAAGAGTGAAATCATGTCACTTGCTGGCAAAACCAATTTTTTAAATCAAGGACATCATATGTGACCGGCTCCGACAAAATGAGGCTTAAGTCGCAAATCATTGTTTTAAGGAACGGCGTTTAGAAGGTAGTTTTCCGCATAACTTGTTTCTCCGCATGGTTAACTTCAAATTATCATATCTCAATAATGACTGAAGATAACAACACAAATAAGGTCTCATTTTGAAGGTAATTGAATGCTAAATAAAAAAAATTCATAATCTCAAAATGAGTAAAAATCGAGTTAAGCCTCATTTTGTTGGAGCCGGTCACATATGGTATGTTGTATCTGCCTAAACTTAAGTGTAAAGAGAAAAGTAAAACTCATCTAACTGCAGTGACAACATTATTATTAGGATTGTATTACAGTGTTGTTAATTAATTTTTACAGTGTGATCATTAGACAAAAAAAATGAAATCAAGCCAAGAGTAATTCTTATAGAACTATTTAAGTTTTTTGGAAACCCACAAAATTTAGTCATCAGCTCACACTTATTGGGCTTGATTCCTAAAGCAAAAAATGAAATAAAGTTCGGGCACATTTTTCCTGCAAGACTAATTTAGTTAGCAGATATGCTTTGATTGTAATCAAAATACTTTTTTTTGCACACAAAACTGTAAATATTCTTACTTTTGATCCTTAATTCTAGTGATGACGTATAAATGATTATGTACTTGGTGTACCAAGCTTGTTAAAAATTTATTAATAAATATTGTTCTTATTTTACGATTATTTTAGGCCTAACTTAAATGTGGCAGCATAAATAATGTGCACCATTAAGCAATAATGGCCACATGGAACTCTTCAGAGTTTTCTGCTCTAATGAAGTTATTTTTATTATTACTTTGGTGTGGGTCTTAAAAGTATTAATTTACGCTAAGAAAACAGGAATTTGGGTTTTTGTGAGGGATGTGACGAATTTCGAATCCGACAACATTTGAACTTCGACGTTTTTTGAGCAAATTCGAATCCGACAGATTTTTAAAAAAAATTCCATAGGATTCGAACTTGAAAAATTACTGTTTTCAGATCAAACACGGCCGTAGAAATCGTAACTAAAATTACAAAACCTAGAGACTTTCGAAAACCCGAAATAAAGAAAACCGATAAAACATAACTCCTGGACCTTTACTCAGCTGTCCCCTTTTAGCCAAATGTTGACCAAATCCGCATTCGAATCCACATATTTTTATTTGCCGAATCCAACAGATGCGGATTTTCATCAGCTCCATCACATCCATAGTTTTTATTAGGCTGATGCATTGTCAGCCATACCAAATAACATAGATATTTAAGTTTAAAATGAACAATATATAAACTGAAAATGAAGTTTACTTGTATCCTATTTATATATAAATGACCTTACAGAAAAGTTATAAAAACGGTTTATTTAATAATAAGTGTGTTAAAACATACACACCAAACCACACCGTTAGTTAGGCTAGTATTGCTTACACATATTAATGTATATAGTAAAGTTCCATAGCCTAATATGCCTTTGGGGCAGATGAAAAGAAGTATAGATTTTTTTCCCATACTTTTTTAATGCTCCATTTCCACTTTTATTCCTTCTTTGTGTAATTTTTTTTTTTTTGGAATAATATTGCTATAACATAGTATAGTCACCTTTCAGGTATTTAACATTTGGATTGAAAATATGGTGTGTAAAAAATCTAATTTAGAAATGGGAGTTGCTGCGGTATATGATTAATACAGGAAAAACTGACATGGAATTATTGGTGCAATAATTTAATAAAATAAGTTTCTTTAGCCCTAATGGGCCATCAGGGCAGGTGAAGTGTAGGATTTAACTGTTTCTGTAACCTCTGCATAATATGGGATTGTGTGGTTAGCACAGCACTCAGCCGCCTTTACTTCCCCATCTTAAGCCAGGAGCCCATTTAAAGCTGGGTGGACTTGTGGGACAACTTTGCACAGAATTTCGTCTGGAAAATGTCCATGGTTCTCACAGAAGATCTAACCCAGGACTCTCAGGTTGACAGTCAAGTATCTACATCACTTGGCCATCCATCCCATGAAATGGTTTAAGGGCAATCCATTATTTTCTACAACAATGTTTTATACATTTAGTTAATCTTCTAGCTATCTTATTGGTTATGCTATTCTTTTTTAGACTTGAAGCAAATGTATTGTTGATTTATTTTCATGTAATCAACTTATTAATCCTGATTCACTGATATTGACTTGATACAGTTTTATTGAGGTGAAAATGAAACAGGTTGGAAAAAATTCTGAGATATTTTTTATTGAACAACATAAAACACAGATACCTGAAATAATGATTAGTATTTGTATATGGTGTCTTCTCTATAACACTTTCTATTATAGTACATGTTTATCTCTTTTTTTTTTTTTGAATCAATTGGTTAAATCTTTGGATAAAGTCTTTAAATTGTAGGTGGGTTTCCTCCATAAAATAGTTTGGGGGGGGGGGGGGGGTTAGTACCATTCTTTCATATTTATCATTTTGCTGGCTTAAACTTGTAACCTAAAATTGCTTGCCTATATAAGCACTTAAAGATCATTTGCCTTATCTAAAATTCCTTGTTTCCTGTAGAACTGTACTTTCTTTTTATTGTGTCAGTTGTTTTGTTTTTGGGCATCTAGATTTGTCCTTATGGTCATTAACATGTGCAATGCCTTTCATTTTGTCGTGTTGTGTCATTTAGTCCAAGTTATTTCCCACCAGTTGTAGTGGTCTACATTTACCTGTAATCAAAACATTATGTTTGTATTGTTGACCAGACCACATATCAGATGCAAACAATAATCCAAACATTTCCCTCCAGAATATCTATTCATAATTTGACCTGTGACACTGAAAACAGATTTTCCCCTTTTTGTGAACTTCAGAAACTTTTTTGTTTCTTTTCTTCATAGACGACAAACTGGGATCCTAGAACTGTCGCATGCCCGTAGCGTGCTGGGGCCGGGCCCCTTCCTGCGTTTTGTCTGACCCCCTCTGCTTGTTTGCTCTACTTAGTAACATTTTTTTCCTGCCCCCCCACCCCCTGTCCTGCTATTGGCCTGGTCCCTGCTTTAGAATTTTCACTCTGCAGGACTGTGCTGTGTATGCCTTGTGAGTTGTGGCAGAGCTTTGCTGTGTATATTGGCACTGAGATGTGTCAGAACCTTGTTGTGTCTATTGGTACTGAGATGTGTTAGAATCATGCTGTGTCTGTTGGCACTGAGATGTGTCAGAACCTTGCTGTGTCTATTGGCACTGAGGTGTGTCAGAACCTTGCTGTGTATATTGGCACTGAGATGTGTCAGAACCTTGTTGTGTCTATTGGTACTGAGATGTGTTAGAATCATGCTGTGTCTGTTGGCACTGAGATGTGTCAGAACCTTGCTGTGTCTATTGGCACTGAGATGTGTCAGAAACTTGCTGTGTCTATTGGCACTGAGATGAGTCAGAACCTTGCTGTGTCTATTGGCACTGAGATGTGTCAGAATCATGCTGTGTCTATTGGTACTGAGATGAGTTAGAATCATGCTGTGTCTATTGGTACTGAGATGTGTCAGAATCATGCTGTGTCTATTGGTACTGAGATGAGTTAGAATCATGCTGTGTCTGTTGGTACTGAGATGTGTTCGAATCATGCTGTGTATATTGGCATAAGATTTCGGAGGTATATTATGCTTTTTTCCATACATTTTGACTAATTGAATAGAACGTAGTACATCATTGTTGACTTTTTTAGAAATCTCATTTTTAACTTTTGTAATTTATGAGGTAGCCTAGGACATAGTGTTTGAACAGGACATGATAGATGCTTGAGTGTATCATAGGACATAGTGTTTGAACAGGACATGATAGATGATTGAGTGTATCATAGGACATAGTGTTTGAACAGGACATGATAGATGCTTGAGTGTATCATAGGACATAGTGTTTGAATAGGACATGATAGATGCTTGAGTGGGAACTGGGTAGTCTTGTGGCAAAGTGTACAAGTTTTGACCTAAATATGTTTTATTCAAGTCCACTGAACGATGTACCACCCTCTGGTCACAGAAAATCGCCAAAAAAATCCGGCCATGTTTACATTGAGTACACTAATATGTCAAAGTAAAGTCTTTTGAACAGTGCGCGACTGTTGGATATACTGGTGGGTCCAATAGTTGGCTATAGTGGTTAGTTCAATTGTTGGGTATAGTGCTTAGTTCAATTGTTGAATATACTGGTGATTCCAATTGTTGAAAAACGTGTGTTTGAGTCCAGTTGTGGGATATTGTTATGAGGCCTCCACCATTCAGATGTGGTTATTTCTCATTAGCTGGAAAAACTTTCTGTTTTAGGTCCGGTGACTTTAATTTGTCTCTGCCCCCCCCCCCCCACTGCTGCTGCTATGTTGTTGTGTCATGTTCACCACCAACTTACCAGTTGAATAATTTAAGGCTTATTGATGACGGTCTACAATAACGTTTTTTTTTTTCTTTTAATATGCTGAAGAAATGGGTTTCATCTGTTACTTTATGTTCATTAGCGTCGAATTTTAATGAATTCAGTCTGTTGACGTTAATTCTTGCGATGAGATCAAATTATGTATAATCATTTGAAGACCACCCTTCTCCCTCCCCATGAGGTATTTTAATCCACCTTGTTAGCGTAGTGAATCATCTTGTGGACAGCAACATTAATGGCAAAGTGTGTAACATATGGAAGTTAAACCTATTCAAGGCGCATCGTTGTTTTTTTTTAATAATTGGACCATCTCTTGGTCGAACTAATAGCTTTTTTTATTATTATTATTTCTTGTACCGACTGCTGGCAGTGGGGGGAGTAAACTTGAAGTGGGTGGTGACAGGTGCTGGTCCCCTAGCTCACTGGTTGACTGAACTGTGTGCTCACACCATCAGTGGGACTAGGTGACTCCATGCACAACACTACTTTGAACCAACCCGATAGTAAGATGTGCGATAGTTTAAGGAACCAAGGTCACTCACCATGTTCTAAACCAGATATTAACGTGTGCCCACCGCGTGAGGATGTACGGTTCTATTGAGTCAAGACAGTAGTGAACTAACAGTAGTGAACTACTCACTCCATGTACTGGTGGCATATACGGTTCTATTGGGTCAGGACAGTAGCGAACTACTCAATGTACTGGTGGTATATACGGTTCTATTGAGTCAGAACAGTAGTGAACTACTCACTCGATGTACTGGTGGTATATACGGTTCTATTGGGTCAGGACAGTAGCGAACTACTCAATGTACGGGTGGTATATACGGTTCTATTGGGTCAGGACAGTAGTGAACTACTCACTCAATGTACTGGTGGTATATACGGTTCTATTGGGTCAGGACAGTAGTGAACTACTCACTCAATGTACTGGTGGTATATACGGTTCTATTGGG
This sequence comes from Bulinus truncatus, assembly GCA_021962125.1. NCBI lineage: Eukaryota > Metazoa > Mollusca > Gastropoda > Planorbidae > Bulinus > Bulinus truncatus. The sequence continues at coordinate 1,308,296 of JAGDYQ010000185.1, forward strand.
TCAGGACAGTAGTGAACTACTCACTCAATGTACTGGTGGTATATACGGTTCTATTGGGTCAGGACAGTAGTGAACTAGTCACTCGATGTTCTGGTGGTATATACGGTTCTATTGGGTCAGGCCAGTAGCGAACTACTCACTCGATGTACTGGTGGTATATACGGTTCTATTGGGTCAGGACAGTAGCGAACTACTCAATGTACTGGTGGTATATACGGTTCTATTGGGTCAGGACAGTAGCGAACTACTCACTCAATGTACTGGTGGTATATACGGTTCCTATTGGGTCAGGACAGTTGCGAACTACTCACTCCATGTACTGGTGGTATATACGGTTCTATTGGGTCAGGACAGTAGTGAACTACTCAATGTACTGGTGGTATATACGGTTCTATTGGGTCAGAACAGTAGTGAACTACTCACTCAATGTACTGGTGGTATATACGGTTCTATTGGGTCAGGACAGTAGCGAACTACTCAATGTACTGGTTGTATATACGGTTCTATTGGGTCAGGACAGTAGCCAACTACTCACTCATAGTACTGGTGGTATATACGGTTCTATTGGGTCAGGACAGTAGTGAACTACTCACTCAATGTACTGGTGGTATATACGGTTCTATTGGGTCAGGACAGTAGCGAACTACTCACTCAATGTACTGGTGGTATATACGGTTCTATTGGGTCAGGACAGTAGTGAACTACTCACTCAATGTACTGGTGGTATATACGGTTCTATTGGGTCAGGACAGTAGTGAACTACTCACTCAATGTACTGGTGGTATATACGGTTCTATTGGGTCAGGACAGTAGTGAACTACTCACTCAATGTACTGGTGGTATATACGGTTCTATTGGGTCAGGACAGTAGCGAACTACTCACTCAATGTACTGGTGGTATATACGGTTCTATTGGGTCAGGACAGTAGCGAACTACTCAATGTACTGGTGGTATATACGGTTCTATTGGGTCAGAACAGTAGTGAACTACTCACTCGATGTACTGGTGGTATATACGGTTCTATTGGGTCAGGACAGTAGCGAACTACTCACTCAATGTACTGGTGGTATATACGGTTCTATTGGGTCAGGACAGTAGCGAACTACTCAATGTACTGGTGGTATATACGGTTCTATTGGGTCAGGACAGTAGTGAACTACTCACTCAATGTACTGGTGGTATATACGGTTCTATTGGGTCAGGACAGTAGTGAACTACTCACTCAATGTACTGGTGGTATATACGGTTCTATTGGGTCAGGACAGTAGTGAACTACTCACTCGATGTACTGGTGGTATATACGGTTCTATTGGGTCAGGACAGTAGTGAGCTACTACTCAATGTACTGGTGGTATATACGGTTCTATTGGGTCAGGACAGTTGCGAACTACTCACTCCATGTACTGGTGGTATATACGGTTCTATTGGGTCAGGACAGTAGTGCACTACTCAATGTACTGGTGGTATATACGGTTCTATTGGGTCAGGACAGTAGTGAACTACTCACTCGATGTACTGGTGGTATATACGGTTCTATTGGGTCAGGACAGTAGCGAACTACTCACTCGATGTACTGGTGGTATATACGGTTCTATTGGGTCAGGACAGTAGTGAACTACTCAATGTACTGGTGGTATATACGGTTCTATTGGGTCAGGACAGTAGCGAACTACTCATTCAATGTACTGGTGGTATATACGGTTATATTGGGTCAGGACAGTAGGGAACTACTCAATGTACTGGTGGTATATACGGTTCTATTGGGTCAGGACAGTAGCGAACTACTCAATGTACGGGTGGTATATACGGTTCTATTGGGTCAGGACAGTAGTGAACTACTCACTCAATGTACTGGTGGTATATACGGTTCTATTGGGTCAGGACAGTAGTGAACTACTCAATGTACTGGTGGTATATACGGTTCTATTGGGTCAGGACAGTAGTGAACTACTCAATGTACTGGTGGTATATACGGTTCTATTGGGTCAGAACAGTAGTGAACTACTCACTCGATGTACTGGTGGTATATACGGTTCTATTGGGTCAGGACAGTAGCGAACTACTCAATGTACTGGTTGTATATACGGTTCTATTGGGTCAGGACAGTAGCCAACTACTCACTCATAGTACTGGTGGTATATACGGTTCTATTGGGTCAGAACAGTAGTGAACTACTCACTCGATGTACTGGTGGTATATACGGTTCTATTGGGTCAGGACAGTAGCGAACTACTCACTCAATGTACTGGTGGTATATACGGTTCTATTGGGTCAGGACAGTAGCGAACTACTCAATGTACGGGTGGTATATACGGTTCTATTGGGTCAGGACAGTAGTGAACTACTCACTCAATGTACTGGTGGTATATACGGTTCTATTGGGTCAGGACAGTAGTGAACTACTCACTCAATGTACTGGTGGTATATACGGTTCTATTGGGTCAGGACAGTAGTGAACTACTCACTCAATGTACTGGTGGTATATACGGTTCTATTGGGTCAGGACAGTAGCCAACTACTCACTCAATGTACTGGTGGTATATACGGTTCTATTGGGTCAGGACAGTAGCGAACTACTCACTCAATGTACTGGTGGTATATACGGTTCTATTGGGTCAGGACAGTAGTGCACTACTCAATGTACTGGTGGTATATACGGTTCTATTGGGTCAGAACAGTAGTGAACTAGTCACTCGATGTTCTGGTGGTATATACGGTTCTATTGGGTCAGGACAGTAGCGAACTACTCACTCGATGTACTGGTGGTATATACGGTTCTATTGGGTCAGGACAGTAGCGAACTACTCAATGTACTGGTTGTATATACGGTTCTATTGGGTCAGGACAGTAGCCAACTACTCACTCATAGTACTGGTGGTATATACGGTTCTATTGGGTCAGAACAGTAGTGAACTACTCACTCGATGTACTGGTGGTATATACGGTTCTATTGGGTCAGGACAGTAGCGAACTACTCACTCAATGTACTGGTGGTATATACGGTTCTATTGGGTCAGGACAGTAGCGAACTACTCATTGTACGGGTGGTATATTCGGTTCTATTGGGTCAGGACAGTAGTGAACTACTCACTCAATGTACTGGTGGTATATACGGTTCTATTGGGTCAGGACAGTAGTGAACTACTCACTCAATGTACTGGTGGTATATACGGTTCTATTGGGTCAGGACAGTAGTGAACTACTCACTCAATGTACTGGTGGTATATACGGTTCTATTGGGTCAGGACAGTAGCCAACTACTCACTCAATGTACTGGTGGTATATACGGTTCTATTGGGTCAGGACAGTAGCGAACTACTCAATGTACTGGTGGTATATACGGTTCTATTGGGTCAGGACAGTAGTGCACTACTCAATGTACTCGTGGTATATACGGTTCTATTGGGTCAGAACAGTAGTGAACTAGTCACTCGATGTTCTGGTGGTATATACGGTTCTATTGGGTCAGGACAGTAGCGAACTACTCACTCGATGTACTGGTGGTATATACGGTTCTATTGGGTCAGGACAGTAGCGAACTACTCAATGTACTGGTGGTATATACGGTTCTATTGGGTCAGGACAGTAGTGAACTACTCACTCAATGTACTGGTGGTATATACGGTTATATTGGGTCAGGACAGTAGGGAACTACTCAATGTACTGGTGGTATATACGGTTCTATTGGGTCAGGACAGTAGCGAACTACTCAATGTACGGGTGGTATATACGGTTCTATTGGGTCAGGACAGTAGTGAACTACTCAATGTACTGGTGGTATATACGGTTCTATTGGGTCAGGACAGTAGCGAACTACTCACTCGATGTACTGGTGGTATATACGGTTCTATTGGGTCAGGACAGTAGCGAACTACTCAATGTACGGGTGGTATATACGGTTCTATTGGGTCAGGACAGTAGTGAACTACTCAATGTACTGGTGGTATATACGGTTCTATTTGGTCAGAACAGTAGTGAACTACTCACTCGATGTACTGGTGGTATATACGGTTCTATTGGGTCAGGACAGTAGCGAACTACTCAATGTACTGGTTGTATATACGGTTCTATTGGGTCAGGACAGTAGCCAACTACTCACTCATAGTACTGGTGGTATATACGGTTCTATTGGGTCAGAACAGTAGTGAACTACTCACTCGATGTACTGGTGGTATATACGGTTCTATTGGGTCAGGACAGTAGCGAACTACTCACTCAATGTACTGGTGGTATATACGGTTCTATTGGGTCAGGACAGTAGCGAACTACTCATTGTACGGGTGGTATATTCGGTTCTATTGGGTCAGGACAGTAGTGAACTACTCACTCAATGTACTGGTGGTATATACGGTTCTATTGGGTCAGGACAGTAGTGAACTACTCACTCAATGTACTGGTGGTATATACGGTTCTATTGGGTCAGGACAGTAGTGAACTACTCACTCAATGTACTGGTGGTATATACGGTTCTATTGGGTCAGGACAGTAGCCAACTACTCACTCAATGTACTGGTGGTATATACGGTTCTATTGGGTCAGGACAGTAGCGAACTACTCAATGTACTGGTGGTATATACGGTTCTATTGGGTCAGGACAGTAGTGCACTACTCAATGTACTCGTGGTATATACGGTTCTATTGGGTCAGAACAGTAGTGAACTAGTCACTCGATGTTCTGGTGGTATATACGGTTCTATTGGGTCAGGACAGTAGCGAACTACTCACTCGATGTACTGGTGGTATATACGGTATTATTTGGTCAGGACAGTAGTGAACTACTCAATGTACTGGTGGTATATACGGTTCTATTGGGTCAGGACAGTAGCGAACTACTCACTCAATGTACTGGTGGTATATACGGTTATATTGGGTCAGGACAGTAGGGAACTACTCAATGTACGGGTGGTATATACGGTTCTATTGGGTCAGGACAGTAGTGAACTACTCACTCAATGTACTGGTGGTATATACGGTTCTATTGGGTCAGGACAGTAGCCAACTACTCACTCATAGTACTGGTGGTATATACGGTTCTATTGAGTCAGAACAGTAGTGAACTACTCAATGTACTGGTGGTATATACGGTTCTATTTGGTCAGAACAGTAGTGAACTACTCACTCGATGTACTGGTGGTATATACGGTTCTATTGGGTCAGGACAGTAGTGAACTAGTCACTCGATGTTCTGGTGGTATATACGGTTCTATTGGGTCAGGACAGTAGCGAACTACTCACTCGATGTACTGGTGGTATATACGGTTCTATTGGGTCAGGACAGTAGCGAACTACTCAATGTACTGGTGGTATATACGGTTCTATTGGGTCAGGACAGTAGTGAACTACTCACTCAATGTACTGGTGGTATATACGGTTATATTGGGTCAGGACAGTAGGGAACTACTCAATGTACTGGTGGTATATACGGTTCTATTGGGTCAGGACAGTAGCGAACTACTCAATGTACGGGTGGTATATACGGTTCTATTGGGTCAGGACAGTAGTGAACTACTCAATGTACTGGTGGTATATACGGTTCTATTTGGTCAGAACAGTAGTGAACTACTCACTCGATGTACTGGTGGTATATACGGTTCTATTGGGTCAGGACAGTAGCCAACTACTCACTCAATGTACTGGTGGTATATACGGTTCTATTGGGTCAGGACAGTAGCGAACTACTCAATGTACTGGTGGTATATACGGTTCTATTGGGTCAGGACAGTAGTGCACTACTCAATGTACTCGTGGTATATACGGTTCTATTGGGTCAGAACAGTAGTGAACTAGTCACTCGATGTTCTGGTGGTATATACGGTTCTATTGGGTCAGGACAGTAGCGAACTACTCACTCGATGTACTGGTGGTATATACGGTATTATTGGGTCAGGACAGTAGTGAACTACTCAATGTACTGGTGGTATATACGGTTCTATTGGGTCAGGACAGTAGCGAACTACTCACTCAATGTACTGGTGGTATATACGGTTATATTGGGTCAGGACAGTAGGGAACTACTCAATGTACTGGTGGTATATACGGTTCTATTGGGTCAGGACAGTAGTGAACTACTCAATGTACTGGTGGTATATACGGTTCTATTGGGTCAGGACAGTAGTGAACTACTCAATGTACTGGTGGTATATACGGTTCTATTTGGTCAGAACAGTAGTGAACTACTCACTCGATGTACTGGTGGTATATACGGTTCTATTGGGTCAGGACAGTAGCGAACTACTCAATGTACTGGTTGTATATACGGTTCTATTGGGTCAGGACAGTAGCCAACTACTCACTCATAGTACTGGTGGTATATACGGTTCTATTGGGTCAGAACAGTAGTGAACTACTCACTCGATGTACTGGTGGTATATACGGTTCTATTGGGTCAGGACAGTAGCGAACTACTCACTCGATGTACTGGTGGTATTTACGGTATTATTGGGTCAGGACAGTAGCGAACTACTCAATGTACGGGTGGTATATTCGGTTCTATTGGGTCAGGACAGTAGTGAACTACTCACTCAATGTACTGGTGGTATATACGGTTCTATTGGGTCAGGACAGTAGTGAACTACTCACTCAATGTACTGGTGGTATATACGGTTCTATTGGGTCAGGACAGTAGTGAACTACTCACTCAATGTACTGGTGGTATATACGGTTCTATTGGGTCAGGACAGTAGCCAACTACTCACTCAATGTACTGGTGGTATATACGGTTCTATTGGGTCAGGACAGTAGCGAACTACTCAATGTACTGGTGGTATATACGGTTCTATTGGGTCAGGACAGTAGTGCACTACTCAATGTACTGGTGGTATATACGGTTCTATTGGGTCAGAACAGTAGTGAACTAGTCACTCGATGTTCTGGTGGTATATACGGTTCTATTGGGTCAGGACAGTAGCGAACTACTCACTCGATGTACTGGTGGTATATACGGTATTATTGGGTCAGGACAGTAGTGAACTACTCAATGTACTGGTGGTATATACGGTTCTATTGGGTCAGGACAGTAGCGAACTACTCACTCAATGTACTGGTGGTATATACGGTTATATTGGGTCAGGACAGTAGGGAACTACTCAATGTACGGGTGGTATATACGGTTCTATTGGGTCAGGACAGTAGTGAACTACTCACTCAATGTACTGGTGGTATATACGGTTCTATTGGGTCAGGACAGTAGCCAACTACTCACTCATAGTACTGGTGGTATATACGGTTCTATTGAGTCAGAACAGTAGTGAACTACTCAATGTACTGGTGGTATATACGGTTCTATTTGGTCAGAACAGTAGTGAACTACTCACTCAATGTACTGGTGGTATATACGGTTCTATTGGGTCAGGACAGTAGTGAACTAGTCACTCGATGTTCTGGTGGTATATACGGTTCTATTGGGTCAGGACAGTAGCGAACTACTCACTCGATGTACTGGTGGTATATACGGTTCTATTGGGTCAGGACAGTAGCGAACTACTCAATGTACTGGTGGTATATACGGTTCTATTGGGTCAGGACAGTAGCGAACTACTCACTCAATGTACTGGTGGTATATACGGTTATATTGGGTCAGGACAGTAGGGAACTACTCAATGTACTGGTGGTATATACGGTTCTATTGGGTCAGGACAGTAGCGAACTACTCAATGTACGGGTGGTATATACGGTTCTATTGGGTCAGGACAGTAGTGAACTACTCAATGTACTGGTGGTATATACGGTTCTATTTGGTCAGAACAGTAGTGAACTACTCACTCGATGTACTGGTGGTATATACGGTTCTATTGGGTCAGGACAGTAGCGAACTACTCAATGTACTGGTTGTATATACGGTTCTATTGGGTCAGGACAGTAGCCAACTACTCAATGTACTGGTGGTATATACGGTTCTATTGGGTCAGGACAGTAGCGAACTACTCAATGTACTGGTGTTATATACGGTTCTATTGGGTCAGGACAGTAGTGAACTACTCGATGTACTGGTGGTATATACGGTTCTATTGGGTCAGGACAGTAGCGAACTACTCAATGTACTGGTGGTATATACGGTTCTATTGGGTCAGGACAGTAGCCAACTACTCACTCATAGTACTGGTGGTATATACGGTTCTATTGGGTCAGGACAGTAGTGAACTACTCACTCAATGTACTGGTGGTATATACGGTTCTATTGGGTCAGGACAGTAGTGAACTACTCACTCAATGTACTGGTGGTATATACGGTTCTATTGGGTCAGGACAGTAGCGAACTACTCAATGTACGGGTGGTATATACGGTTCTATTGGGTCAGGACAGTAGTGAACTACTCACTCAATGTACTGGTGGTATATACGGTTCTATTGGGTCAGGACAGTAGTGAACTACTCACTCAATGTACTGGTGGTATATACGGTTCTATTGGGTCAGGACAGTAGTGAACTACTCACTCAATGTACTGGTGGTATATACGGTTCTATTGGGTCAGGACAGTAGCCAACTACTCACTCATAGTACTGGTGGTATATACGGTTCTATTGAGTCAGAACAGTAGTGAACTACTCACTCAATGTACTGGTGGTATATACGGTTCTATTGGGTCAGGACAGTAGCGAACTACTCAATGTACGGGTGGTATATACGGTTCTATTGGGTCAGGACAGTAGTGAACTACTCACTCAATGTACTGGTGGTATATACGGTTCTATTGGGTCAGGACAGTAGTGAACTACTCACTCAATGTACTGGTGGTATATACGGTTCTATTGGGTCAGGACAGTAGTGAACTACTCCAATGTACTGGTGGTATATACGGTTCTATTGGGTCAGGACAGTAGCGAACTACTCACTCAATGTACTGGTGGTATATACGGTTCTATTGGGTCAGGACAGTAGCGAACTACTCAATGTACGGGTGGTATATACGGTTCTATTGGGTCAGGACAGTAGTGCACTACTCAATGTACTGGTGGTATATACGGTTCTATTGGGTCAGAACAGTAGTGAACTAGTCACTCGATGTTCTGGTGGTATATACGGTTCTATTGGGTCAGGACAGTAGCGAACTACTCACTCGATGTACTGGTGGTATATACGGTTCTATTGGGTCAGGACAGTAGTGAACTACTCAATGTACTGGTGGTATATACGGTTCTATAGGGTCAGGACAGTAGCGAACTACTCACTCAATGTACTGGTGGTATATACGGTTATATTGGGTCAGGACAGTAGGGAACTACTCAATGTACTGGTGGTATATACGGTTCTATTGGGTCAGGACAGCAGTGAACTACTCAATGTACTGGTGGTATATACGGTTCTATTGGGTCAGGACAGTAGCCAACTACTCACTCGATGTACTGGTGGTATATACGGTTCTATTGGGTCAGGACAGTAGTGAACTACTCAATGTACTGGTGGTATATACGGTTCTATTGGGTCAGGACAGTAGTGAACTACTCACTCAATGTACTGGTGGTATATTCGGTTCTATTGGGTCAGGACAGTAGCGAACTACTCAATGTACGGGTGGTATATACGGTTCTATTGGGTCAGGACAGTAGTGAACTACTCACTCAATGTACTGGTGGTATATACGGTTCTATTGGGTCAGGACAGTAGTGAACTACTCAATGTACTGGTGGTATATACGGTTCTATTGGGTCAGGACAGTAGTGAACTACTCAATGTACTGGTGGTATAGATGGTTCTATTGGGTCAGAACAGTAGTGAACTACTCACTCGATGTACTGGTGGTATATACGGTTCTATTGGGTCAGGACAGTAGGGAACTACTCAATGTACTGGTGGTATATACGGTTCTATTGGGTCAGGACAGTAGTGAACTACTCAATGTACTGGTGGTATATACGGTTCTATTGGGTCAGAACAGTAGTGAACTACTCACTCGATGTACTTGTGGTATATACGGTTCTATTGGGTCAGGACAGTAGCGAACTACTCAATGTACTGGTTGTATATACGGTTCAATTGGGTCAGGACAGTGGCCAACTACTTACTCATAGTACTGGTGGTATATACGTTTCTATTGGGTCAGAACAGTAGTGAACTACTCACTCGATGTACTGGTGGTATATACGGTTCTATTGGGTCAGGACAGTAGCGAACTTCTCACTCAATGTACTGGTGGTATATACGGTATTATTGGGTCAGGACAGTAGTGAACTACTCAATGTACTGGTGGTATATACGGTTCTATTGGGTCAGGACAGTAGCGAACTACTCACTCAATGTACTGGTGGTATATACGGTTCTATTGGGTCAGGACAGTAGCGAACTACTCAATGTACGGGTGGTATATACGGTTCTATTGGGTCAGGACAGTAGTGAACTACTCACTCAATGTACTGGTGGTATATACGGTTCTATTGGGTCAGGACAGTAGCCAACTACTCACTCATAGTACTGGTGGTATATACGGTTCTATTGGGTCAGGACAGTAGTGAACTACTCAATGTACGGGTGGTATATACGGTTCTATTGGGTCAGGACAGTAGCCAACTACTCACTCAATGTACTGGTGGTATATACGGTTCTATTGGGTCAGGACAGTAGCGAACTACTCAATGTACTGGTTGTATATACGGTTCTATTGGGTCAGGACAGTAGCCAACTACTCACTCATAGTACTGGTGGTATATACGGTTCTATTGGGTCAGGACAGTAGTGAACTACTCAATGTACTGGTGGTATATACGGTTCTATTGGGTCAGAACTGTAGTGAACTACTCACTCGATGTACTGGTGGTATATACGGTTCTATTGGGTCAGGACAGTAGCGAACTACTCAATGTACGGGTGGTATATTCGGTTCTATTGGGTCAGGACAGTAGTGAACTACTCACTCAATGTACTGGTGGTATATACGGTTCTATTGGGTCAGGACAGTAGTGAACTACTCACTCAATGTACTGGTGGTATATACGGTTCTATTGGGTCAGGACAGTAGTGAACTACTCACTCAATGTACTGGTGGTATATACGGTTCAATTGGGTCAGGACAGTAGCCAACTACTCACTCATAGTACTGGTGGTATATACGGTTCTATTGAGTCAGAACAGTAGTGAACTACTCACTCAATGTACTGGTGGTATATTCGGTTCTATTGGGTCAGGACAGTTGCGAACTACTCAATGTACGGGTGGTATATACGGTTCTATTGGGTCAGGACAGTAGTGAACTACTCACTCAATGTACTGGTGGTATATACGGTTCTATTGGGTCAGGACAGTAGTGAACTACTCAATGTACTGGTGTTATATACGGTTCTATTGGGTCAGGACAGTAGTGAACTACTCAATGTACTGGTGGTATAGATGGTTCTATTGGGTCAGGACAGTAGCCAACTACTCACTCAATGTACTGGTGGTATATACGGTTCTATTGGGTCAGGACAGTAGCGAACTACTCAATGTACTGGTGGTATATACGGTTCTATTGGGTCAGGACAGTAGTGCACTACTCAATGTACTGGTGGTATATACGGTTCTATTGGGTCAGAACAGTAGTGAACTAGTCACTCGATGTTCTGGTGGTATATACGGTTCTATTGGGTCAGGACAGTAGCGAACTACTCAACTCGATGTACTGGTGGTATATACGGTTCTATTGGGTCAGGACAGTAGTGAACTACTCAATGTACTGGTGGTATATACGGTTCTATTGGGTCAGGACAGTAGCGAACTACTCACTCAATGTACTGGTGGTATATACGGTTATATTGGGTCAGGACAGTAGGGAACTACTCAATGTACTGGTGGTATATACGGTTCTATTGGGTCAGGACAGTAGTGAACTACTCAATGTACTGGTTGTATATACGGTTCTATTGGGTCAGGACAGTAGCCAACTACTCACTCGATGTACTGGTGGTATATACGGTTCTATTGGGTCAGGACAGTAGTGAACTACTCAATGTACTGGTGGTATATACGGTTCTATTGGGTCAGGACAGTAGTGAACTACTCACTCAATGTACTGGTGGTATATTCGGTTCTATTGGGTCAGGACAGTAGCGAACTACTCAATGTACGGGTGGTATATACGGTTCTATTGGGTCAGGACAGTAGTGAACTACTCACTCAATGTACTGGTGGTATATACGGTTCTATTGGGTCAGGACAGTAGTGAACTACTCAATGTACTGGTGTTATATACGGTTCTATTGGGTCAGGACAGTAGTGAACTACTCAATGTACTGGTGGTATAGATGGTTCTATTGGGTCAGAACAGTAGTGAACTACTCACTCGATGTACTGGTGGTATATACGGTTCTTTTGGGTCAGGACAGTAGGGAACTACTCAATGTACTGGTGGTATATACGGTTCTATTGGGTCAGGACAGTAGTGAACTACTCAATGTACTGGTGGTATATACGGTTCTATTGGGTCAGAACAGTAGTGAACTACTCACTCGATGTACTTGTGGTATATACGGTTCAATTGGGTCAGGACAGTAGCGAACTACTCAATGTACTGGTTGTATATACGGTTCAATTGGGTCAGGACAGTGGCCAACTACTTACTCATAGTACTGGTGGTATATACGTTTCTATTGGGTCAGAACAGTAGTGAACTACTCACTCGATGTACTGGTGGTATATACGGTTCTATTGGGTCAGGACAGTAGCGAACTTCTCACTCAATGTACTGGTGGTATATACGGTATTATTGGGTCAGGACAGTAGTGAACTACTCAATGTACTGGTGGTATATACGGTTCTATTGGGTCAGGACAGTAGCGAACTACTCACTCAATGTACTGGTGGTATATACGGTTCTATTGGGTCAGGACAGTAGCGAACTACTCAATGTACGGGTGGTATATACGGTTCTATTGGGTCAGGACAGTAGTGAACTACTCACTCAATGTACTGGTGGTATATACGGTTCTATTGGGTCAGGACAGTAGCCAACTACTCACTCATAGTACTGGTGGTATATACGGTTCTATTGAGTCAGAACAGTAGTGAACTACTCAATGTACGGGTGGTATATACGGTTCTATTGGGTCAGGACAGTAGCCAACTACTCACTCAATGTACTGGTGGTATATACGGTTCTATTGGGTCAGGACAGTAGCGAACTACTCAATGTACTGGTGGTATATACGGTTCTATTGGGTCAGGACAGTAGTGCACTACTCAATGTACTGGTGGTATATACGGTTCTATTGGGTCAGAACAGTAGTGAACTAGTCACTCGATGTTCTGGTGGTATATACGGTTCTATTGGGTCAGGACAGTAGCGAACTACTCAACTCGATGTACTGGTGGTATATACGGTTCTATTGGGTCAGGACAGTAGTGAACTACTCAATGTACTGGTGGTATATACGGTTCTATTGGGTCAGGACAGTAGCGAACTACTCACTCAATGTACTGGTGGTATATACGGTTATATTGGGTCAGGACAGTAGGGAACTACTCAATGTACTGGTGGTATATACGGTTCTATTGGGTCAGGACAGTAGTGAACTACTCAATGTACTGGTTGTATATACGGTTCTATTGGGTCAGGACAGTAGCGAACTACTCACTCAATGTACTGGTGGTATATACGGTTATATTGGGTCAGGACAGTAGGGAACTACTCAATGTACGGGTGGTATATACGGTTCTATTGGGTCAGGACAGTAGTGAACTACTCACTCAATGTACTGGTGGTATATACGGTTCTATTGGGTCAGGACAGTAGCCAACTACTCACTCATAGTACTGGTGGTATATACGGTTCTATTGAGTCAGAACAGTAGTGAACTACTCAATGTACTGGTGGTATATACGGTTCTATTTGGTCAGAACAGTAGTGAACTACTCACTCGATGTACTGGTGGTATATACGGTTCTATTGGGTCAGGACAGTAGTGAACTAGTCACTCGATGTTCTGGTGGTATATACGGTTCTATTGGGTCAGGACAGTAGCGAACTACTCACTCGATGTACTGGTGGTATATACGGTTCTATTGGGTCAGGACAGTAGCGAACTACTCAATGTACTGGTGGTATATACGGTTCTATTGGGTCAGGACAGTAGCCAACTACTCACTCATAGTACTGGTGGTATATACGGTTCTATTGAGTCAGAACAGTAGTGAACTACTCAATGTACTGGTGGTATATACGGTTCTATTGGGTCAGGACAGTAGTGAACCACTCACTCAATGTACTGGTGGTATATACGGTTCTATTGGGTCAGGACAGTAGTGAACTAGTCACTCGATGTTCTGGTGGTATATACGGTTCTATTGGGTCAGGACAGTAGCGAACTACTCACTCGATGTACTGGTGGTATATACGGTTCTATTGGGTCAGGACAGTAGCGAACTACTCAATGTACTGGTGGTATATACGGTTCTATTGGGTCAGGACAGTAGCGAACTACTCACTCAATGTACTGGTGGTATATACGGTTATATTGGGTCAGGACAGTAGGGAACTACTCAATGTACTGGTGGTATATACGGTTCTATTGGGTCAGGACAGTAGCGAACTACTCAATGTACTGGTGGTATATACGGTTCTATTGGGTCAGGACAGTAGTGAACTACTCAATGTACTGGTGGTATATACGGTTCTATTGGGTCAGAACAGTAGTGAACTACTCACTCGATGTACTGGTGGTATATACGGTTCTATTGGGTCAGGACAGTAGCCAACTACTCACTCAATGTACTGGTGGTATATACGGTTCTATTGGGTCAGGACAGTAGCGAACTACTCAATGTACTGGTGGTATATACGGTTCTATTGGGTCAGGACAGTAGTGCACTACTCAATGTACTCGTGGTATATACGGTTCTATTGGGTCAGAACAGTAGTGAACTAGTCACTCGATGTTCTGGTGGTATATACGGTTCTATTGGGTCAGGACAGTAGCGAACTACTCACTCGATGTACTGGTGGTATATACGGTATTATTGGGTAAGGACAGTAGTGAACTACTCAATGTACTGGTGGTATATACGGTTCTATTGGGTCAGGACAGTAGCGAACTACTCACTCAATGTACTGGTGGTATATACGGTTATATTGGGTCAGGACAGTAGGGAACTACTCAATGTACTGGTGGTATATACGGTTCTATTGGGTCAGGACAGTAGCGAACTACTCAATGTACGGGTGGTATATACGGTTCTATTGGGTCAGGACAGTAGTGAACTACTCAATGTACTGGTGGTATATACGGTTCTATTTGGTCAGAACAGTAGTGAACTACTCACTCGATGTACTGGTGGTATATACGGTTCTATTGGGTCAGGACAGTAGCGAACTACTCAATGTACTGGTTGTATATACGGTTCTATTGGGTCAGGACAGTAGCCAACTACTCACTCATAGTACTGGTGGTATATACGGTTCTATTGGGTCAGAACAGTAGTGAACTACTCACTCGATGTACTGGTGGTATATACGGTTCTATTGGGTCAGGACAGTAGCGAACTACTCACTCAATGTACTGGTGGTATATACGGTTCTATTGGGTCAGGACAGTAGCGAACTACTCAATGTACGGGTTGTATATACGGTTCTATTGGGTCAGGACAGTAGTGAACTACTCACTCAATGTACTGGTGGTATATACGGTTCTATTGGGTCAGGACAGTAGCGAACTACTCAATGTACTGGTGGTATATACGGTTCTATTGGGTCAGGACAGTAGTGCACTACTCAATGTACTCGTGGTATATACGGTTCTATTGGGTCAGAACAGTTGTGAACTAGTCACTCGATGTTCTGGTGGTATATACGGTTCTATTGGGTCAGGACAGTAGCGAACTACTCACTCGATGTACTGGTGGTATATACGGTATTATTTGGTCAGGACAGTAGTGAACTCAATGTACTGGTGGTATATACGGTTCTATTGGGTCAGGACAGTAGCGAACTACTCACTCAATGTACTGGTGGTATATACGGTTATATTGGGTCAGGACAGTAGGGAACTACTCAATGTACGGGTGGTATATACGGTTCTATTGGGTCAGGACAGTAGTGAACTACTCACTCAATGTACTGGTGGTATATACGGTTCTATTGGGTCAGGACAGTAGCCAACTACTCACTCATAGTACTGGTGGTATATACGGTTCTATTGGGTCAGAACAGTAGTGAACTACTCAATGTACTGGTGGTATATACGGTTCTATTTGGTCAGAACAGTAGTGAACTACTCACTCGATGTACTGGTGGTATATACGGTTCTATTGGGTCAGGACAGTAGTGAACTAGTCACTCGATGTTCTGGTGGTATATACGGTTCTATTGGGTCAGGACAGTAGCGAACTACTAACTCGATGTACTGGTGGTATATACGGTTCTATTGGGTCAGGACAGTAGCGAACTACTCAATGTACTGGTGGTATATACGGTTCTATTGGGTCAGGACAGTAGCGAACTACTCACTCAATGTACTGGTGGTATATACGGTTCTATTGGGTCAGGACAGTAGCCAACTACTCACTCATAGTACTGGTGGTATATACGGTTCTATTGAGTCAGAACAGTAGTGAACTACTCAATGTACTGGTGGTATATACGGTTCTATTTGGTCAGAACAGTAGTGAACTACTCACTCGATGTACTGGTGGTATATACGGTTCTATTGGGTCAGGACAGTAGTGAACTAGTCACTCGATGTTCTGGTGGTATATACGGTTCTATTGGGTCAGGACAGTAGCGAACTACTCACTCGATGTACTGGTGGTATATACGGTTCTATTGGGTCAGGACAGTAGCGAACTACTCAATGTACTGGTGGTATATACGGTTCTATTGGGTCAGGACAGTAGCGAACTACTCACTCAATGTACTGGTGGTATATACGGTTCTATTGGGTCAGGACAGTAGGGAACTACTCAATGTACTGGTGGTATATACGGTTCTATTGGGTCAGGACAGTAGCGAACTACTCAATGTACGGGTGGTATATACGGTTCTATTGGGTCAGGACAGTAGTGAACTACTCAATGTACTGGTGGTATATACGGTTCTATTTGGTCAGAACAGTAGTGAACTACTCACTCGATGTACTGGTGGTATATACGGTTCTATTGGGTCAGGACAGTAGCGAACTACTCAATGTACTGGTTGTATATACGGTTCTATTGGGTCAGGACAGTAGCCAACTACTCAATGTACTGGTGGTATATACGGTTCTATTGGGTCAGGACAGTAGCGAACTACTCAATGTACTGGTGTTATATACGGTTCTATTGGGTCAGGACAGTAGTGAACTACTCAATGTACTGGTGGTATATACGGTTCTATTGGGTCAGGACAGTAGCGAACTACTCAATGTACTGGTTGTATATACGGTTCTATTGGGTCAGGACAGTAGCCAACTACTCACTCATAGTACTGGTGGTATATACGGTTCTATTGGGTCAGGACAGTAGTGAACTACTCAATGTACTGGTGGTATATACGGTTCTATTGGGTCAGAACTGTAGTGAACTACTCACTCGATGTACTGGTGGTATATACGGTTCTATTGGGTCAGGACAGTAGCGAACTACTCAATGTACGGGTGGTATATTCGGTTCTATTGGGTCAGGACAGTAGTGAACTACTCACTCAATGTACTGGTGGTATATACGGTTCTATTGGGTCAGGACAGTAGTGAACTACTCACTCAATGTACTGGTGGTATATACGGTTCTATTGGGTCAGGACAGTAGTGAACTACTCACTCAATGTACTGGTGGTATATACGGTTCTATTGGGTCAGGACAGTAGCCAACTACTCACTCATAGTACTGGTGGTATATACGGTTCTATTGAGTCAGAACAGTAGTGAACTACTCACTCAATGTACTGGTGGTATATACGGTTCTATTGGGTCAGGACAGTAGCGAACTACTCAATGTACGGGTGGTATATACGGTTCTATTGGGTCAGGACAGTAGTGAACTACTCACTCAATGTACTGGTGGTATATACGGTTCTATTGGGTCAGGACAGTAGTGAACTACTCAATGTACTGGTGGTATATACGGTTCTATTGGGTCAGGACAGTAGTGAACTACTCAATGTACTGGTGGTATAGATGGTTCTATTGGGTCAGGACAGTAGCCAACTACTCACTCAATGTACTGGTGGTATATACGGTTCTATTGGGTCAGGACAGTAGCGAACTACTCAATGTACTGGTGGTATATACGGTTCTATTGGGTCAGGACAGTAGTGCACTACTCAATGTACTGGTGGTATATACGGTTCTATTGGGTCAGAACAGTAGTGAACTAGTCACTCGATGTTCTGGTGGTATATACGGTTTTATTGGGTCAGGACAGTAGCGAACTACTCAATGTACTGGTGGTATATACGGTTCTATTGGGTCAGGACAGTAGTGAACTACTCAATGTACTGGTGGTATATACGGTTCTATTGGGTCAGGACAGTAGCGAACTACTCACTCAATGTACTGGTGGTATATACGGTTCTATTGGGTCAGGACAGTAGTGAACTACTCAATGTACTGGTGGTATATACGGTTCTATTGGGTCAGGACAGTAGTGAACTACTCAATGTACTGGTTGTATATACGGTTCTATTGGGTCAGGACAGTAGCCAACTACTCACTCATAGTACTGGTGGTATATACGGTTCTATTGGGTCAGGACAGTAGCCAACTACTCACTCATAGTACTGGTGGTATATACGGTTCTATTGGGTCAGGACAGTAGTGAACTACTCACTCGATGTACTGGTGGTATATACGGTTCTATTGGGTCAGGACAGTAGCGAACTACTCAATGTACGGGTGGTATATACGGTTCTATTGGGTCCAGGACAGTAGTGAACTACTCAACAATATCTACTGGTGATTATATACGGTTCTATTGGGTCAGGACAGTAGTGAACTACTCAATGTACTGGTGGTATATACGGTTCTATTGGGTCAGGACAGTAGTGAACTACTCAATGTACTGGTGGTATAGATGGTTCTATTGGGTCAGAACAGTAGTGAACTACTCACTCGATGTACTGGTGGTATATACGGTTCTTTTGGGTCAGGACAGTAGCGAACTACTCACTCAATGTACTGGTGGTATATACGGTTCTATTGGGTCAGGACAGTAGTGAACTACTCAGTCAATGTACTGGTGGTATATACGGTTCTATTGGGTCAGATACAGTAGTGAACTACTCACTCAATGTACTGGTGGTATATACGGTTCTATTGGGTCAGGACAGTAGCGAACTACTCTCACGGTTCAATTGGTGTGCCACTCTACTCATGGTACTGGTGGTATATACGGTTCTATTGAGTCAGAACAGTAGTGAACTACTCACTCAATGTACTGGTGGTATATACGGTTCTATTGGGTCAGGACAGTAGCGAACTACTCACTCAATGTACTGGTGGTATATACGGTTCTATTGGGTCAGGACAGTAGTGAACTACTCAATGTACTGGTGGTATATACGGTTCTATTGGGTCAGGACAGTAGCGAACTACTCACTCAATGTACTGGTGGTATATACGGTTCTATTGGGTCAGGACAGTAGTGAACTACTCAATGTACTGGTGGTATATACGGTTCTATTGGGTCAGGACAGTAGCGAACTACTCACTCAATGTACTGGTGGTATATACGGTTCTATTGGGTCAGGACAGTAGCGAACTACTCACTCAATGTACTGGTGGTATATACGGTTCTATTGGGTCAGAACAGTAGTGAACTACTCAATGTACTGGTGGTATATACGGTTCTATTGGGTCAGGACAGTAGCGAACTACTCACTCAATGTACTGGTGGTATATACGGTTCTATTGGGTCAGGACAGTAGCGAACTACTCAATGTACTGGTGGTATATACGGTTCTATTGGGTCAGAACAGTAGTGCACTACTCAATGTACTGGTGGTATATACGGTTCTATTGGGTCAGAACAGTAGTGAACTACTCAATGTACTGGTGGTATATACGGTTCTATTGGGTCAGGACAGTAGCGAACTACTCAATGTACTGGTGGTATATACGGTTCTATTGGGTCAGGACAGTAGCGAACTACTCAATGTACTGGTGGTATATACGGTTCTATTGGGTCAGGACAGTAGTGAACTACTCACTCAATGTACTGGTGGTATATACGGTTCTATTGGGTCAGGACAGTAGGGAACTACTCAATGTACAGGTGGTATATACGGTTCTATTGGGTCAGGACAGTAGCGAACTACTCAATGTACTGGTGGTATATACGGTTCTATTGGGTCAGGACACTAGTGAACTACTCACTCCTGTTCCTGTTAAGCCGGATTCCGGCAGTTTTAACAAATCCGATTCCGGTACCGGTTAAAATGTGCCGGATTTAAGACGGATTTCTTTGTTGTTTGAAATTTGTAAGAATTTTTTTTAGCGCAACATAATTTTGAAATATTTAGCGCTATACAATTAAATTAAAACAATAACTTCCTTTGATTTTAAAAATACAATAATTTCGATCGCTTTTAGTTCTATATGTAAGTACAAATATATTAAAAAAGGAAGATTTGAATCGTATTTAGTATAGTACAGGGGTCGGCAACCTGCGGCTCGCGAGCCGCATGCGGCTCTTTCGAAGTCAAGTTGTAGCTCTTTCGATGTCAAATTGCGTCTTGATGAAATACCGTAATATTGAAATTTAGTGGCTCTTTAAAAATTTAGAAAATTGTTAATTATAACTTTAGGCTTTTCCATCTCAAAAGGTTGCCGACCCCTGGTCTAGTAATACGACACCTTATCTTCCGCTACTTTTGATTCCGTGTTTTCTATAAACTATATTTAGCTATCAAAATTTAACTTTTTTTTAAAGAGCAGACAACGATCAATTTTTGGGTGTTTACAGTTTTAAAAAAGCTCAATAATTTATTTTTCTGCACATTTTTAAATTTAGTGGCTTTTGACACGATTTGGATAAAATTCCTCCCAAATTTAGATAAATAAATTGAAGATACATTTTTAATTGAACATTAAAGTGATATTGATTTAGATTTGAAATGCATTTTAATTTGCGTTTTTATGGGAAATAGTCAAATAATGGTTTAAATGAAAGTATGAATGAAATAACACGGTTCGGTGACGTCACCATGGAAAACTAAAGAAAAATGAACTACCGGGGTCTGCCACAGTTTATATATATAAATTGGAATTCATTTATTAATAAACATGTTTATTATACTTTCTAATATATGTTACCCATTTCTTTGTTTGATTGTAAAAGAAATCAAGTTAAATTAGGTATATCTTTAGTAAATAAATTTTTAAAACGAAAAACCTGTTTTATTAAAATCCGGTTCCTGTTCCGATTCCGGCCGGATTCAAATAATAAATCCGATTCCGGTTCCGATCCTGCAGGATCTAAAAAATTAGAATCCGGTACAGCCCTAATCTTAACGTCTTTGAATGGTGAATTGGTTCTGATGCAGACGTTGGACCGTAGTTTGTGTATGTCTGTTCAGTAATTACTTAATTAGAATTTTAATATTTTGATTCTTATGAGGTACAGAACCAGTGATCGATGCTCTTTGATATGACAATAAAAAACGGGAAGAATTCAACTGCACGGACTTGTGTGATTATCAATCATTTTCAGGTCTATATCATCTCACACAATGTGAGATATAATCTCGTTTTTAAATGACCACACACAATGTGAGATATAATCTCGTTTTTAAATGACCACACACAATGTGAGATATAATCTCGTTTTTAAATGACCACACACAATGTGAGATATAATCTCGTTTTTAAATGACCACACACAATGTGAGATATAATCTTGTTTGTTAATGATCACACACAATGTGAGATATAATCTTGTTTGTAAATGATCAAACACAATGTGATATATAATCTTGTTTTTAAATGATCACACACAATGTGAGATATAATTTCGTTTGTAATTGATCAAGAAATACACAGTTTTTGTCTAGATATTCATGAATTATGAAATGACCTTTCACCTCCAACTTCTTCACAGTTTTAAGAAAAAAAAAAGGTTCGACTTTTAGCGTTAGAAATGATTTCGCTGACGAGAATATAGTGTTGATTTATTCACGAAGAGCTTTCCATTCTATGAGCGAATTTTATTTCCTTCCCTGTGAATGTTTTTTTTATAATTTTAGATTTGCTGAGGGCTTCCTACTCTGGAACATCTCGTCTAGTGCTATGACGCTTTGGTGCCGGCATTAAACTTTGATGGCCAGAAAATCTTCCCACTTTTGATTCACCCCACTTGATATGTTTCTGTTATAATGTTTTCCTGATATAAAAATCTAAGCATTAGACGATGCCGACTTCTCCTCGGCCTCTTTGAATAATTGATGACGTCAAAGACGGTGGTGTGTTCTCCCTCCCACTCCACGAGTGTTTCCCCCCCCCCCCTCTATCTCTCATATAATATAATAGTCCAGCAATAGATTTTTGCCGCATTCTAAAGAGTGACTTTCTCCCCTGGGACGTTTGGCTTGTATGAAAGACCGAGGTGTGAGCCGTGAGTCCCGGGACTGGTGCTAGCCGCCAGCCAACTGGTGCCCGGCCTTGTACACAGATTACTGAACAATTCCGGGCTTGAGATGTTCACCTCATTTCATCTCTTTATCATATTTCATGACATAAAAAAATCGTTCATTTTTTTTTTACTTGTGTGCTGCATGCTTTCTAGCAATCAACGTCCGCCTGTTGTTCCCATTGTTCCTACCATCAGCACGTCCTTATCAAATATGTACCCATATGATGGGACCAGGCTTTGTTGGACGTCAGTCTTCCAAGAAATGAGCATGACATTTATTTGAGCCTATTGTCCGTATCAGAACAAATCACTGACATATACAGTCCATCTCGTCTGATGTACCGTGTGGAGACCCGCCACAAGTTCAGACATCTGGATATGTACATAGGATTGTTTGTTGTTATTTTCATCGGGCATCATTGTACAGTCGTTTCGACCCCAATCTCCTCTCACTCGTGCCCTGACTGTACAGTTGTATAGTCTAAAGTAAGAACCCCATCTCTCACCTGTATCCCGACTGTACAGTTGTATAGTCTTATAGTAAGACCCCTATATCCCGTGTCTCGACTGTCTCTGTCTTGATGTCCGTCCATTGTCTTTACTTAATTACCAGGGCCATGAGCCAGCGGCTCGTCTGATGAAGTTCTGGATCAATAAAAATAAAGCAGGTGTCTGGCAGGACTCGGGCCGTGCAGGAAGGGTGGAGGGGAGGTAATCCTATGATGGATCACCTAAGTGTCTTGTTCGTTACTACAGGCCCCCACGGAGTTGCTCCGCTTTGTTGCCCGGAGCGTTGATTGAAAGAGGGAATAGAGAAAAAATAAAAAGAAAGGCAGCGGAAAGGTTGGGGGGGGGGGGGTGTTTCTGATGTGGTGGGTGGGGACCGTGAATGGTGGAGGGGGCGGGGTGTATCAGTGAAGAGAAGAAGCGATCAATGGCAGACACTTGCAGACAAACAAGACTATATTCCTGGCTTTCCATTACTGGCAAATTAAACAAGAAGGAGCCGATCTTATTGATGAGGCTTACCTGTCACGATCACCGCCTTGCCTGTGGCCAATTCCGGACTGAGATGGATGTTTTGTCCTTGCAACTCTCATCTTCCCAAATTAAATCATAGCTTTACTTTTTTTTATTATTCTATCTGGCTAGCTGCCGGGCAGGTTACGTGTGCCGTTTTCTTTGTTTTCCCCATTGTGTGAGTGGCGTCCTGCATCTTACCCTCGTACACTTGATGCGTCAGTCATTTCTATCAGTTTATTTATCTTTGGGCTGGGCGGTCACTGAAATGTTGATGTTTATGAAAACATAATTTAGTTTATATACCTGTCTCGAGTTATTACCATTTATGAGTGCAGCCGTTTGTTGTTGTTTGTATTAATTTACCTTGGTGAGAAGTAAATTATTTATTTTATTTTTGTTTCAGGCTGCAGCATGTCTTTCAACAATGCCAGTACAAGGTAATGAATGCACTTATCTTATTGCCTCGTGTATTTGCAGGAACGCACATATTTTTTAAGCTTTTAATAAGTTACACTATCTGTGGGTTGGTGGGTTTCTCCTCAAATCTTATAGCTCACTTTTGGACCTTTTCTTATTTTAGTCAGAAGGTTCAAATTTTGCACACGAGTAGACTGTACACGACAGTGCACTGTTATAATAATTTCAAGTCCATGGGTTGAAATCGTCTAGAATTATGAAGCTAATAACATTTCAGTATAATATATATAAGCGATTTGGGCTCTGCGTTAAATCGAAAGTAAAGAATTAATACAACAGTATTCCAGTTTAAAATACAATCATAAAAAAATCGGATCTGCCCGAAACAAAAAATAACCTACTCTACCGATCAAGCCTAAGGGGATGCAACTCTATGCAAAGGTTTTGCAAGGTACAGCTAGTAAATGTATAATGGGAACAAATGTGCCTTGATATCATATAAAAATAAATGCGATACATAGTAAGAGGTTACAGAATAGAGCGCTAAGTAGTGGAGCTTTTTTTAAAGTCTTTTATACAGACTTTCCAAATTAACTGAAATGTATTAATGTGTGCAGTTTTTTTTTTTAAACTACTGGTTTGTTGGTTGTGTATGTATTTGACTTTCTGTTTGACACCATTCTTATAGTGTTATCAAATAGACTTCCTTGAGTGTTATCAAATGTTCTAGTTATCTAGCTATCACCCACCACAGAATAGAATCAAGACAGAATCTACTGTCCTTACTTTGGGAAAGTTTGGTGTTTGCATTAGGTTTGAGATCGTTTGAAACTATTGTAATCTGATATGTCAGTTTTAGACTTTGTATCCAGTTGTAGTTAGTAAAGGACTAATTGAGCGTCCAGTGTAAGAAAAAGTCAAATCTTTAATACAACTTAACCATTGAGATACTAGGTCTTGTGGCACATCCAGAAATGGTTGTATACACATCCAGCAATGGTTGTATACAGAATCATGTACACAAAACTAGGTCTTGTGGCACATCCAGCAATGGTTGTACACAGAATCATGTACACAAAACTAGGTCTTGTGGCACATCCATCAATGGTTGTATACAGAATCATGTACACAAAACTAGGTCTTGTGGCACATCCAGCAATGGTTGTATACAGAATCATGTACACAAAACTAGGTCTTGTGGCACATCCAGCAATGTTTGTATACAGAATCATGTACACAAAACTAGGTCTTGTGGCACATCCAGCAATGGTTGTATACAGAATCATGTACACAAAACTAGGTCTTGTGGCACATCCAGCAATGGTTGTATACACATCCAGCAATGGTTGTACACAGATTCATGTACACTAAAGTCGTAAAATTGTAGCTATGGGCCCAGTAACTTCTTGTTCTTTTTCATAAAAGGACATTTTTTTTTTGCCTTTTCTTGTAAGTTGATACCACTTGTATCTCCAACAAAATAATGCGGTAACTTTAAAGAAATGTGCATTGTCCCGTTGAAGACACCCACACTCCCTCACACCACAATCTTGGACGCAATGTCTATGACGTCAGTTTGGCCGCTGGGTAAAGCACAAAGTTTACAAAATAAAACTGGTGATGTCGTTAAAAAAAAAACCCCAGAAAAGAGTCGTTATTAAGTCTTCACTCCCGTGTAGGACATTTGTTACTAATAAGTTTTGTGTCCATATTTTAAAATGTGTTCGCCCCCCCCCCCCCAAGCGTTATTTATTGAACTTGATGGACAGAGCGATTGCAAGTTATCTTATAAGTGATCAGGATGGAATAACTCTTCTCGACACATCACTTGAGGGTGTCGTGTATTATGTTTCTTTTGATTTCAGAAGATAATCTCCCCCTGATGATGAATTCGCGTAGTATCTTTGTGCTGAGTATAGGGAGGTGATGGGAGGGTATTGTTCTTTATAAAGCCCACTTGACTTGGCTCTCTACCTGCATGCCATTCCACACACACACACATTCGCGATATGACAATCTCCCCTCCCCAGTTCACCATCCAGGTTTATAATTTTGGGTGTAGAATAGCAAAGACACAATTCCCTGATATGTCCTACAAACATATAGTAAAGTACATTGAACATTAATTAATTCTTAAGATTGTGTAAATGTCATTACGGTACTTCATGTGTTCAGGTGTTATTTTTATTACCACCACCCTTCAAACACCCCTCGTATACAACACATTGGCAGTACTGCCTCATATCACAACTGACCAATGATTTCAACTTTGTAACATTTATATGTGTGTGGATGCAATACTTCGTTGTGTTTGGATGCAATACTTCGTTGTTTCCTCTTTAAAATTGAAAAGCCACGGTCAGTACTGGTCAACATAATTTAAGACCAAATTCCTACTGAATGTAGTGGCTGTCTGACTTGGTTTGACACTGGGGTCTTGTAGACGAGCACAATGTAACACGTTGACTTGGTTTGACACTGGGGTCATGTAGACGAGCACAATGTAACACGTTGACTTGGTTTGACACTGGGGTCATGTAGACGAGCACAATGTAACACGTTGACTTGGTTTGTTTTTACCTGTACATGGGCTGTGATTGAATGTAACAAAATAATTACATCCGTCAAAAAAAACAACAAATCATACGTCACTGAGAAATGGGACCAAGAAACCAGCATGAAATCTTGTCTACTTGAGTTGAACTTTTCATAGTATGCCACTGGCAGGAATATTGTCTACTTGAGTTGAACTTTTCATAGTATGCCACTGGCAGGAATATTCGAACTTCATCGCAGATATCACCATACTTGTTTACTACACCAGAACAGTATATCCACCATTTTGAATACATACATTTTCTAGCTACACTTATATGTATGACTGAACTGACCTAATTAAATGAACACTATATCACAATGTAACTCATAAGGTCTAAAAGTCACAAATAAAAAAATATCCAAAGTATCAAACTCTGCATGTTCATGAAGCAACAGACACTAAATATTGTTTGACAAAAGGTTGATATTGAATTTGGTAAAACACCAATTCAGCAACATTAATACTTAACACCATTAAGACATTTATAAGCACACAGATTGAATCTGATTCATTGGCATGAAGTGAAAATTGTATTTGGGTATTATTTAAATCTTGATTATCTGATCAAAATTTTAATCTCCTTTTTGTTAGTATTGATATCTGTAACATTTCCTAAGTGTGACGCCAAATGTTCTTAACTGATTTAGTGTGCCGCGGGTTGAAAAAGGTTGTGGAGCACTGGTCCAGGGGAGGGATCAAGTATAAAAAGACAATAATGAAAATTGAACTCTGTGATACCATACACACATCTTCAAACAAAATTAAATCCATTCTAAGGCAGTTATTACTGAGAATTGAACAGTTCTATCAGATAGATTGGCTGTTTGGGTCACACATTGACAATGGCTGGGATACTTGACTGACCTGTATTATAAACGGTTAAGTCTAGAGTGACCGCGGACTACGACTGTGCGCCTTCCTGGCCAACAGCAATGGTGTGTGACAGGTAGTAAATATCAAAGAACGGATGTTGTGACTGTGAAGTGAGAGTTGTTGATAGGAAGTTCAAGTAACCAGAGTGTTGTGTAAGCACTCCAACATCTTTTATTAAACATGACCAATAAACGCCACGCTGCCTCTTAAAGCAGAGAAATTGTGGTGAAAAAACTGCACTTTGGGTTGAAGATTAACGATTATCAACTAATGACCTATGTATGACAGTTGTATCTTTCAAAATGAAAATTTAACGTTTAAATGTCAACCAAAGTAAACAATGCAGTCACAATGTTTACCGTAACAAAAAAATTGGACGTATGACAAGTTTATTAACCATATTGGCAGTACTAAACTGCGTTTGACGTTCGTCGCTACCAATTAAAATTGGGGATGGATGGTCGTGCGGTAAAACGTTTGACTGTCTACGTGAGAGTCCCTGGTTCCTCTCACTGGTTCGATCTCCGGTGAGGACTGTTAGACATGCCAGTTAATATTTCCTGTGGTGCTTCCATCGCCATTGCACTATCGGCTGTGGTGAGGATGAAAGAATGGCACCATAAAAAAAAGTCCCATTAGTGGTTTATAGTATCTACAAGATTTCATCTCCTTACAGGGACCACACAGACACACACACACACATACAGACACACATACACACACCTATTTAAATGATTCACCTTTTTCCTGCTGCGTCTATTTCCCTCTTCGTTATATAACACAAACACGCCTAGAAATGATTGTTGACATTTTGTGGTTCAGACATAATGAAATCAAACTGTTCCCTTAGACTTGGGCAGGGACTCTGTGGTAGATTGGACCTGTGTTGGTCTGGGATAATTTGTCTGAATGTGGAGGATTTGACCTGTGTTGGTCTGGGATAATTTGACTGAATGTGGAGGACTTGACCTGTGTTGGTCTGGCATTATTTGTCTGAATGTGGAGGACTTGACCTGTGTTGGTCTGGGATAATTTGACTGCTTGGAAATGACGCTGCCACCTCCCATCCAACCCCTTCCTCGCGTTGACGGCCTGGAATAAATATTGCATTTCTTAATGAGTCTGCTGGTTTGTCGCCTGAATGAAGCTGTAATATCAGGTAGAATCTGGAGGGTGGGGACATGAGACGGGAATAGGATGGACAGTATAATGGATGGGTGGGGGAGGTGAGGATGGGGGCAGAAATCAGAATTGATTCTGTATTTTTAGTTCCCCTTTTTTTTTTGTCTCTTCATAAATGTGGGTCATCTGGAGCAATTTGCAGGACGGCTTTTGCTTACTGCCTAATAAATGAGTCCCCAGGGAGTAACACAACAGACATGATAAAGACACTAGCTTAATGGAATTTCTGGCTCTGATCAGGGACAGCTCTTGTAGCGGCCAGTACAATACAAAGTACTGCCCCCTGTTTATATATACATATCTATCTACATATCCAGATCTTTTAATATTGTATTTATCCTTTGATGAACGTCTCCTTTCTCTGTTGCTTTTTTTCCCCCAGTCTTCAACGTGTCTGATGTGATTCCCGATTGTTTAGTACATCCATGGTAATCATCTAAATGGTTGGCGGCTGTTTGTGGCCATTACCGTAATGAAGAAATGTATTTACCTGCTGGCTTCACAAATAATGGTCAGGGAGGTCTTTGTTCTTTAATTGTTGTTTTCTTTACCCTGGTCTCCCCGCGCCCGGGCGCTTGTTGCATTATTTACATCGTACAGGATGACAGATGAAAACTTTGCCAACTCTTAGCTTTATCGTGAGGCTGACGCAAGAAGCAATTAACTGATTTACATCCCACACACCCCCTTTTCGTGTTGCCACACCCACACACGGCGCTTTGAAATCTCGGAGTTGCATTGTTTTAGCAGCAAATTGAAACCGCTTTAAACTAACAGATGATTCTCTTTATAGGCTGGAATACAAGGTCGAATAACGGTATCTAAAACACTTGTGTGTGTGTGTGTGGCTGAACTAGTTGTAATGATCTGTATTTTTACCTCCTCATGAAACATTGCCCTTATCCGTCCTTCTCCTTGCCCGCTATTGCCAACTAATAGAAAAGTGTTTAAGTTCCACTTGAAAGCTCTGTCCCCGGCTGTCATGGTGAATGCAAGTTGTCTGTTGTCTCAGCTCTCACCGTACGGCTGGATTCCTTAGTTTGGATTTCTACGCTCAAATTAAATTCTTCAGTTTTCAAACCGTTTTTTTTAATCGCTCCACGGCTCGCCGAGGTTAATACTAATGTATCGGGAATAGGTTAATGGCTCATCTTTTGTCGATGCTTTTTGACGCTCGAGAGAAGAGGTTGATCCGTAATTATGTTTGACTTTGTTTTAAACAACAGACAATATAGAACACGGCCTGTCATTGGATGCCTGCGTGTACGTAACAGTATATACAGAATGGAGGCACGGCTGAGTGATATCTTGTGGATAAATTTAGAAAGTCTGTTTACGCTGTCCCGTTTAGCGATGGTCAGCTATGACTGATTTTTTTCCCAAAATACATGTTTTTTTTTATTGATTTATGTGTATTTTTTTTTTCAAGTTTGTCATTCCATTGATTTCATTAACTGACAATCAGTCTGTAAGCCAGTTAGGTTTTGTGTACTGAACGTTAATAAATACAACTGTTCTATACGGTTTAAAATCATACAACAAATAGTATAGATGAAAGTTAAGAGAATTTCGCTGTAAAATAAATTCGAGTCTTAGAAGTCTGATACTTTCGGTGATTACTCGCCCAAAACTAAATAATGAAACAAACTTTCGACATTCACTGAAATATATTTTGGTTTAATGAATAATTTATTTCACAATTAAAACATGTCTCTAAGTACTATAACAATAAATGACTGCTTATTATGAAGAGTATTTCTCCTAATTCATTGAACGTATCCCTGTTCCCCCCCCCCCCTATCTCATTGTCCCTTTTAGAGGCAACCTGTCACCCGCTTTAAGTGTTGCATTTCGTTCGATGACTGTTATATTTTTATATATTATTGCTCCTGTTAGTATATTATATCAGTTAAAAGTAAGGTGAGATGTACACATTCAAGTTCATTATGTAAGGATGTACACGACAGCTCATTGTAATAGCGATATGACGCATCACGTCGGTAATCATTGTGTCCCGTGTGGGCCCCCACTCGTGGCCGTCACATTGTCTACTTGGGTGGTTGTCGACGTACATCATTCACAGGGTGGTTGTCTACTTACATCATTCACAGGGTGGTTGTCGACTTACATCATTCACAGGGTGGTTGTCGGCGTACATCATTCACAGGGTGGTTGTCTACTTACATCATTCACAGAGTGGTTGTCTACTTACATCATTCACAGGGTGGTTGTCGACTTGCATCATTCACAGGGTGGTTGTCGACGTACATCATTAACAGTATACTTGTTGTTTGATAATGCAATGTTCTCCAACCTTTACCTGACCCACAGTGACCCACTAGTTTTGGTTGTGCGACCGACCGTTAAAAGACTTTTTTTTTTGTTTTCGAGACCCACCAACAAAGTGAAGCCACTGGAAGAACAAAATGGTCGTTAATTGGGAATATTGATTTCTACTTTTACTTCGTAGATTTACAAATGTTTAGTTTTGTAACATCTAGACAACAAGAGTTTAATTATGCATAGATTATCGATCCTTGAATTACAAATGTAAATTGTGTCGTGACCTTACTGAAATTCGTCTGCAACCCTCAAGTGGGTCTCAGCCCATACTTTGAGAAGCACTGCATTCTTGTATAGTTTAGTCAGATAAGAAATAATGTACTGACTTAGTTTAAACAACAACTGCTTGTAATGTACTGACTGACTCAGTTTAAACAACAACTGCTTGTGGAAATGGAAAATAACCTTTTTTACATATGTGTGTGTCTGTTAGACACTTGGGTTGTATCGTACCATATTTTGTTAATATAAGGACTTTTTAATCAAGTATTTCATTTGTTACAGGTAAACACCTGGCACAAGTTGAAAAACATTCAGTTACCTTAGTTTCAAGGTAAGTCGTGTTTGTTTTTAAGAGTAGCCTGCTGGTAATGTTTATGTTACACATTTTAAATGGCAGTCTTAAAGTTTAGTATTTGACTATTTTAAACATTTATAAGGGTTGAAAATACTTGACCACCTTTGTGAATCCTGCAGTTAGTCAATCTCTCTATTAGTCTATTCAAATTACTTGTTTTTGTTGTTTTTTGTTGCATTTCTACAAACGTCCAGAAAGCTGTAACCACCAAACATTGTGGTCCTCTAGGAAGCCAGACTATGGTTCTAAAAGCTTCCTACAGTAAAGTAATTTAAGTTCCCTTAGCCCTTGTGAATCATTGGGTAGAGGAAATGTTTCTGTAGCCATGCAAAATGCCTGGTAGTGTGGCTTGAACAACTCCTTCAGATATGTATATATCTGTACATTTATTTACGGAAGAAGGTTGTAGCCACACCAACCTAACCCAAGCCTGCATTAAGAAGCTTCTTTTATAAGTGACTGTGTTTATCTGTATGTAGTCGTGGTGGGTTAAAATAGGTCACTGGTGACAGCTAGACATTATATGGACTAACAGGGGTTGTCTTGTCTGTTGGTAGAGTGAACTATAGACTCACCAGCACCAACTTAACTAGACATTTTGAATACCTTTTCTCGGTCTTGATTAATGTTATTGGTGGGAACTGATTGGTCAAAGGTGAGACTGGGTGTAGCAGATATAGGTAACATGACATAGAGTCTGTGACAGGACAAAGACATGGAGCCTGTGACATGACACATACACGGATCATGTGACATGACACATACACGGATCATGTGACATGACACATACACGGATCATGTGACATGACAAAGACATGGAGCCTGTGACATGACACATACACGGATCATGTGACATGGCAAAGACATGGAGCCTGGTGACATGACACATACACGGATCATGTGACATGGCAAAGACATGGAGCCTGGTGACATGACACATACACGGATCATGTGACATGGCAAAGACATGGAGCCTGTGACATGACAAATACACGGATCATGTGCCATGACAAAGACATGGAGTCCATGATATGGTTCCTGTGACATAATATGTTATTTGTAACTAGCCGTTGGGACTGTCCATTTTTTTTTTAAACTGACTCTTTGTTAATTGATGGATGCTGTGGAGACTGCACATCACATTTTTGAATATACATTCTGTAACTGCATTCTTGTGACATGACATATAATGTTATATATTGTGACTTATTTGATGCTTTTTACAACATCTGAATATTACACCATTGTCTCATACTGGAGGGTGCCATTGAATACCCATGCTTCCCCAACTATTGTTGAATACCTGATTGTAGATTCTGTCCAATATTACAATGACAATATAACCTTCATGTCTATGGTCATAGTATCTTTGCTAATACACCATCCACTCACTAAAGCAAGAGTTAAATCACACTGATTTTTTTATTCAATTCAAGCTCCACACCATCTCATAAGGGTGCACTGGTTACAAACGGTGGAGAGGGTTTTTTTATGAATCGTTTAAAAAGAGAAAATTAAATTAATATTCAATGGTTCAAAAAGTTTAAAAAAAAAAAATAAAATTTTTATATTTTAATATATTCTTTTTTTATTTTAATTTTTCAATTTGTTAAAATTTCTTTAACTCAAAGAATATATATATTAAATTTTAAAAAAAATCAAATGATAAAATAAAAAATTTTATTTTATAAAATAAAGAATATGATGAATAAATAAATAACTGATTATTAAATAAAAAAAATAAAAAAAAAACTTTAATTCTCTCTCTATCTTAAACTTTATTTAATTTCTTTTTTTCAAAATCTTTTATATAAATTATTTGGTTTAAACAAAAACAAAATTTTTAGCTCTCTCTCTTCTTTTAAGATATTTTAAATTACAATTAAAAATATATTTAATATTTAGAATTAATAAAAATCTTGGGTCTGGGGCCTTGGTTTGACCTCGTTGGCCAAGCTCCAAACATACACACACACACACCTGTGTGCGTAGTACACACCACTATACCATGACACAAACAAATATTGAGTATCTCATATGTGGACCTGCCTAATTGTCCTTCAGACCAACTGGTGCACTGGTATTCATTCCCTTTTTTTCTTTCCAGGGGAAGTCCTGTGATCCGCCATCTTCATGTCAGTAGAAGTCTCTGTAAGTTGTTATGTGATGTACAATGTGTTAGTCATTAACTAAATGTTTGTGATGAACCAAGTTAGTCTTGTACTAATATTTTCAAGGTGGAGATAATTTTGTTGTTCTACTCAATGCTCCTTTGCATTTTTTTTATTTCTAAATTAAAATTGTCATTTATTCCATTGTTTAGCACTATCTTTTGCAAAATATAAGTCGATTTTATTTGAGTATCTTATAGTGTTGAGTGGATACTCTGAGATGTAGATAGTTAAACAAGAGCATAATGTTGCCAGTCAGTGTGACACACCCCATCCATCTCTTGATAATTTTAGTTTTTCTCTTCATTATGTAGATGCTGATGATTTTCGTGTCATTCCTGCCCCAACATTTCCTGAATCAGTTTCAGAAGGTGACATCAAATGGGATAAAGGTAACCATGGCAACGATGCCCCCCCCTTTTTTTTAAATTGCAGCAATTAGGTCTTAAATCTTTTATTGTTCCTTACATTGTTTTATTATGCGATATACTGTGTTGCTCCTTACATTATGTGATGTACTGTGTTGTTCCTTACATTATGTGATATACTGTGTTGTTCTTTTTTTTTTTTTTTTTTTTTTTTTTTTTTTTGATATTTATTTTTTTTTTTCTTTTATTTTTTGATTTTTTTTTTTTGTTCTTTAGATTATGTGATATAGTGTTTTGTTCTTTAAATTTTTTGGTTTTGTTTTTTTTTTTGTTTTTTTTTTTTATTTTTTATTTTATTGTGTTTGTTTTTTGTTTTATTTGGTAATTTGTTGTGTTGTTTGTGAATTATATTTGTTTTTTGTTTTTTTTATTTGATTATGTGTTTTGTTGTTTTGTTTATTAGATTATGTGTTGTGTTGTGTCCTTTATGTGGTGTTATATTGTGTTGTTTTCTTTATGTGGTGTTATGTTGTGTTTTGTTTTATATATTAGATGAGGTTGTTTGTTGGTTTTATTTGGTGATATATTGTGTTGTTTCCTATATTTGGTGATATGTTGTGTTGTTTATTATATTAGGTGATATATTGTGTTGTTTATTATATTTGGTGGTATATTGTGTTTTTTCTTATATTTTTTTATGTGGTGAAAAGTGTTGTTGTTCTTATAATGTGGGGAAATGTGTGGTTGTTTTTATAATGTGGTGAAATGTTGTTGTTTCTTACATTATGTGATACACTGTGTTGTTCCTTACATTATGTGATATACTGTGTTGTTCCTTACATTATGTGATACATTGTGTTGTTTCTTACATTGTTTTATTATGTGATATACTGTGTTGTTCAAAATGTGTTTCTTCTACTCTGTCAGCTGTTGGAGACAGTGTCGCTCAGGATGAGGTGGTGGGTGAGATTGAAACAGACAAAGTGAGTTTGTGTTTTTATTTTATAAACTATTTCTTGTGGCCCACCATACCTTCCCTAGTCATATTGACCTTACACTTCCTTCTCCCTTCAGACCAACATGCCCATCCACTCACCTGTTGCTGGGGTCATTGAAGAGTTGTTGGTCAAGGATGGGGACACAGTGAAAGCCGGTACTGAGCTGTTTAAACTGAGGATAGGAGGTCAGTTTGTCTGAATTGAACATTAGTTGGTAGTTAACATTTACAGTGGTAGTTAGTACATTACATTTACAGTAGTAGTTAGTGCATTACATTTACAGTAGTAGTTAGTACATTACATTTACAGTAATAGTTAGTACATTACATTTACAGTAGTAGTTGGTAATTTACATTAGTTGGTAATTTACTTTTTGATTGATAGTTTGTGGTGGTTGTTATTTTTTGATTCCTTTAATAAATACATTTTGTTATCACATACACTTGAAGTACTCACTCTTGAAAATCACTATATTTGAATGTTTATCTTGAATACAGCAGCCAGTGCTGGGGGATCTGCCCCTAAGAAAGAAGCTGCACCCAGTCCTGCTGCTGAACCACCCAAACAACAGCCTGCCCCCTCCACTGCCGGGCCTATACCTGTTAAAGCACCTCCATCCCTGCCTCCCCCTACCCAGCCTTTATCAAGTGTGCCGGTGTCCTCTGTCAAGCCCAAACCTGCCGCCCCGTCAGGCCCAGCTCCACCAGCCATAGGAGGCAGTCGATCTGAGCAGAGGGTGAGTAGGTTTGTCATGTCCCTCACTTGGACTTGTCACGTTATGTTTAGATTGTACAGTTGGCCTGTAAATGTTGGGTTTGTTGCAGGTGAAGATGAACAGAATGAGACAGAGAATAGCTCAACGATTGAAGGAAGCCCAGAACACCTGTGCCATGTTGACAACATTCAATGAAATTGACATGAGGTTAGAGTTTTTCTAGTTATTTATTGTTTGAAAAGTTAACTAGAAGGTTTGAATGAGTGGTGAATTATAACTCCAACAGATTCATACAGAGGAGTTGAATGTTTTCAAATAGCTTGTTTCTATGTGTTGATTGTTTATCTGAGAAATGGTTAGTAAAACTGGTACAGTAACTGTTTCAAACTTAAGTTATTGAATGTACGTAGTTGTGGTAGAGTTTCCATCATAAAGAATGTAATATTTGTATCAATCATTGTAGGGATGGTGTTTTTGTTTGTATGAAATGAATATAATGGTGTTTGTATTGTGTTTGTATGACAAGGGATGTAATGGTGCTTGTTCTTTGTATGACAATAGATGTAATGGCATTTGTATTGTTTGTGTGACAATGTATGACAATGAATGTAACTGTGTTTGTATGACATGTTAATGCAGCAATGTGATGGAGATGAGAAACAGATACAAAGATGTGTTCCAGAAGAAGTACAATCTCAAGCTGGGGTTCATGTCAGCATTTGTCAAGTCTGCCGCTTTCGCTCTGGTTGACCAACCTGTGGTGAACGCTGTCATTGATGATCAAGAAATCGTCTACAGAGACTACATCGACATTAGCGTAGCAGTGGCCACACCAAAGGTACTAGTACCATATCACGGCCTTAAATAACAGCGGGCGATTCTAATCAATCAGTTATTAAACAATTGACTGATATGTTTTTCATGTCTACTGTGTAGGGTCTGGTTGTTCCAGTCATAAGAAATGTTGAACAAATGAACTTTGCAGATATTGAGAAGGTTATTGCTGATCTTGGAGAAAGGGTGAGTAGTCTATGACAGATTGTTAAGCTTGATCAATGACCACAGAAGTAATGTGTGATTCTGTATAATGCCTGCACACTCCGTGACATATTTACTTGTATATTCTGTATTAGTCCATGTTTTTGTATTTCCCAGGCTCGTGCGGGTACACTGGCCATTGAAGACATGGACGGTGGCACCTTCACCATCAGCAATGGTGGCGTATTTGGCTCCATGTTTGGCACCCCCATCATCAACCCTCCACAGTCGGCTATTCTGGGCATGCATGGAATCTTTGACCGACCAGTAGCCATCAATGGCAAGGTAATACATACAGTGTCTGACTTTCTTCATTGTGAGGAGGGGGGGGGGGTTATAGGTGTATAGTAATGTGTACTGGAAGCCTTTCAGGGGGGGGTCAGATATTTGCCTATCCATAAGAGCACAGCACATTATTCCACCTGTTGAATATGTCGGTCAAGGTATCAGTTGACAGTGTTCCACCTGTTGAATATGTCGGTCAAGGTAACAGTTGACAGTGTTCCACCTGTTGAATATGTCGGTCAAGGTAACAGTTGACAGTGTTCCACCTGTTGAATATGTCGGTCAAGGTAACAGTTGACAGTGTTCCACCTGTTGAATATGTCAGTCAAGGTAACAGTTGACAGTGTTCCACCTGTTGAATATGTCAGTCAGGGTAACAGTTGACAGTGTTCCACCTGTTGAATATGTCAGTCAGGGTAACAGTTGACAGTGTTCCACCTGTTGAATATGTCAGTCAAGGTAACAGTTGACAGTGTTCCACCTGTTGAATATGTCAGTCAAGGTAACAGTTGACCCTGACAGTTGACTATATTGATGGCCATGGATGTCAATTGTGCAACACCTTACAAACCTAAATGGAGGACATTCTAAATATATCTTTTTGGATGTTGTACTTGGTATGCCACTCCCATGGCCTTGTCCTTAAATATTTAGTTAAGCGAGCTACAAACATTTAGGACTAATTAAAAATGGTTGTTAAAATTGTTTGAAATATCTGCTAGTGATTACTACTTTGTTAAAAGTTCTATGAGAAATTGAATAGACTACAGGTGGCATTCATATTTTTTTTGTTCTTGTCAGGTGGAGATCCGCCCCATGATGTATGTGGCCTTGACCTATGACCATAGACTTATAGATGGCAGAGAGGCTGTGACGTTTTTAAAGAAGATCAAATCAGCTGTTGAAGACCCCAGGACTATATTACTGGACTTGTAACTAGACCCAAGACAGTGCCCTACTCAAGATTAGACTCATGCTGTAATTGACTTGTGGAGTTATACATGACCTACCCATCATATTGATTGTTTCAATGAGTGAGTTGGAGTAACCCTGAGTTGATTCTACTTGTATTGTTAGGATGTGATTTCATATATTTTATTTATTGTCTGATGATATCACCTACCAATGTGATAAAACAAGAAAAATAGATTCTATTGTATGGATAGACAGATCTGTTCATGACTTTGATTTTTTTTTTTTTTCTAATTTTATGTTTGACTTGGTTTTAGTACTGACCATAGGTCAGTTTCAATAAAAAAATATTCTGTGACAGTATAATACTCTGGATAATGTCATGTGTGTAACCAGTGTATCAGAGGTTTGGCTGGAGTTGAAGCCACTTTGTCAACTTGTGACTCTGTTGTTGGCTTGTGACTCTATCGAGTCATAGGGACTGAGTTGACTCATTCTATGACGGGGGGGGGGAGAACTCCCCTCCGCACTAATGTATTTCAGTTCGATATTGATTGTTATAGTTTGTGTTATTACATATTTCTGTCCTGTACCATCTAGCTGTGTGTTATGTTTACCTGTATGTTGTGTTGACAGAGATGTATATGTGTGCTTCTACTTAGCTGGATACCTTGACATTTAATAAAATAATACTATATACTCATGTGTGCTTCCAATTGTTGGTATTCAACTCTGTGTGTGTGTCATATCATGTACTTTGGGGTCATCCATAAAAGACGTTCACCAATTTTTTGCTATTTTTTACCCCCCCCCTCCCCCCTTGTCCACTTTTGACCGGACCCCCCCTCCCCTCCCCCAGTTGTGGACGTCCAAAACATAAAATTTACCGAACTTGAATTAAAGAATATTTCGAATTTTTAAATTGGGAGAATGTAAACAATATAAAGAGTACATATTTACTAACATTTTTTTCAGAAATTCAAAATTCTAAATATGAAAAAATTACTGTTTAAAAACATTTTATTGAATAATAATTAAAAAATGTAAAGCATTAAACCACAGTTATTCAGTCAACTGAAAATTCGGATTGCAGCCATTCAAACATATTTCGTATGATGACTACATCTGTTGGTGAATTTTCAATTTCTGGTTCAATCTACTTGTCTGATACTTCTGCCTCATCATGTTCACAAACAGGAATATTGTAATGGACGACCTTATGTTTTTTCATTGCCACCTGTGATGGGAAGTATTTGCTGCAGAAACACATTCGCTTGGGAATTTTTCCAGCCACCGGTGGACAATAGAGATCAAAAGGCATGCTACTGTAACTTAGATCGGGCTCCAGGCCAATCAGTGCAAGCCTCTGAAACAGTGATCCATAAGTACCACTACTACTCCCGATAGCTGCAGCCATGACGCCTGCTTCACGACTAACAAAAGGTACAGGAACTGGAATGAAACGTTTGGGAAATAATTCATTATAGTTGGTTCGTCTTGCTCCACAGCGCGTTATATCATTACATTTGATGATCTGCAGAAAATATTGAGACTGTTGGACATGATTCCAACACCAATTCACAGAGGGAGATGGAAGAAATGTGATTGTGCTGCTTGGTTCAACATACTGTGCATGCACATCATAGCCATCAATGACAGCCTGACTCCAAACTTCAGCGAGTATTTCTCCAGCCTTTTTAAAGTTTGCTTTTTCCAGGTTTTGGTCTATGTTTGGTCTATGCATCCAAATGGGACCCAAAATGATCATGAGGAAGAATGAAGCCTGACAGGTCATGTGACAATGGGGCCATTCGTCGTTCTACCGCGTTGTAGGCACTGTGACCCGGGGCATGACAGGCTATAAAAAAAATATCAAGATTGTGTTTGGTAAACAATTTATATGCAGCGTTCAATGTTTTTGGATAACGTGAGTTCTCTTCTGGGCCTCTGTAAACAGTAATAATTACTATAGGCTTTACTAATCCACCATTTGTACATGCCATATTCTTGAAAATATCCTGAGAGACAAGTACATCAAAATCCGCAACATGTGAGGCAGCAGTACTGGACTCATGTTTACCATTCCTTATTGATATAGATGTTGGTCCAGAATAGGTCACACTGCCATCCTTGATAATACATGCAGCATACGCTGAAGGTATTAGTTTATGCCTATCTGCCACAACCCAATCATGGTCAGGCAATTGGATACGATATTCCAGATGCATTAGAAGTGGTGCCTGTTTTGATGCAGCTGGAAGGCCCAAAGGAACTCTAGCCATGTCGTCCTGGCTAAGAAAGAATGTGCACTGACTGCCCATCAATACTGCCAAATCTTTCAAATAAGCTATAGCTGATGCTGCAAAATGGGCATCTATGTGCTCTTTGCGCAAATTGTTGGCAGCTTTGATAAGTTTTACTGGAACTGTAGTTATGTGCCGCTTACCTTCAGCAGTCATATAGTTGTGTAAATTGTAAAAAAGAATTTTTTTTATGCAATTTTTTTTTAATTGAATAGATATGTCAACAAAAGTGGCACATTTTTAATGTTTGTGCATTTCTGAATGAGTTGATGTATGATAAGGGGTATTTTAAAAAGTTTTAAATGAACAAAAAATTCATTGAACAGAGCGACCCACTGATAGTAAAAAAAAAAAAAGGCAAAAAAACATAGGTCACGTAAGAGTTAAGGTCAAATTAGTGATTAGTGGTGCATATTTTTAAAAAAATCTACATATTTTAAACCCTGGATGTTTAATTTTGACCTGAGCTTAATTTTTTGACTAAATCGTGGCCGTAAATTTTGTTGCAATTATTTAATATTTCGTTTTTTAGATTAAGATTGTTTTTATAAATTTAAATATATTTTTTTGTCCTGTATCTAATTATTCAATACAAAATAGACGAGTTCAAATATTTCAGTCATTTTTTTTATTTACAACACAAAATAAAAATCATTAAAGATTTTCTTGAAAAAAACTCTAAGAATTTAACAAAACCGTTATTGAGGCTGTATTGTATTTGACAATATAAAACTAACAATAAATTAAAGTAAAATTGAAGTGTATGGAAAAATTTAACCACTCAGATTGTGAAAGATTGTTCCGATTTCTATCTTAACTCTTTTGTCATTAAACTGGAATTTTTTGCAGTAAATTTGTGCAACAACACTACATTGTGGACATCCACTCTGTCCTCAACACCCTCTCCCCCCATGTCCGCTTTTTGCTGAACCCCCCTCCCCCCTTTGTGTGGACGTCTTTTATGGATGGCCCCTATATACTCGGCTTCAGGGGTGGGCAATCTTTATTTTGAATCGTGGGCCACATTAGTCTTTTAAATTTGAAGGAAGGGCCGGACCTAGACCAGATGTTACATCAAATAAGTGAACTAGCGGGGGGGTCAGTCAGCAGGCCCGTAGCCAGAGGGGGGCTGAGCCCCCCCCCCCCCCGTACATGATTTGAGCTTTTTGACAAAATTTTAATAATAACGGCCATAAAACATCAATCATTTTGTTTAATAAATTAATAATAATAAAAACTTAAAAGTTTATATTTTGGCAATCATTCAGACTATTTTACTTACATATATAGCTTATCTAATTTTTGGGCATAAAAGATTGAATCTTATTGAAGTTCACTTCTGGGTATTTTGGGCAGCATTGGCATTTGGTGCTTCAACAGCCGTGTGTGAGAGCAGTTTCTCAACCCTCACACGAATGCTCACCCCATATCGCAGATCAATGTTACAAAAGCGTCTAAGCAATCTTTTCCTGCTTGCATTTGAAAAAGATTTAACAGACAATCTGAATGCTGAAGCATTTTTAGGTAAATTCAGTGCTAAACCCAGGCCCGTAGCCAGGTCAAAATAAGCAGGGAGGCACCAATACACAGCAAGGGGGCACCTTTCCTTTTTCTTTATTTTTTCTTTTTCTTCTTTTTTAAGTGGGGGGGCACTCCACACCTAGCACGGCCCCCAGTGCCCCCCTTGGCTACGGGGCTGGCTAAACCACGAAGTTTGCAAATTTGAAACGTATAATAATATAAGTTCGCAACCAGTGCCGACGAGTGGGGGGGGGCAGGGGGCCAATGCCCAGGTGCCCGGCGAGTTTTAGGGACCAGGACTGAGCTGGCCAATCAACTCTATAAAATATTAATATCAGCCCAGGAGCCCGAAATTTCTGTCGCAACCTTGTAATAGTTTTATATATTGATATCTTCTGAGGACAACTAGCAACTTAAATAAGTTAATAAAATAACATTGGCTTCTGACTTCATTTTTATACATATGCATAATAAAATAATAAAGTACAAACTCCGTGATTTCTGAGTTATGTTATTTAATTTGCAAATTTACTTTTTAGCAGAATTAATTTTATTTTAAATTGAATAATTGCGACTGTTTTTGATGATAGATCTGTTCTTTGTTTTCAATATTTTTTAAGAAATATCACACAAATAGCTAAGCTATATTCGTGCATCTTTGTCGTTCTTCCCGGTTTGTACGTTAAACAAACAGTATAATAATATAAATCAGGTATCTATTATGTAACAATTGTGTAGCAGAACTATTGGTCAATATATTCATAACAGGAATCAGAAATTGCTCAGCTTCAATAAATTTTTATCATTAAAACTCTTTACTATTTAAATTATTTTTAACAAAACTGCAACATGCCATGCATTATTTAAACGTAGTTAAAATTATATATTTCTAATTAATATCTAAACTATCGGTACTAAAACGCACCATTCCAGATATGGAACTGCAAAAAATTTCTTTCGGTAGGGGACTCACTGAGATCCCCTCCCCAAACCCATCCTCTCCGTAAGCAAGCTTTTGGCGCTTCGCGCCTGAATTTTCGCCCCCCCCCCCCACGAACATTTCTTCTACCCCACCAGGGGCGAATTTAGGGGGAGGGGCCGGGGGGCCCATGCCTCCCCCCGTTATCGCAAGTTTCGGTAATACATCATTAAATTATCGAAATATTTTTTGTTCTAAGACCAATTTTCAACAATGAAAACAGTTTTACCCCCTCCCCGGAGATCAATGTTTTGCCCCCCCCCCCGGTCAAAGTTGTCTAGATCCGCCCCGATCATTTCTTCGGCACCCCTTCCCCCGAAAAAAAATTTCTTCGACCCCCGAAAATGTCTTCGGCCCCCCCCCCCCCCAATCCAATATTCCTGGCTACGGGCCTGTCAGTCAGACAGAACATGACTGGCCG
This sequence comes from Bulinus truncatus, assembly GCA_021962125.1. Lineage (NCBI taxonomy): Eukaryota > Metazoa > Mollusca > Gastropoda > Planorbidae > Bulinus > Bulinus truncatus. The sequence goes on from JAGDYQ010000185.1 coordinate 1,351,523, forward strand.
TAGTTGGCCATGCTCTCTAGTCTATTGTTTATCTGCGAGTTCAAAGTGTGATCTTTATCCAGACATGTACATCTCTCACCAGGTTGGGTTGTACAAGTAATCACATGTCTGAGAGTATCAAGTTTTCTACTACAAGTGCTTCATAAGTTACTGCAGGGGTGGGCCAGAAAGGGTTTGTACATTTTATTGGCGGGCCGCACCAAGATCAGATGGATGAAGTGTGGACATAAATAAAATATAAACTGCATAGGCGAGTGTAGTTGTGCGACACACTGAAAGGGGTTGAGGGCTGGATTTGACCCGCGGGCCATAGTCTGCCAATGGCTGAGCTACAGGATAGTTTTATAGTTCTTTCTCTGCTTCAGAATTCACTCGATTCAATAGGTCATGTTTACATCGGACACTATTATGGTCAAACATTCTATTTAGACTGGTGAACATTTATGAGAGGAAAAAATAATTCCATGAGAAAACAAACTCCCGTGTTAATAAAACAACCAAACATTTTACTCTGTACGTGGTGACTTTTTAAATTCTGATTCCCTTCTACTAATAAGCAATGTATCCCAAACAACATGGACACATCTAGTCAGACACATGGACACATCTAGTCAGCAGGCACGCCGAGAGAAGGGGGTCATTGCCAGGGGGTCCACATCTGTAAGGGGGCCCGGCCGCCCCGACCATGTCAATTTTTTCAGACTTATTGTTTATTAAGGGGCCCTCAATGATGTCCTGCCCTGGGGCCCGTGTTGGCTCTCGGCGCCACTGCTAATCAGACACATCCAGTCAGACACATGGACACATCCAGTCAGACACATGGACACATCCAGTCAGACACATGGACACATCCAGTCAGACACATCCAGTCAGACACATGGACACATCTAGTCAGACACATCCAGTCAGACACATGGACACATCCGGTCAGACACATCCAGTCAGACACATGGACACATCCAGTCAGTCACATCCAGTCAGACACATGGACACATCTAGTCAGACACATCCAGTCAGACACATGGACACATCCAGTCAGACACATCCAGTCAGACACATGGACACATCCAGTCAGACACATGGACACATCCAGTCAGACACATCCAGTCAGACACATGGACACATCCAGTCAGTCACATGGACACATCCAGTCAGACACATGGACACATCCAGTCAGACACATGGACACATCCAGTCAGACACATGGACACATCCAGTCAGACACATGGACACATCCAGTCAGACACATGGACACAACCAGTCAGACACGTGGACACATCTAGTCAGACACATGGACACAACCAGTCAGACACATGGACACATCTAGTCAGACTACTAAACAAGTCCGTGGCCTGCTGTGTAAAGGGGGTGACATTAGGCGCGAAATATTTTATTTGAAAGAACAAAACATTAAGGTGTGGAATTTCAAAAATTTGCATCATTCCTTGAGAAAATGTACCCAGTGTCCCTGACACTAGATTTCACCATCTGACACCCTGCAACACCATATCTTAGTATAACTTGTCTTTCGTCCTAACGACTAATTAACAAGTGCATTAGAAAAATGTTTTTTTTTAAATTAAAGAAAGGCGTCTGCCAGTTAACATTTGTGTCCATAGTTCTACTCAATGAACTTAACAGATTACCTCTATAGAACTTTGGTTTCTTTCCACTGACCATTTAAAGAAGCGACCATTAATCTGCTGGATATCGGCTTCCCCACCTGCCGGTGTTCACTGGACACGTGACCGTTGAGTTTTTATCTTCCACCCGGCTATTTAACTGACCCTCCACCCGGCTATTTAACTGACCTCCCCACTCCCACTCGGCCTAACTTGACGCAGAGTTACTTTAATCTCCTTGCACCTGCTCCATATGGCTGGACATTGGTCATTTGACTGTTGCGTCACGTGGTCGCAGATGGTGGGTAATCACAACGGAATGGTCAGTGGACAGTTAGGGTTGTGGTCAACTCTTATTGATTCATCATTCTTAGTAGTTTTAAGTTATAACATGAAGTAACACAGTGAAAACACAGTAGTAAACACAATATATATATATATATATATATACTCATATACACATATATATACTCATATACACATATATATACTCATATACACATATATATACTCATATACATATATATATACTCATATACACATATATATATACTCATATACACATATATATATATATACTCAAATACACATATCTTACGGCCTTTAATTACCTACCATCAATAGCGTAAGAAGGGCACATGGCGCCGAAATGTTAAAAGGAGGGCGCCAAACAAAATGTAACTAACACAGGGCGCCACAATAGATAGTTGTGGCTCTGCCTGCCAAACAATGTACGTATGTGACACTGTGGCTCTGCCTGCCATACAATGTACGCATGTAACACTGTGGCTCTGCCTGCCATACAATGTACGCATGTAACACTGTGGCTCTGCCTGCCATACAATGTACGCATGTAACACTGTGGCTCTGCCTGCCATAAAATGTACGCATGTAACACTGTGGCTCTGCCTGCCATACAATGTACGCATGTAACACTGTGGCTCTGCCTGCCATACAATGTACGCATGTAACACTGTGGCTCTGCCTGCCATACAATGTACGCATGTAACACTGTGGCTCTGCCTGCCATACAATGTACGCATGTAACACTGTGGCTCTGCCTGCCATACAATGTACGCATGTAACACTGTGGCTCTGCCTGCCATACAATGTACGCATGCAACACTGTGGCTCTGTCTGCCATACAATGTACGCATGCAACACTGTGGCTCTGCCTGCCATACAATGTACGCATGCAACACTGTGGCTCTGCCTGCCATACAATGTACGCATGTAACACTGTGGCTCTGCCTGCCATACAATGTACGCATGTAACACTGTGGCTCTGCCTGCCATACAATGTACGCATGTAACACTGTGGCTGTGTTGCTATAGTGAACTATTGTCCCAGAAGGCTGAGAGTAAAAGACCAGCTAACACAAAATACAATTCTTTTAATTATTGACTAATATGAAACTAATACTACGTTGATGTGTTTCACAGCAGTAACTGAAATTTAAAATCTAACCCCATTGAATGAACTTCATCCGTTCATCGACAAATCAGAACTGTTAAGATTACTATAGACGTATAGTGTTGTATTGTGATAAAACATTTTTACGTTAAAATATTTTTTTCAGTAATCAAATCGTAATCCTTTATAATTGTGAACATAATTTTCAGTTTTTGAAATAAAATCACTTTTAGAAAAACATACATTCTGTTTATCTGAGAACTAGTAACAAAAATTATTATTTTTCATCATGTTCAACGACAAACACCATCATACATACATGTCAACTCCTTGCATCCATCTTCACCCATCTCTATTTCCAACAAAACCTTGTAAAAATGTGTTTTCATTATGCACGCAGAAATGTTTTAAAATTTATTTATTCAATTTCGTTCCTTTGTTAATTTTTTAAAAATTTTATTTATATAACCGGAAGTATTAAATATTAATCTCAGCAACTGGCCTCGTGGTCTTATGAAAATTTTCACGTCTGCTACCAGATGTTTCACTGACCAGCAGACGATAAGGGTGGATCACTTCCCCACACTCTATTTACTCCACCCTCGCGCCTCGCTCCTTATTTTTATGACGACTGGCTTCTTTTGAAGTAGACAGACAACAACAGGAATGCCGAAAGTTGACAGGAAGAAGTGACCCACCGCCAACTACGCCCATACGGTCACACCATATTACATTGTTACAGGGGCGGACAGGATGTTGGCAGATAGCGAAGGTAAATGGACATGAAGAGGATGTGTAGGGAGGGGAGGGGGGATACGATCGCTGGCTAATGGTGTCACACATTGCCCGGACTATGGGTGGCATTACGCCAACAAAGGAGTGGTCATCTGCCCCGCCCACACCTTTATAGTCAATACCCACGCGATCAACGAAGACGGGATTAAAGGTCAGCAGATATTTTGTACATTCGCAGGATGATACAACATGAGAGAGGGGCAGTATGAAGAGATTGGGCACACGGTTCATTGTGAACACATTCATCTGGGCGGACGGTTCAGAAAAAATGAGTCACAAAATAGATGAAGGTCTGGGGTAAGTTAGAGTGACAAGGGTTGGGCGGGGGGGGGGGGAATGGAGCAAAATAGTTTGGACCGGACACATAGATTGGCGTTCATACAAAATAAACAGACAGACCCAAAAATTAAACAGAGATAGATAGATTAGATAGATAGATTAGATAGATAGATAGATAGATAGATAGATAGATAGATAGATAGATAGATAGATAGATAGATAGATAGATAGATAGATAGATAGATAGATAGATAGATAGATAGAATGAGCTGCAACCTTCACAAAAATGATCAGGGTTACCATCTGAAGACATACAATATACACTGCATACACATTCCAATTACATATTACAAACACATTCCAATTACAAACACATTCCAATCACAAACACATTCCAATTACATATTACAAACACATTCCAATTACAAACACATTCCAATTACATATTACAAACACATTCCAATTACAAACACATTCCAATTACATATTACAAACACATTCCAATTACAAACACATTCCAATAAAATATTACATACACATTCCAATTACATATACATTCCAATTACATATTACATACACATTCCAATTACATACTACATACACATTCGAATTACATATTACATACACATTCCAATTATATATTACATACACATTCCAATTACCAGAGGCGTACCTAGGGTGGGGGAGGGGGGGTCCAAAATCGAAAGTCCCCCCGGGCCCCAGCTTGAGGGGGACCCATAATTTTTTTACATTAAATATTAAGAACATTATCTCATGTCATGGTGTCGAATGTCAAAATGCAGGGCCCCCCCAAAGTAGCCCAGCCCCCCCGGGCTCCCAAATCACTAGGTTCGGCACTGCCAATTACATATTACATACATATTCCAATTACATATTACATACACGTTCCAATTACATATTACATACACGTTCCAATTACATATTACATACACATTCCATGATTCCAATTACATATTACATACACATTACACGTTAGATCTATCTGTTTTTCGAATAAAACAGAAAAACCATAAAAGTGTCCCAGAATTGACCCAAAGCAGACATATCCCCCTATCTCCCCCCCCCCCAATTACATACACGTTTTAAGGGCCACAAAAAATGTACGTTGAAGGATCAGGCTTAAGGTAATTTAGGGGCCCAAAATGGTAAATAATAATCGTTGAAAATAGGGGCCCCAGGGCAATGACTCAGATTCACCTGTCAGGGGGGGCCCGGTTAGCACTTGGGGCCCTAGTCATTCGTGTATGGTGTAGCTTATTGCTAAGAATGGATCTGCTCTTATTTCTGTTTGTTATGTATGCGTGTGTGTATATGTGTGTGTGTGTGTGTGTGTGTTTTGCTCTTAATACATACAACTGAACGTGTGTGGGGGGGGAGGGGAGAGGTGGGGGGAGATAAAACTCTGTACGGTCATAGCGCACCTTGATTGCTGGCACGTGTCTGCATTGTGAGCACGATTGTTATTACTCACGTAGAAATAGCTCTTGATTAATCGTAGCCCGCTACCTTGAGCTCCAACCCCTTCCCCCCTCCCGCAGCCTTCCACCCAGACCTCCCTTCCCCTCCTTCCGTCCCTTCCCATCGCCCCCTCCCCACCCCAATCCCTTGATTGAATGAAGATAATGTATTGTTTTGATCATTCCCCCAAAGGTGGTAGGCGTTGACTAACGACTCTGTTGATGTTACGTCCATCAAAACTTGGGAGATGAGGAGACGTAAGCAATCTGCCAAAATGACGTCATCAAAAACCGTGCTCCATTACAACAATTGTCACCGTCGTCAGAAAAAAAAAATATAAAAGAAACATCGAACGACGTTAAAAAAAAAAATTGATACTCAAACTGCGAACCTCAAGAATCGCTTCCCCTGTACGACAGATGGCTCCCCCTCCACCTCCCCCCTACCCTCCCCTCCCTACCACCCAGCGGGGATGTAGTGAGCGGGTGGGGGTAGTGAACGGAGAAAATGAATTCATCGCGGTGCTTCACGGTTGCGATTTTTTTTTTGACGTGGAGCGTCTGGAGCTCAAGATGGTGTGTGGAGTCCCTGGTTGTCGCCACTTTGTTGCCTAACTGTCCCGGATGTAACAGAAACTAACAATAGTTCCGTCTCTAGGGACTCGAGTCGTGGTTTTAAAAACAAAACAAAAAAAAAAAACTGGTTGGGTGGATAATTTTATTAAAACAAAAATAAAACACAACCAAAGGGAAAAAAATACTTTGTGCTGTGTGTGTCAAAGAGAACTTGTAATTAACAAATGGAAATCCTCGTCCATACAGACTTATTGGACTAGTCCACTTGTGTCCGAGGTCGTTAGCAGAAAGGAATATAAGAACCTTTGTTGTGTGGATGTCGAGATGCACTATTTACAGTAGACTGGACCACAACAGTGTGATGTTTATAGAAGACCTAACAATATAAGATGTTTATAGAGGACCTAGCAATATAAGCTGTTATACAGGACCTAACAATATAAGCTGTTTATAGAGGACCTAACAATATAAGTTGTTTATAGAGGACATAACAATATAAGTTGTTTATAGAGGACCTAACAATATTATTTGTTCATAGAGGACCTAACAATATAAGATATTTATAGAGGACCTAACAATATATGATATTTATAGAGGACCTAACAATATAACTTGTTTACAGAGGACCTAACAATATAAATTGTTTACAAAGGACCTAACAATGTAAGTTGTTTATAAAGGACCGAACAATGTAAGTTGTTTACAGAGGACCTAACAATGTAAGTTGTTTACAGAGGACCTAACAATGTAAGTTGTTTACAGAGGACCTAACAATGTAAGTTGTTTACAGAGGACCTAATAATATAAGTTGTTTACAGAGGACCTAACAATGTAAGTTGTTTACAGAGGACCTAATAATATAAGTTGTTTACAGAGGACCTAACAATATAAGTTGTTTACAGAGGACCTAACAATGTAAGTTGTTTACAGAGGACCTAACAATGTTAATATAAGTTGTTTACAGAGGACCTAACAATGTAAGTTGTTTACAGAGGACCTAATAATATAAGTTGTTTACAGAGGACCTAACAATATAAGTTGTTTACAGAGGACCTAACAATGTACGTTGTTTACAGAGGACCTAACAATGTAAGTTGTTTACAAAGGACCTAACAATGTAAGTTGTTTACAGAGGACCTAACAATGTAAGTTGTTTACAGAAGACCTAACAATGTAAGCTGTTTACAGAGGACCTAACAATGTAAGTTGTTTACAGAGGACCTAACAATGTAAGCTGTTTACAGAGGACCTAACAATGTAAGTTGTTTACAGAGGACCTAACAATATAAGTTGTTTATAGAGGACATAACAATATAAGTTGTTTATAGAGGACCTAACAATATAAGTTGTTTATAGAGGACCTAACAATATTATTTGTTTATAGAGGACCTAACAATATAAGATATTTATAGAGGACCTAACAATATAGGATATTTATAGAGGACCTACTAATATAATTGTTTACAGAGGACCTAACAATGTACGTTGTTTACAGAGGACCTAACAATGTAAGTTGTTTACAAAGGACCTAACAATGTAAGTTGTTTACAGAGGACCTAACAATGTAAGTTGTTTACAGAGGACCTAACAATGTAAGTTGTTTACAGAGGACCTAACAATATAAGTTGTTTACAGAGGACCTAACAATATAAGTTGTTTACAGAGGACCTAACAATATAAGTTGTTTACAGAGGACCTAACAATATAAGTTGTTTACAAAGGATCTAACAATGTAAGTTGTTTACAAAGGACCTAACAATGTAAGTTGTTTACAGAGGACCTAACAATGTACGTTGTTTACAGAGGACCTAACAATGTAAGTTGTTTACAAAGGACCTAACAATGTAAGTTGTTTACAGAAGACCTAACAATGTAAGTTGTTTACAGAGGACCTAACAATGTAAGTTGTTTACAGAGGACCTAACAATGTAAGTTGTTTACAGAGGACCTAACAATATAAGATATTTATAGAGGACCTAACAATATAGGATATTTATAGAGGACCTAACAATAAAAGTTGTTTATAGAGAACATAACAATGTAAGTTGTTTACAGAGGACCTAACAATATAAGATATTTATAGAGGACCTAACAATATAGGATATTTATAGAGGACCTAACAATATAAGTTGTTTACAGAGGACCTAACAATATAGGATATTTATAGAGGACCTAACAATATAAGTTGTTTACAGAGGACCTAACAATATAAGATATTTATAGAGGACCTAACAATATAGGATATTTATAGAGGACCTAACTATATAAGTTGTTTATAGAGGACATAACAGTATAGGATATTTATAGAGGAACTAACTATATAGGATATTTATAGAGGACCTAACTATATAAGTTGTTTATAGAGGACCTAACAATATAAGATATTTATAGAGGACCTAACAATATAGGATATTTATAGAGGACCTAACAATATAAGTTGTTTTTGAGGACCTAACAATGTAAGTTGTTTAGGAGAACTCCAGCCGTCTAGTCAATACACTTGTTACTAAAGTTAACAACAAAAAAAGTGAAAACAGAAAAAGAAGGAAAAACCTGACTTTCTAATATTATGGGTGGTCGTATGGAGTTCACGAGTGACTTGAAGGTCCCAGGTTCGATGATCGGTGAGAAATCAGGAAATGTCTCCAGTGACCCAGTCCTGTTGAGATGTTCCATGTCTACCGAGATTACAATGGGTGCCTGGCATTGTTGGGGCAGCTAGGGCATTGTGCCAATCATCTGCTAATGTCCACCGTTGCTATGGTAGGGGTGAAATTGGTTTTTTTTTAATGGCTGATAGGACCTAAGAGATGAACATCTCACCATAATGGAGACTCACTGTAGTTTCCTGCTACACTACATCTCACTATAATGGAGACTCACTGTAGTTTCCTGCTACACTACAGCTGTATATTGTGGTATACAAGAAATAAAATAGTTCTATGTCTCAACGTTCTTAAACTCTGAAAATATATTTCTCTGTGTAACATACATCGTGAATGACAAAACTACTTATCCTTGAAATTGTATGTTGTTATTCATTATAAAGTAATGTACTGTATTTTAAAACATATCGATCAATGACCACACACACAAAATGTCAAATAGAAGATTAGAAGTTTGACTTTAAATATGGTTAGTTAATTATTTAATTACATTAGTTTATCTAATTAGAAAATATAATTTGATACACAAGTTCTTAACCCATACAGAGATGTTAACTTTTTTTATTAAAAGGTATTACATTATAACTAGGCAACAAATAAACGTTAACTTCTTTATTAACTAACCGATCACTGAGGATGTAGATTATCTCCCTAAACACCCAGAGAATAGAAAACTGCCATTATTCTATAAGAATATTAAAAACAACATAGAAATGAACAATAAAATAAACTTAGAAGTCGAACGATTTGTGAGTTTCGAACTTACTGGGCGATTTACTCTCTTAACTGGGCAACAATCGTGTCGCCCAATAACTTTTTTGCTATGCAAACATCCATCACATTAACGACACGTGCGCTTTGGTCATAATCCTAATGGGTTCCGGTTCGAGGCTCATCTACACCTAATACCTATGTCCTGCGTAGCTCACATTTATGGTGAGAAAGTTCAAAAGCCATTCCACAAATATAACAGTGGTATTTATCAGATCAAGGGCCAAAGTCTCCGATGATGTTTTGTGTCTCGTGGATCAGCGTTTTCTGGTTTTTGTATCTCGTTGCCGTTGTGGTGATCTTCAGTCAAATCCTTTAATCCTTTAACGGTCATCATTTAGTGAACACCCAAAAGCTTGCGGAACCTACTTGGATTCTAGACACCAGCGCGGTCACTTTGACACTGACCAGTTGACCTAAACGTTTACCTCTTCTGCTTGTCCGAGCGGAAGCTAATTGTACGCCCCTGTCATGACGTAATGGGGAGTCATTAACAAAGCATTCTTCACGGACGAGTTATTGACCGGAGTCGGACAAAATACTGGTCGTCACTCTCACTGGTCACTCACTGGTTAAGTGTTAATTGCTGGTTTCTCCAGACAGCGTAAAGCCTGCTGACCACAATGAAACGTTAGTTTAACGACCATTTAGTCGTGTCCGAATATTTACTCAAAGTATGGCATTGTCTCCATGATCCATTATCTTTCTAGTGTTCAAATTCTCCCTCTGTCTGTGTATGTCTATCTATGTTTGTCTCTGTCTGTTTTTGTCTGTCCCGGTATTTCTCTTTGCCTATCTCAGTCTATATCTTTGTCTCTTTCTCTCTAAGTTTCTATCTTTGTCTAAGACTTTCTTTGTCCCAGTATCTATGTCTGTCCCAATTTCTGTCTTTGTGTAAGGCTCTCTCCCAGTTTCTGTCTTTAAGACTCTCTCTGTCCCAGTTTCTGTCTTTAAGACTCTCTCTGTCTGTCCCATTTTCTGTCTTTAAGACTCCCTCTATCTGTCCCAGTTTCTGTCTTCGTCAAAGACTCTCTCTTTTTATCTCAGTCTATGAATGTAATTTAAAATACAATTGTAAGTTATTTTCATTATCTTTGATTCAGTGAATGACGTCACAACAAAATGTCTTAGGTCCCATAATGGCGTTGTTAAATTATATCCCCCCCCCCCCCAAAGAGCAAACGAGTTCATTGTGTTCATGCAACAAAATACCTCATACCAACAAATGTTATATTCATGCTACAACACACCTCATACCAACAAATGTTATATTCATGCTACAACATACCTCATACCAACAAATGTTATATTCATGCTACAACATACCTCATATCAACAAATGTTATATTCATGCTACAACATACCTCATATCAACAAATGTTATATTCATGCTACAACATACTTCATACCAACAAATGTTATATTCATGCTACAACATACCTCATATCAACAAATGTTATATTCATGCTACAACATACCTCATACCAACAAATGTTATATTCATGCTACAACATACCTCATATCAACAAATGTTATATTCATGCTTAAACATACCTCATACCAACAAATGTTATATTCATGCTTAAACATACCTCATACCAACAAATGTTATATTCATGCTACAACATATCTCATATCAACAAATGTTATATTCATGCTACAACATACATCATATCAACAAATGTTATATCCATGCTACAATATATTTTATATCAACAAATTTTATATTCATGCTACATCATATCTCATATCAACAAATGTTATATTCATGCTTAAACATACCTCATACCAACAAATGTTATATTCATGCTACAACATATCTCATATCAACAAATGTTATATTCATGCTACAACATACATCATATCAACAAATGTTATATCCATGCTACAATATATTTTATATCAACAAATGTTATATTCATGCTACAACATATCTCATATCAACAAATGGTATATTCATGCTACAATATATTTTGTATCAACAAATATTATATTCATGCTACAACATACCTCATATCAACAAATGTTATATTCATGCTACATCATACCTCATATCAACAAATGTTATATTCATGCTACATCATACCTCATATCAACAAATGTTATATTCATGCTACAACATACCTCATACCAACAAATGTTATATTCATGCTACAACATACCTCATATCAACAAATGTTATATTCATGCTACAATATATTTTGTATCAACAAATATTATATTCATGCTACAACATACCTCATATCAACAAATGTTATATTCATGCTACAATATATTTTATATCAACAAATGCTATATTCATGCTACATCATACCTCATATCAACAAATGTTATATTCATGCTACAACATACCTCATATCAACAAATGTTATATTCATGCTACAAAATACCTCATATCAACAAATGTTATATTCATGCTACATCATACCTCATATCAACAAATGTTATATTCATGCTACATCATACCTCATATCAACAAATGTTATATTCATGCTACAACATACCTCATATCAACAAATGTTATATTCATGCTACAACATACCTCATACCAACAAATGTTATATTCATGCTACAACATACCTCATACCAACAAATATTATATTCATGCTACAACATATCTCATACCAACAAATGTTATATTCATGCTACAACATATCTCATATCAACAAATGTTATATTCATGCTACAACATACATCATATCAACAAAATATTATATCCATGCTACAATATATTTTATATCAACAAATGTTATATTCATGCTACATCATATCTCATATCAACAAATGTTATATTCATGCTACAACATACCTCATATCAACAAATGTTATATTCATGCTACAACATATCTCATATCAACAAATGTTATATTCATGCTACATCATACCTCATATCAACAAATGTTATATTCATGCTACATCATACCTCATATCAACAAATGTTATATTCATGCTACATCATATTTTATACCAACAAATGTTATATCAATGCTACATCATATCTCATATAAACAAATGTTATATTCATGCTACAATATATTTTATATCAAAATAGACTGGGATGTATTTTCTTTAAAAAAAAAAGAAAATTACTTGGAATTGGTCATTTGCTCCCACACAAATGATTCTTGGCATTGGAAACTACGCGACTATCTGTCCAGCACATATCACAAGTTAGTGGAGGGGAAATAAGACGTTTGCCACCGTATTGCCTCCAATGTCACGTTAACTACCGGACACAGAGGTTGATTTAATGGCAGGTGCATTGGGCGCGCTTCTTTGTCCTAAATCCTGAGTCGTACCGAAAAAACACAATTTTACTCTAATAATTTTATTTCTTCCCCACCTTAATCATTTTTACCTTTATTTAAATTCTGTTTTAGAGACCCTCCCCCTAAGATCTTGATCCGCCTCTGATTGGACACGACGCTGCATAGAAAACACTTAACAAATCGATATCATAAAACAAAATCAATCAATTATTCAATCACAGAAAAACTGCTTTTGAGATACCAACATACAGGATAAATTGACCAACGAATGAATGAAGAAATAAATAGCATCGTGTCTTTTGATCATATAATCTAAACTGAACTATATATCTTGTGCTAGCTCGCTCACCTCGACACACCACAGGCTATGGGCACCTACAAACGTGCAAACACTTTATCTCCTCGACCGGTCTATCAGACTAATGCGTTTATTAATTAGAACGCCTGGACAAGTCCATTAATTAAAAGAATTTAACATGCAGCAATCAAATTAAATCACCATGACATCACCACTCCCGCTTTATAAAAATTTCTTTAATTAATTTCGTTTTTATTGTTGTTGTTTTTTATATTTATTAATTATTTATGTTTCCCTTTTTCTTGAATAAATTGATTGTGTTCCGGCTGGTTGTGTTCCGACAGACTGTGCCGCATTCACGTGTTGATTTCTCGACTCTGTTCCAGGTGTCTAGAATATGTAATGACTTCTGCCCGTTTAATGGCACACCTCTCATCACTCTAGAAGCGCTACATCCCAACTCTTTGTATTGAAGCTGCTCATCAATTATGAAAGTTTTTCTACTTATTGCAAGTGTTGCCGTCGGTGGTAATACACTGGCTGGCAGTTTGGTGTGTGTGGGGGGGGGGAGGGGCAGGGACGAACAGAAGACAAGAGGTTGCATCGCTAAAGGCTAAAATAAAAACATGGAAATGTAAGCAAGGACCAACAACTCTGTCCTATAGAGAACATTGCGCGTTAAAGAAGTGTAATAATAATGAAACATGGTCATTAAAACGCCAAAAAAAAAAGTTCTTGCGGGGACCAGGGGGAACAGGAATGAAAAAAAGAAAAAACACTCTGTCGTACAACCCCCTTCCCCCCTCCCCCAACCAATATCCTTGACGCGTAGACTGTTGCAATAAAAAGAGAAATCCATCAATTAAGTTTGTTGTATTTTTCCCCTTTCTATTCTGGCTGTACTGGCTTAGATCAGTTTGTTGTTATGGTGTGGACACCAAATGAAATAAAAAGTCACGACAAAACAAATCAAGCCGCCCATTTAATCACAACATCAAACGCGAGATGGTAATGGCATTAAAGAAACAAGATGAAGGCACTGGGGGGAGGAGGGGGTGAGGGATGGGGAGTTGGGGTGAATAGATGAGTGGGTGGGTAGACTCTGATATGTGGGGCACTCACCCCACGGCAACTTACACAAATGATAGAAGGTAAACATAAACTGGGATGGGGGAGGAGGGAGTTAAAGGTTGTCGTGAACATGGCGTCGCTGGAGACAATGAGGGCTGTGATGGCGTGTGTTGTACCTGTGTTGTGTGTTGATACCTGTGTTGTGTGTTGATACATGTGTTGTACCTGTGTTGTGTGTTGTACCTGTGTTGTGTGTTGATACCTGTGTTGTGTGTTGATACCTGTGTTTTGTGTTGATACCTGTGTTATGTGTTGATACATGTGTTGTGTGTTGGTACCTATGTTGTGTGTTGTACCTGTGTTGTGTGTTGATACATGTGTTGTGTGTTGGTACCTGTGTTGTGTGTTGTACCTGTGTTGTGTGTTGATACCTGTGTTGTGTGTTGTACCTGTGTTGTGTGTTGATACCTGTGTTGTGTGTTGATACCTGTGTTGTGTGTTGATACCTGTGTTGTGTGTTGATACCTGTGTTGTGTGTTGGTACCTGTGTTGTGTGTTGGTACCTGTGTTGTGTGTTGGTACCTGTGTTGTGTGCTGATACCTGTGTTGTGTGTTGGTACCTGTGTTGTGTGCTGATACCTTTGTTGTGTGTTGATACCTCTGATATGTGCTGTGTGTTGTGTTGACACTTGTTTTATTTGGTTTGTGTTGATACCTCTGATATGTGCTGTATGTTGACACCTGTGTTATTTGGTTTGTGTTGATACCTCTGATATGTGCTGTATGTTGACACCTGTGTTATTTGGTTTGTGTTGATGCCTCTGATATGTGATGTATGTTGACGCCTGTGTTAACTATTTTGTGATGTTTGTTGTGTGTTTTATTGGTAGCAACACAATTTGATCACTTTAAGAAACATTTTATTTCGTTTTAAAATTAACTTGTTTTAGTTTAATATAATGTGGGTTTCTGATTGGCTGTTACAAAACTTGTAACTCAATTTCGGCCCTGTTAGAGTTTAGTATGAAGGCTCAACATTGTCTGTCATACAAGTAGACTTAACGTGACAATACACGATTTTAATTAGTTCGAGATAATGAATACATTGTTTAGGAGTACGAGGAGAATTACATTTTATTAATGTGTAATATGGGGAAAATATTTGTCTCGAGACTATTATGTAAATAAAATAAAAATACGAAATACAGTTCCGATGCATGAGTGTGCAAATAGCGAAACATTTTGAAGTCTTACATAGACAATTAAATTATAGTCAAGTGTGCGAAAACAATCGAAAATTTAATTCTTTTAAAATTACACAGTCGTAAATATATAAATATATATTTGTATAAAAAAACTTTATAAAATAATGTGTCATTAAAATGCAAAAAATAGTAAAAAAAATATTTTATCACTATATCATATAAATATTTATATAATTTATTTGTATTAAAATTAAAAGTGTAAGTGTTTATATATGTACTGAACTAAATGTAAGTGTTTATATATGTACTGAACTAAATGTAAGTGTTTACATATGTAATGAACTAAATGTAAGTGTTACATATGTACTGAACTAAATGTGTTTATATATGTACTTAACTAAATGTGTTTATATATGTACTGAACTAAATGTGTTTATATATGTACTGAACTAAATGTAAGTGTTTATAAATGTACTGAACTAAATGTAAATGTTTACATATGTACTGAACTAAATGTAAGTGTTTACATATGTAATGAACTAAATGTAAGTGTTTACATATGTACTGAACTAAATGTGTTTACATATGTACTGAACTAAATGTGTTTATATGTACTGAACTAAATGTGTTTATATATGTACTGAACTAAATGTAAGTGTTTATATATGTAATGAACTAAATGTGTTTATATATGTGCTGATCTAAATGTGTTTATATGTGTACTGCACTAAATGTAAGTGTTTATATATGTACCGAACTAAATGTAAGTGTTTATATATGTACTGAACTAAATGTAAGTGTTTACATATGTAATGAACTAAATGTAAGTGTTTACATATGTACTGAACTAAATGTGTTAATATATGTACTGAACTAAATGAATTATATGTGTATTGAACTAAATGTGTTTATATATGTACTGAACTAAATATAAGTGTTTATATATGTACTGAACTAAATGTAAGTGTTTAAATATGTACTGAACTAAATGTAAGTGTTACATATGTACTGAACTAAATGTGTTTATATATGTACTTAACTAAATGTGTTTATATATGTACTGAACTAAATGTGTTTATATATGTACTGAACTAAATGTAAGTGTTTATAAATGTACTGAACTAAATGTAAATGTTTACATATGTACTGAACTAAATGTAAGTGTTTACATATGTACTGAACTAAATGTGTTTATATATGTACTGAACTAAATGTGTTTATATATGTACTGAACTAAATGTGTTTACATGTGTACTGAACTAAATGTAAGTGTTTACATATGTACTGAACTAAATGTAAGTGTTTACATATGAACTGAGCTAAATGTAAGTGTTTACATATGTACTGAACTAAATGTAAGTGTTTATATATGTACTGAACTACATGTAAGTGTTTATATATGTACTGAACTAAATGTAAGTGTTTACGTATGTACTGAACTAAATGTATTTATAAATGTACTGAACTAAATGTGTTTATATGTGTACTGAACTAAATGTGTTTATATATGTACTGAACTAAATGTAAGTGTTTATATATGTACTGAACTAAATGTAAATGTTTACATATGTACTGAACTAAATGTAAGTGTTTACATATGTAATGAACTAAATGTAAGTGTTTACATATGTACTGAACTAAATGTAAGTGTTTACATATGTACTGAACTAAATGTGTTTATATGTACTGAACTAAATGTGTTTATATATGTACTGAACTAAATGTAAGTGTTTATATATGTAATGAACTAAATGTGTTTATATATGTGCTGAACTAAATGTGTTTATATGTGTACTGAACTAAATGTAAGTGTTTATATATGTACCGAACTAAATGTAAGTGTTTATATATGTACTGAACTAAATGTAAGTGTTTACATATGTAATGAACTAAATGTAAGTGTTTACATATGTACTGAACTAAATGTGTTAATATATGTACTAAACTAAATGAATTATATGTGTATTGAACTAAATGTGTTTATATATGTACTGAACTAAATATAAGTGGTTATATATGTACTGAACTAAATGTAAGTTTTTTAAATATGTACTGAACTAAATGTAAGTGTTTACATATGTACTGAACTAAATGTGTTAATATATGTACTGAACTAAATGTGTTTATATATGTACTGAACTAAATGTGTTTACATGTGTACTGAACTAAATGTAAGTGTTTACATATGTACTGAACTAAATGTAAGTGTTTACATATGAACTGAACTAAATGTAAGTGTTTACATATGTACTGAACTAAATGTAAGTGTTTATATATGTACTGAACTACATGTAAGTGTTTATATGTGTACTGAACTAAATGTGTTTATATATGTACTGAACTTAATGTAAGTGTTTATTTATGTACTGAATGTACAATAAACAATGAATGTAAGCCTCAATGTAGAACTAAGATGTAAGACTGTGTCGCTAGCCGTAATACAATAAACAATGAATGTAAGCCTCAATGTAGAACTAAGATGTAAGACTGTGTCGCTAGCCGTAATACAATAAACAATGAATGTAAGCCTCAATGTAGAACTGAGATATAAGACTGTGTCGCTAGCCGTAATACAAAAAACAATGAATGTAAGCTTCGGTGTAGAACTGAGATGTAAGACTGTGTCGCTAGCCGTAATACAATAAACAATGAATGTAAGCCTCGGTGTAGAACTGAGATGTAAGACTGTGTCGCTAGCCGTAATACAATAAACAATGAATGTAAGCCTCGGTGTAGAACTGAGATGTAAGACTGTGTCGCTAACCGTAATACAATAAACAATGAATGTAAGCCTCGGTGTAGAACTGAGATGTAAGACTGTGTCGCTAGCCGTAATACAATAAACAATGAATGTAAGCCTCGGTGTAGAACTGAGATATAAGACTGTGCCGCTAGCCGTAATACAATAAACAATGAATGTAAGCCTCGGTGTAGAACTGAGATGTAAGACTGTGCCGCTAACCGTAATACAATAAACAATGAATGTAAGCCTCGGTGTAGAACTGAGATGTAAGACTGTGCCGCTAGCCGTAATACAATAAACAATGAATGTAAGCTTCGGTGTAGAACTGAGATGTAAGACTGTGTCGCTAGCCGTAATACAATAAATAATGAATGTAAGCCTCGGTGTAGAACTGAGATGTAAGACTGTGCCGCTTGCTGTAATACAATAAACAATGAATGTAAGCCTCGGAGTAGAACTGAGATGTAAGACTGTGTCGCTAGCTGTAATACAATAAACAATGAATGTAATGATTCGATGTCCATCGTCTAACTAGGTCAAAATATAAAATTACTGACCTTTGATATTAACAACTACAAGACGTATAGATATAGCGAGTTGATTCTTAGTTAAACTGTGGCAGAGAGAAAAATGGCGATTTAAATTTGACAATATCCTGTGAGTGCCCATAAAACACCACAAAGACTATCTCTCAATATCGTGGTGAATGCCCATAAAACACCACAAAGACTATCTGTCAATATCGCGGTGAATGCTCATAAAACATCACAAAGACTATTTGTCAATATTGTGTTTGGTACTCAAGCCCATAACATCACAATTATCTCACACTTACAACCTTACTACCGTTGAGCCACCTGCACTAGAAAAACAAACATCATATCCACTATGAGGGATAGTGCAATGACCATGGAGGCACTATGAGGGATAGTGCAATGACCATGGAGGCACTATGAAGGATAGTGCAATAACCATAGAGGCACTATGAGGGATAGTGCAATGACCATGGAGGCACTATGAGGGATAGTGCAATGACTATGGAGGCACAAACGGGAGACATGACTTTAACTATGACCTGAAAAACTCCCATGATTCTCACCGAGGATTGAACGGTGATCCCTCATGTCGACAGTCGAGCGCTTTACGCCCTGACCATCCGCCCCCCTCGCCTGTGAAGCTAGAAACCTTAGGACCAGACCTGGACGTACGACCAAGACCAGTACACAACGAATGAAGTTGGTTCATATGGTGCAGTCATTATAATTAGTAAGTTCTACCTACTTCAGTAAAAGGTATGTCTCAACACTCACGTCTACGGTGAAGCCATCTATCATACACACGACAGCCAGCAATCTTAGAACTTATACATAAAACGCCAATGTATTCCTCGGTATGCGTGTCTAGCCACATTTTCGACACTTTCACGGTGTTCTAATGGTATACCCTCGGATATCGCAAATTTATACAATAAAAAATAAAATAAAAAATATTTCTTGAGATTCTTCGAGAAAAAATAACCTGTTCATGGATGTATTTCGAAATTCACCCTGGCATATATAATTGGAGTCACCTGGCATTTATAGATACCTGCGTTCTAAAATATGAATCGAAGGTGTTTAAAGCAGCCATGTTTATGTACGAGATTTATAAACAGAAATGGTGGACAGAGTGAGTTAGTTTTGATGACGCAATAATTTTGAACAAACTATAAAAAGTAGTCGGATTTCCCCATGGTACAATTATGAACATTTGTTAACTATCTCACATTTTTGTACGGGAGGAGAAATTAAAAAAAAATTAGCTAGATCTAATAAATGTGTGAATAAATTGGTTTTATATGGATGTTTACTAGGCGAGATAAAAGAATAATCATTATTGCATAAAAGCATAATACAATGGTTTACATATTATAGTGTTTTACACTTAATTATTTTGTGTATTATTCGAAGATTGCGTCATTGTTGATCTCGTCATTTTTAATTTTATACCAAAATGACGCAGTATACTTGTGACGATGTGCACAGAATGACGCAATACACTTGTGACGATGGTGCACAAAAAAGTGAGGCCGCTGCCGTATATTGCTGCACCTAGCATTCAGCTACCGTGTCAACAAGACAGCTACTACAACTGTAGGATCAAGTTCCAAGTTCATTTAGTTACAACAATACAGAAAGAAGAAAAAAAACACTAAATTCTGTTTCATTGTTTAGGAAACATAACAATATTTGTCTGAATATTTCATTCATTAAGCAATGAATCCATTTCAAAAATTGCCACTAATCTACTTAGTCAAATTGAAAACTCGGAATACAAAAAAAAATCTGATAAAGAAGACAACCCCCCCCCCCCAAGCCCTCAGATCCCATGCCCCCCTGGTGTGAAGTGAATAGGTTTGTCACGGATGACATCAGCCGTACGAGGAAAGAAGCAGTGGATTTTTTTTTTGTTTCTATTCACAGTGACATTTCACAAAAGTGAACCATGAAGCTATACTGACAAGAAGGAATACGTTGTGGGTAGTTCTATCTCCACGCTCCACTGAGCACCTTACGTACTGTGACTGACAAGGTAACTGTTACAGGATGGGGAGTATTATTTTGTGGAGTTAAAAGACAAAAGTAGAAGAAAGAAGACGTGATTCTAGTTTTTTTTTATTTTCTGGACAATTGTGGACCAGTGTGGACCAGTGTGGACCTGTTTGGACAATTGTGGACCAGTGTGGACCAGTGTGGACCTGTGTGGACCTGTGTGGACCAGTGTGGACCAGTGTGGACCAGTGTGGACAATTGTGGACCAGTGTGGACCAGTGTGAACCCGTGTGGACCAGTATGGATCTGTGTGGACCTGTGTGGACCAGTGTGGACCTGTGTGGACCAGTGTGGACCTGTGTGGACCTGTGTGGACCAGTGTGGACCTGTGTGGACAATTGTGGACCAGTGTGGACCAGTGTGGACCTGTGTTGACAATTGTGGACCAGTGTGGACCAGTGTGGACCTGTGTGGACCAGTGTGGACCTGTGTGGACCAGTGTGAACCTGTGTGGACCAGTGTGGACCAGTGTGGACCTGTGTGGACCAGTGTGGACCTGTGTGGACCTGTGTGGACCAGTGTGGACCAGTGTGAACCTGTGTACACCAGAGTGGACCTGTGTGCACCAGTGTGGACTTCTTTGCACCAGTGTGGACCTGTGTGTACCAATGTGGACCTGTGTGTACCAGTGACCTGTGTGGACCAGTGTGAACCTGTGTGGACCAGTGCGGACCAGTGTGGACCAGTGTGAACCTGTGTGGACCTGTGTGGACCAGTATGGACCTGTGTGGACCTGTGTGGACCAGTGTGGACCTGTGTGGACCAGTGTGGACCTGTGTGGACCAGTGTGGACCTGTGTGGACAATTGTGGACCAGTGTGGACCAGTGTGGACCTGTGTTGACAATTGTGGACCAGTGTGGACCAGTGTGGACCTGTGTGGACCAGTGTGGACCTGTGTGGACCAGTGTGAACCTGTGTGGACCTGTGTGGACCAGTGTGGACCAGTGTGGACCTGTGTGGACCAGTGTGGACCAGTATGGACCTGTGTGGACCAGTGTGGACCTGTGTGGACCAGTGTGAACCAGTGTGGACCTGTGTGGACCAGTGTGGACCAGTGTGAACCTGTGTACACCAAAGTGGACCTGTGTGCACCAGTGTGGACCTCTTTGCACCAGTGTGGACCTGTGTGTACCAATGTGGACCTGTGTGCACCAGTGTGGACCTGTGTGGACCAGTGTGAACCTGTGTGGACCAGTGTGGACCAGTGTGAACCTGTCTGCACCAGTGTGGACCTGTGTGCACCAGTGTGGACCTGTGTGAACCAGTGTGGACCTGTGTGCACCAGTGTGGACCTGTGTGCACCACTGTTGACCTGTGTGTACCAGTGTGGACCTGTGTGAATCAGTGTGAACCTGTGTGCACCAGTGTGGACCTGCGTGCATCAGTGTGGACCTGTGTGCACCAGTGTGGACCTTGTGGACCTGTGTGCACCTTGAGGACCTGTCTGCATTAGTGTGGACCTGTGTGCACCTGTCCAGGTAGAAGCGAAAAAAAACTTAACTTCATAAAAAGTAATTATGTAATAGATGAAACACAGCAATAATATTTAGTGTCCCCAGGGCAAGTTATGGGAGACAGTTCCTGGGAACCGTGTTTGTTGAAATAGTATTCTATTTTAAACTTTTCAAACGCATGATATTTATTACAATTTGAAGATGAAATGTGTTGTAGAAATACAAAAAAAAAAAATATTTAAATGGAATTATTTCACATTCTGGCCTTTGGGTTTCGTGTTTAAAAACCGTAGAAATTATTCAAAACTGTGGATTTAAAAAAAAAACATTTATCGAAACAAGATGCGAATAAGGCGCCATTTTTGAATTCTTGTTCTCCACTTTCGATTTAACGCATATGCGAGACCGCTATTATTAGATTTCTTGAACTGACTTGTGTTGTGTTTTTATATGATTGGAATTATATTTCATGGTTGATATATTTTAAAGTATTTCGGTTTACAGTATACAAGGCCCTCCAGCTCCCCCCCTCCCTCCCTCCAATCAACCCACTGGATCCTTGGACAGTGAGCCATTTCTTTGAATGGAATGCATCATGTTTGAATAACTGATGGCGTCTTTAAAACATGTTCACTAGTGAACTACATCGCTACAGTGACCTCTGTATCATTATTACACTAGTGACCTATCTCGCCACACTGACCTATGTATCATTATTACACTAGTGACCTATCTCGCTACACTGACCTCTGTATCATTATTACACTAGTAAACTATCTCACCACAGTGACCCCTGTATCATTATTACACTAGTGACCTATCTCGCTACAGTGACCTCTGTATCATTATTACACTAGTAAACTATCTCTCCACAGTGACCCCTGTATCATTATTACACTAGTGACCTATCTTGCCACAGTGACCCCTGTATCATTATTACACTAGTAAACTTTCTCACCACAGTGATCTCTGTACCATTATTACACTAGTGAACTATCTCGCCACTGTGACCCCTGTATCATTATTACACTAGTGAACTATCTCGCCACAGTGCCCCCTGTATCATTATTACACTAGTGAACTATCTTGCCACAGTGACCCCTGTATCATTATTACACTAGTGAACTATCTCACTACCGCGGTCTGTACATCATTATATCGCTGATGAACTATCTTATCATCACACAAACATTTCATAGAGTGGGAAAAAAAATATCGAATTCAGACGAAAGGTCAATAAACTGAATCGTTCAGCTTCAATGGCTCACAGCTAAGGTTGAGTGAAATCTAAATGAGTTGGTCAGTCAATGGCGATACACTGTCAGCCCTGACCGGTAAACCTTCGAGCAAGTTTTTTTTTTACCGCTAACCAAGACTTCCTCAATTTTCCCACCTTCGCTGCAATAGACCGTGATGCGAAACTGGCGAAACCTTTGTATAGCCCCCCCTCCCTCTCCGGTTTTAATGGAAATCAAGGTCATGGATGCGATGGAATCGTCATTAAGGAAAATGTAGCTATCAAACATCTCAATATGATAGGGTTCAATTGATTCCGGAATCCGTTCACGTGTAAGAAGTAATAAACCCTGCGCTTGAAATTAATGTTTCACTGGGCATTAGACTTAAATAGATTTAAGGGTGGGGTGGGGGTGGGAGAGAGAGAGAGAAGAAAATCTAGAGGATTTGACAGTTTACAAAGAAAAAGAAGATTATTACATTATAACGAAAATTTCGAAAAAAAAATCTCTTGGCGAGAAATAAATAAAAATGTAAGGCAAGAAATCTGGTCACAAATTGCTGTCAGCCATGGATCATCCATCCTAATGTCCTTGTATTGCTGTCAGCCATGGATCACCCATCTCAATGTCCTTGTATTGCTGTCAGCCATGGATCATCCATCTCAATGTCCTTGTATTGCTGTCAGCCATGGATCATCCATCTCAATGTCCTTGTATTGCTGTCAGCCATGGATCATCTTAATGTCATTGTATTGCTGTCAGCAATGGATCATCCATCTTAATGTCCTTGTATTGCTGTCAGCCATGGATCACCCATCTTAATGTCATTGTATTGCTGTCAGCCATGGATCATCCATCTTAATGTCCTTGTACAATTATCTCTTTAACTTGAACTTTTGAGTTTTCTCACAGTTTCAGTTTGTTGTTTTTTTTTTTGGTCAAATAGATGCAATGTCCACTTTCCATATTTGCTAACAAATGATTAATGATTAAATTTTTATTTAATCATTTATCTTTATGTGTTAATCATGTGGCATTATCTGGCAACGGCTTCATGTAAGTGCTTGAATTTTTGTGAGCCACTGGTCAACACGCTGACCTCCCATTCCACCTTACAAGGTGGGTTAAGAGAGTGAGATAGTGTGTGAGTTAAGAGAGTGAGATAGTGTGTGAGTTAAGATAGTGAGATAGTGTGAGAGCTAAGAGAGTGAGATATTGTGAGAGGTGAGTTAACAGCCAGACATTTCTTATCATTTCTTGTCGTCATTGCCTGAACTTTGTCAAGTGTTTTGTTATTCTAACACGTTAGTCCTACAGTCAGTCCAGACCGGGGCGGCTGGGGGGGGGGGGTAAGGTGTCTTTATTGATCGGCCTATATGACCAGTTGAGCTGAGAACATTAAGTGAATAGAACTGATGTCCAGGCAGAGGTCAGTTTGAGAAAATTGCTTTCTCACTCACGAACGTGTGAGATTAAGGGGATTCGAGGAGAGGAGTTTTAGCCATGGACAATCCACGACACATCCAGGTATCGACACATACAGGTATCGACACATACAGATATCGACACATCCAGGTATCGACACATACAGGTATCGACACATTCTGGTATCGACACATCCAGGTATCGACACATCCAGGTATCGACACATCCTGGCATCGACACATCCTGGCATCGACACATCCTGGTATCGACACATTCTGATATCGACACATACAGGTATCGACACATCCAGGTATCGACACATACAGGTATCGACACATCCTGGTATCGACACATCCAGGTATCGTAATGAAATCAATCAGTAAACCTGATCACGTCTAGAGTATACGGTGTGCTCGTAATTAATCCCACTTTATTTATTGTTATGCTGAAAAGATAAATATTTACAAGAAGTTTCTAATAATTTGAACACGTTGATCGTGTATGGCTTTATATTCTCTAACAGTCAGTTTGTAGACTCTCAGACTATTCAGTTTGTACAAAGATTAACCATAAATTGTCTAATGATATCTAATTTGGTTTTAGGTGTGCAATGTAATTAAAATGTTCTTACTTTTATATCTATTTAAAACATGACGTATGTGTATTTTCAACCATAATCAGCATCTGATATTAACTCTTTAACCACTCTACAAAATAATTCATAACCATCCAAAATACAAACTCCCCATACCACTCAAAATATAATACCTCCAAGCACTAACCATATAAAATATTTAATCTCTCAACATACACACTATCTAACTACTAACTCTAACCACTCACACATATACTCTCTAACCACTCAACATGTAAACTCTCTAACCACACAACATGTAAACTCTCTAATCACTCACACATATACTCTCTAACCACACAACATGTAAACTCTCTAACCACTCACACATATACTCTCTAACCACACAACATGTAAACTCTCTAACCACTCAACATGTAAACTGTCTAACCACTCACACATATACTCTCTAACCACTCAACATGTAAACTGTCTAACCACTCACACATATACTCTCTAACCACACTTCCCTCGCCCTCTCAGTCACTTCCTTCTATTTAATCCCAGGAAGTATCAAGGTGTTCATGACTTCAATTTAAAAACAAAAAAAAAACTTTAGAAATGAAAGATCTTTTTACCCACCTGGACCCCGTAGACAAATCGATCAGACTCCCAGACGATGATTCCAGTAGGTCTGCAGACAAAAAAAAATGTTTTCAAAGATTGTCCTCCCTGAATCGTGAAACGATCACTCAGATAATGCACAGTAAAACTAAAATCAATATTCATTTTCCACCTTGGTGGGGGAGAGGGGGGAATCTGAGGAGCTTTATGTCTGCTGAAAGAAAAACGTAATTGGACGCTTTAGGCCAAGGCGTTGTTCCAACATTTCAGGAAGGTGGGTGTAGCTTCACACAGAAGTAATCTCCCGTGATTTCAACAACTTTGGTGAAATGGAGATTGAAAAAAAAATGGCCGACGACAAAGTTTGAAAGAAAAAAAAATGAATGAAGCTTTGATTTAAGAACAAAATTATTCTATTTTTTTTTTTTTTGCTAACAATATTTTGGTCCATTGTGACCCATGGCAGACAAAATGTTCTAAATGCCGAATACAATTTATTATAAATATCTCAGAAAAAAACCAGTAATGAAAGATAATTGTATGGAATTCACTTGGACGAGATCATCAAATTACAAATTCATGGGGCATTAGGCCAGATCAATGTTTTTGGGTTTTTTAACAGCATTTGAGGAGATTACATTTCATCTTCTTCAATTGTGGCACAACATACATTTTGATTGTCTTAGAATAGAGGGTGTGTGTTGTAAGCAGACATTGTAACTAATTGATGTGTCTTGGGCATATCGAAACACCGTGATCCTGGGCATATTGAAACACCGTGATCTTGGGCATATCGAAACACCGTGATCCTGGGCTTATTAAAACACCGTGATCTTGGGCACATCGAAACACCGTGATCCTGAGCTTATTGAAACACCGTGATCTTGTATATTGAAATTGAAATGTCACGATATGTCTTTACAGTCCAAGCTGACATTGAAATGTCATAATATGTTTCGTACAGTCCAAGCTGATATTAAAATATGAATGTTCTATGTTAGAAACTAGTATCAAAACCAAGTATTACACACGACACATCAAATGAATGTTCTATGTTAGAAACTAGTATCAAAACCAAGTATTACACACGAAACATCAAATGAATGTTCTATGTTAAAAACTAATATAAAAAACCAACTATTACATTCGACACATCATGTGAATGTTCTATGTTAGAAACTAATATCAAAACCAAATATAAGTATGTAGTTCATTAAAATAAATCTAGTAAGCACTGTATGAGATTTCATATTCACTCTGTCGTGTACGGCATACCTTCTATCTGGAATCTAAAACTGTGATCCAGACATCGAATACTGTGATCCAGACATCGAATACTGTGATCCAGACATCGAATACTGTGATCCAGACATCGAATACTGTGATCCAAACATCGAATACTGTGATCCAGACATCGAATACAGTGATCCAGACATCGAATACTGTAATCCAGACATCGAATACAGTGATCCAGACATCGAATACTGTAAACCAGACATCGAATACAGTGATCCAGACATCGAATACTGTGATCCAGACATCGAATACTGTAATCCAGACATCGAATACAGTGATCCAGACATCGAATACTGTAAACCAGACATCGAATACAGTGATCCAGACATCGAATACTGTAATCCAGACATCGAATACGGTTTGTTTTTCCATGTAACGACCACGTCCTCTGTATCGCAACTTTTTGAAACAATTAAAAATGTTTGGCTGCAAGCGGGTTGGGGGGGGGGGCAGTAATAACACAGAATTGAAAGAACAAACCGAGGTAGTCAAGCGTGAAGACTGGCTCATGTGTAACAGGATCCAGTGAGCAGCAAGGTGTACTCACACAAGACGTTCATTTGCTGGAAGATTTGACATCACAGACCGAAGCAGGAGGGGGTGTGGGTACACGGAGACCCCATACGGAAGAAATTCTATGATCAACAGATTCTTTAAGCTTTTGATTCACAATGAGTGATACGGGCACACCCCGTAGTGTCTGCTCTCTGTGTTCAAGATGAGATCTTTCAATACACAAAAAGCATTGTTTTGTAGTGAAGGTTCATGGATTGCGCACATCTCACAGTTGGCAACATTACATTTAAAACAATGTAGTGAGGTATAGTGTAAGTGCTCACAGTTGGCAACAATTCTATTAACTTGGGATTGACTATCAGAGAGAATTCTATAAAGTTTGCTCAGTAAAACTGTGTTTGTTCCACCTTTTCTTGAAGTTTATTTGAAATTGTTTGAAATTAGTTTTATGTTGTTTCTTTGTTCAGACTGTGACAATACTACCTGGGTGAAACAATAACACACACTGACTGTGACTGTACTACATGGGGGGAACAATAACACACACTGTGACTGTACTACCTGCCAGAAATATTTGTAGAATAACCTGATCATTGTGACTGCAATATTAGTTAACAATGACACAAATGCTCATCTATGTATTCTAAAGAGGCTCTTTCAAATCACTGTCATATCTATATAAATAATAGCTATTCGGGATCTGCGTTAAAGCGAAAGTAAAGAATTAATACAGCAGTATTCCAGTTTAAAATACAATCATGAAAAAATCGGATGTGCCCGAAACCAAAAATAGCCTAGCCTAATGATCGAACCTAAGGGAATCTATGCAAAAGTTTTGCAGGGTACATTTAACATATACATATCACTGTCAGATATATGCAATGCATATCACCAAGTCTTCATTCCAGAACGGTTTTTAAAAATTACATATAAAACTATAGAGCGGAAATATAATTTATTGTAAAGATATGATACTTTTACTGTCTAATATATCTTTTTTTTTCTCTTATGTAGTTATATATATATATATATATATATATATATATATATATATATATATATATATATATACTAGTTGCAAGTACTTTTCTCGGGTTTAAAATAAGGTTTTCTGTTTACCTTTTGTTTTCTCCCTACCCCCTCTCTCCCTTCCTCTCTCTCTCCCTCCCTCCCCCTCTCTCTCCCTTTCCCTCCCTCCCTCTCCCTCCCTCTCTCCCATCTTTCTCCGTCCCTCTCCCATCTCCCTCTTTCCCCTCTCCCCCTCCTTCTCTCCCACCGTCCATCCTCCCTCCCTCCTCCTTCCCTCTCTCTCTCCTTCCTGCCCCTTCTTTCTCTTTATCTCTTCCTCCCATTTCTTCCATCCTCCCTCTCTCCTTCCCTCCCCTTTCCACCTCTCTCTCCCTCCCCCTCTCTCCCCTTTCCTCCCTTCCTCATTCCCTATCTCTCCCTCCCTGCCCCCTCACTCTTTATCTCTCTCCTTCCCTCTCTCCCACCCTCTCTCTCCCTCCTTCCTCTCTCTCTCCCTCCCTACCCCCTATCCCTCCCTTCCTTTCTCTCTCCCTTTCCCCCTGCTTCCTCTCTCATCTCCTTCTCCCCCCTGCTCCCTCTCCCATCTCCCTCTCTCCCCCTCCTTTTCTCCCCCTGTCCATAGCCCCTCCCTCCTCTCTCCCCTCCCCTCCCTCCCTCCTACCCTCCTTTCCTCTCTCTCCCCACCTGCCCCCCCTCTGTCTCTTTATCTCTCTCTCCCTCCCTCTCTCTCTGGGAACAGACAGACAACAAGTGCGTCTTATAAGTATAGAGATTATTCTGAAAAAAAAATTTGAAAAAAAAAAAAATTTCACTGTCGGGATTTGAACACACACATAGTCGGACAAATTTGAGTCACGGCCAAGCGAATAACCGACTGTGCTAGCGAGCAACACAAACATAATCTCAATTTTTAACAGCTTATGCGCGCAAGTTCTATTTGATCATCGGGAAATGACGTCACAGAGGAATTTTATTTATGGCGCCGTCGAGATTACTTGAATATAGTAAAATACTATAATAAAAAAAAATTAATTACAATTAAACTACCCATCAAGATGAAACGAAACCTGTCCTATAACCTTCCCCATGTAATTATGTGTATGTGTAACAAATTTCACGTTATTTGATTGTCTGGATCTTGAGTTATAAGGGAACAGACAGACAGACAGACAACAAATGCGTCTTATAAGTATAGAGACAAGTGTACGTTTGATGAAAGGATACAAATATTAAGTATCCAATACATTTTCACTAATTGGACATTTAAGTTTCATTTTCAACTTTTTATGTCCGAGTTACCACTGTTCAGGGATTCAAACCTGCCGTTCGAATCAAACAGACCGGACTCAAATATAGACATACTGGCGTTTTAATCAAATGAATTTAATCGTCCGCCCATACAAACACTCAATAAAATACACACGTCCAGACAGACAAAGACACACAATAAAATGCACACGTCCAGACAGACAAAGACACACAATAAAATGCACACGTCCAGACAGACAAAGACACACAATAAAATGCACACGTCCAGACAGACAAAGACACACAATAAAATGCACACGTTCAGACAGACAAAGACACACAACAAAATGCACATGTCCAGAAGACAAAGACACACAACAAAATGCACACGTCCAGACAGACAAAGACACACAACAAAATGCACACGTCCAGACAGACAAAGACACACAACAAAATACACACGTATTACATTTCGCCCATTGTCAAAAAGATTTACGTTCGAACGAGAAAACTTCCAATTGTTTGGCCTACATGTATTGATTGTCGTCAATATGAAATCAAAATTAAAAAAAAATATATCCTGACACTTGCACCGTGAAGGTCATATTGACATCCAGATAAATCATGGGATTATCCAGTGTAGTTCAGTGGACATCATGGTCATGATACTTGACCGTCGTGATTGATACATTCAAAACAAAAACCGTTAACAACAAATGACATTTAATTTTTCAAGATCTGCTCAGTGTGAACAGTTCAGTCTTTCATTTAAAGTGTATGATTGCTGTGTGACTCACTAGCAGGGATGGGTCTTATCTTCCACATTGCTCACTGGACCCGAGGAACAACTGTAAAGGGGTGGGGGGAGGGGTTGGGAAGTGTAGAGGATAAGCACAAACCTTCGGTGCGGTCAGGCCGGCCGCTGTTTCCTGTTTGAGACATACGGGCCTGCGTCACCTTTGGCTGCTGTTTTCTTTTTAATTGAGGTGTTGCCTTCACGCTGAGGGTGGGAGGCGTACCCACGGGCGCTCACAAAAAGGCTGACGACACACACACATACACACACAGTTCCCTATCCCGCATTGGTTTGTCGCGTGACCTTTACTCCCCACTTCCCCACCCCTACACCTT
Organism: Bulinus truncatus; assembly: GCA_021962125.1. Lineage (NCBI taxonomy): Eukaryota > Metazoa > Mollusca > Gastropoda > Planorbidae > Bulinus > Bulinus truncatus. The sequence continues at coordinate 1,382,837 of JAGDYQ010000185.1, forward strand.
CCCGCGGTGACCAAGGAAGGTCAATTGGCTAAATTGACTGCAATTCTAAACGCCCCCCTCCCACCCACCCATCCCTCTCCCCGTGCGGCTCATCTCGGGGTACGTCACACGAGATGTCATCAATTAAAACTTGTGACATTTCGCCACGTTTTACCTCATCGCTGCCAACCTTTTGGTCAGCATGTGGACATTGTGTCATTGCCGACTGAGATTTGGCCCGGCATCTGTTGTGAGGTGACCATGATTTGTCCTGTCCATTGCTGTCTGACATAATACATACAATTATTTAGTAACTATCTTGACTTCACATTGTCTCGTATTGGTTCTTGCAGCTAAACTCTAAACATTTTTTTTTCGTTTCATAGCTGGCAACGGATTTAAGTTTCAATCTTCTCATGGCTGTTACCATTTAAATATACAATATTTCAATCATTTGCCATCTAAATATACATTTCAATCATTGCATGACAATTGCCATCGAAATATACATTTCATTTATTGCATGACAATTGCCATCTAAACATACAACATTTCAATCATTGCATGACATTTGCTATCTAATTTTTCCGTTTCACTTACTTGTAGTCAATCTTTGTTTATTCTGTTAACTTTGCTGTTATTTCTTTTCTAACACAACATAGTTTCTCTAAACCACCTTTGTGTTAGCGCTACGTTGTGACGAATATATATCCAGTGTTTTATTCAACAAAATGTTTTGTTCAAAGTATATCAACAAGCTAAAACTGTTTATATGTACATTCTACTTATTGTGTGTGGTGCCAAATTGTTAGTAATATAATGTCATTGATGTACAAGGCATATAAAGTCATTGATATACAGGGCATATTATGTCATTGATATACAGGGCATCATTTACAGGGCAGACTCAGATCATCCACACTAAAAAACGACTACGAAACGCAAAAGAATATAAGATAAAATCCCCGTACTGTTTACTGGACGCCACATTGGTCCCTACTGTTTACTGGACGCCACATTGGTCCCTGCTGTTTACTGGACGCCACATTGGTCCCTGCTGTTTACTGGACGCCACATTGGTCCCTGCTGTTTACTGGACGCCACATTGGTCCCTGCTGTTTACTGGACGCTACATTGGTCCCTGCTGTTTACTGGACGCCACATTGGTCCCTGCTGTTTACTGGACGCCACATTGGTCCCTGCTGTTTACTGGACGCCACATTGGTCCCTGCTGTTTACTGGACGCCACATTGGTCCCTGCTGTTTACTGGACGCCACATTGGTCCCTATCTTACATCACAGTGGTTCTCAAGGAATAGCTCGGCACAAAATTAAGGTGGCTCGTGACAGAATTTAAATTAATGATGAATAGATTGAAGATCAGTGTGTGTATATTTATAACTCTATTTCTCTATATGTAAGTTTGTAGATCTGCAAAGTTAATGGGGAGGGGGGGCGGAAGTCATCTGAAAAGTTTTACGGTTTAAGAACCACTGTTTTATCTAATATATTGCAATGAATAGTAAAATTATCCCTTATTTACTAAATTGTGTTTGAGGTATGTAACTAAACAGAAAGTTTGACATACAGATAAACAAACATAGATATATGCAGGTAGATAAACAAGCAGTCAGGCAGACAGAGAGATAGTTTATAAGGCATATAGAAATATAAACAGATTAGATAGATAGATAGATAGATAGATAGATAGATAGATAGATAGATAGATAGATAGATAGATAGATAGATAGATAGATAGATAGATAGATAGATAGATAGATAGATAGATAGATAGATAGATAGATAGATAGATAGATAGATAGATAGATAGATAGATAGATAGATATCTCTTATCTTCACTTCACGATTATTTCAACAAAGTCTATTCTCAGAATGTCAAGAGAGATCACTCTAATTTCTGACCCAATCTCACGAAAGGTTAAATTATAACATTGTTCCATTTCCAAGTGCCCGAAGCTTCAAATTAAGCCAGACATTATTTAAACCAACAGCTGATGTTATTTTTTTTTTGTGTGGCTTTCTGGGGGAGTTCGACAATTGCCCCCCTTCCCCCCCCCTCGCCTCTTAAAAAAAAATTCATTTTGCGGCCTATGAGGGAAAAAATAACATCGTGTATCGAATGTGTGTAATTTAGTCTGTCATTACTCGATGCTCTCTCTTCGGTGATTACCGGACAATAGGGCAGCACTTTTTGTGAAGTTAATACAGCTATTGGGCAATTCTTTCTTTTTTTTATTGTTACGTTAGACTAACGTACAATAGATCAGCCATTTGAGTGTGAGTGTGAGTGTGTGTGTGTGAGTGAGTTTGTGTGAGTACTGTCTTTTTCTTTCTACAACCGCGGTATTGAAATAGCCCGTATGTTGCACACGTTTTGCTATCCCGGCCTGCATCATGGCCATTTACTGTCGGGACATTTTCTTATCTGTTTTTTTTTTTGTTACTGCCCGCTGCCTTATTTATTTTTTTAATGACAGGGGTGTGGTGGGGGGGGAGGAGGGGACTTGATGACTTCCGTGAGTACAGTAGGCATTCATTAGTTTCGTGAAAAATAATCGAATCTTTGGATGAGGACGAAGAAATGTTCATTTTACACGCAGATCAAGCGATACCAATTTTATACTTGGTATCGTTTAGTAACTCAGTAAGGAATGTAATCGGTGAATTGAATATAAACTGTTTGTATCATTCCGACTGAACTGGTTGACACCATGAGACCAAATACTTGAATACCAGACCTTGAATGATTGAAAATTAACTTGTATTACTATTTGTGAATGATTGCAGACCAGTGACTTCTTCAGTTCATTGATGTAGACAAAGAGTTACTTACCAATTGAAGTTGTGTGTGAGGGGGGGGGGGGAGCGGTGAAAGACAAATCATAAATTAAAATGATTTAATTATGTCGAATTGAAACATTTTTCAAGAATTTAATTGATTAGTTTGATTGAATTGTTTCACTTCTTAATTAAAGAATTAAAGATCAAGAGACAAAATAAATTGTAGTGTACTAAGTTAGGAATGTACATGCCGTAGTCAAAACTTGACATCTTCAGTTTCTCAGCTGTTTAGTGTAAAGCTGTGAGAAAATGTGTAAACATGTTATCAGTTGCAAAGAACGCTCAAACTTGATGTTAGTCAGATGATAAGTCTTAAATGTGATATCATTCAGATGAAAAGTCTTAAATGTGATATCAGTAAGATCATTAATCTTAAATGTGATATCAGTCAGTTAAGTAGTCTGAAACATGATCTCAGTCAAATTATATTTGGTCTAACTAGCAATTACAGTAATGTAAGAAACAACCAAAGAATGAGGAACAAGACCTGGTGAAGACAATCAAGTTGTCATCTGACATTCAGCATCAAATTAAAAGTTTTCACTGTGCTGACCAATAGATTACAAACTTGATGTGATATCAAGCTCTGAGCATGTTTAGCTTGTAAATCAAATATGTCGTACAGATTGTCTTCACTCCCCATCCCTCCACTCCCCCCACACCAACTCCCCATCCCATCCCTCCACTCCCCATCCCTACACTCCCCTCACACCCACTCCCCTCACACCGACTCCCCATCCCTCCACTCCCCTCACACCGACTCCCCATCCCTCCACTCCCCATCCCTCCACTCCCCATCCCTCCACTCCCCATCCCTCCACTCCCCATCCCTCCACTCCCCATCCCTCCACTCCCCATCCCTCCACTCCCCATCCCTCCACTCCCCATCCCTCCACTCCCCTCACACCCACTTCCCTCACACCGACTCCCCATCCCATCCCTCCACTCCCCATCCCTCCACTCCCCATCCCTCCACTCCCCTCACACCCACTCCCCATCCCCACCCACTCCCCTCACACCCACTCCCCATCCCTCCACTCCCCTCACACCGACTCCCCATCCCTCCACTCCCCATCCCTCCACTCCCCATCCCTCCACTCCCCCATCCCTCCACTCCCCTCACACCCACTCCCCCTCACACCCACTCCCCATCCCATCCCTCCACTCCCCATCCCTCCACTCCCCATCCCTCCACTCCCCATCCCTCCACTCCCCTCACACCCACTCCCCTCACACCCACTTCCCTCACACCGACTCCCCATCCCATCCCTCCACTCCCCATCCCTCCACTCCCCTCACACCCACTCCCCTCACACCCACTCCCCATCCCATCCCTCCACTCCCTATCCCTCCACTCCCCATCCCTCTACTCCCCATCCCTCCACTCCCCTCACACCGATTCCCCATCCCTCCACTCCCCTCACACCGATTCCCCATCCCTCCACTCCCCTCACACCCACTCCCCATCCCATCCCTCCACTCCCCATCCCTCCACTCCCCATCCCTCTACTCCCCATCCCTCCACTCCCCTCACACCGATTCCCCATCCCTCCACTCCCCTCACACCGACTCCCCATCCCTCCACTCCCCTCACACCCACTCCCCATTCCTCCACTCCCCTCACACCGATTCCCCATCCCTCCACTCCCCTCACACCCACTCCCCATCCCTCCACTCCCCCTCACACCCACTCCCCTCACACCCACTCCCCATCCCATCCCTCCACTCCCCATCCCTCCACTCCCCATCCCTCCACTCCCCATCCCTCCACTCCCCTCACACCCACTCCCCTCACACCCACTTCCCCTCACACCGACTCCCCATCCCATCCCTCCACTCCCCATCCCTCCACTCCCCTCACACCCACTCCCCTCACACCCACTCCCCATCCCATCCCTCCACTCACCATCCCTCCACTCCCCCATCCCTCTACTCCCCATCCCTCCACTCCCCTCACACCGATTCCCCATCCCTCCACTCCCCTCACACCGATTCCCCATCCCTCCACTCCCCTCACACCGATTCCCCATCCCTCCACTCCCCTCACACCCACTCCCCATCCCATCCCTCCCCATCCCTCCCCCTCACACCCACTCCCCTCACACCCACTCCCCTCACATCCACTCCCCTCACACCCACTCCCCTCACACCCACTCCCCTCCAAACCTCATACACAAACAGAAAATTAAACATTGTTTCTTTATCAATCACTGTTGATTTCATCACATCTGTAATTACACTTCCAACTTGACCCATGCTCATCGTGGGCAGTGACTACGTGTCAGTCAGGTTGTGTGCCAGCTATGCAAGCCAAAGGTCATGGGTTCTAACCCTAGTGACACTAATTGCCCAAGACGCCTCTGTGCCCCGCTGATGGCCGCCCTGATGTCCCCTAGTTAGCCTTGACATTGCACGAGCTGAGGAAAGGTCAATACAGAAATGGTGGCAGGTTACACTGTAAGGTCCCTATATAGGGGCCTGACAGGACAAACACTTGCAAGTGAACACACGGTGTTTGTCGTTGTTGAACCAATATGTTCCCGCTTTCATTATATTGCCATATCAGGTTTATATCATGTCATATAAATGTATCTATCCTACTTTATATTGTCAAGTGAGGTTTACATCATGTCATATTGATCAGAGGCGTATCTATGAATCAGCAGACAAGATAAACGCCTGTGCCCCCATCTGTATTAAGTAATATAAAATATGATGCATCAGTGGGCCACGTCAGGTACTTTGGCCTAGACGTATCTCACAGAGTATCTGACTGGAGCCCTCCCCCTCCCAAAGTCTTAAGAACGGTCCTGACGTTGATATAAAATATTTTCGATGGAACGTCAAGTGGTCGCAGTGGTGACCAATGTTCCCTCTAAGGTGTGGTATGAAGTGAGCAAGAAATTTTGTCTCTGAGCGATATTTTTGTTTGAGGCAAAAATTTGTGAGCGATTTAAGCGATGTCTTCCGTCGGAGTGAGCGATCGTGTGTGTAGTATGAGCGACGCTCTGAATACTGTGAGCGATCGCTCACTCGCTCAGCTTAGAGGGAACATTGGTGGTGACTAGTCCCTATGATACCAGATCATGCCACACCCTAACCCTGTGATACCAGATAATGCCTCACCCTAACACTAACCCTCACCCTGTGATACCAGATCATGCCTCACCCTAACACTAACCCATGTTGATGTTAATTGTGACACCATTCTCCTTATTGCATACTTAGACGTCATTTAATTATAAGCTTTTATTTAACTGTGTCTGGCTGTTCTAAGGTCTAAGCTATTTTATCTTAAACGTCTGGGCTGAGTTTTTGGGAAGTTTGAAACAACTATTACTAACCACTCCAAGCGCTATAGAACTTAAAATTATTTAACCATTTTGTATTTTTGATGACAATACACTATTTTTATATGTTTGAGTCGTTTAATTAAAAAATTATGGAGTCCGAAGTTAATTTGCTTTTTTTTTTGGTAATGTTTATACGAAAAGTGAAATTGCGGAAAGAGATTATGGTGTCAAGGTTAAAGTGCACATTAGTCTATTTTCAAATTAATTTCTTTTTTTTTAGGTTTGAGCGTTATTTTTATTATTTATATAAATTTACAGACAAAAGAAAGTGATACTTTTTTTTAACAATATAAAGTAAAAACAAAAATATTAAACATAATATTTTCAGTCTTTCGTTACAATACTTGGTATAAAATTGTACAATGATATTAAACATAATATTTTCAGTCTTTACTTGGTATAAACTTGTACAATGATTTAAAATAACCAATACAATAATTTACTCGTGTGTTTCATTTTTTTTTTAATTTATATTCCTATTTGCTAATCTCCCTTTCAACCAATAATTTCAATTCCCCAACTCCACAAATCCATGTCATCTGATGTCATCCGATGTTATCGGATGTCATGTGATAAAATGAAATATCCCGTGATTGACACGACATCCAACTTAAACCAACGAACTGAAAAAAAAAAATTTCCATTTCAAGTGAGTTCACCACTGAGCCCGGCCTTCTGTTTCTTCTATCCACAGAGCTAAGTCCCAAAAACTTTTTTTTTAATGTCCCTACTCACCCCCCCTCCACTGGTACTTCTCCACGATCTAACAAAATGTCAGGAGTTCACTCCCCATTGTCTTTACTTTAAGTGAACGGAAGTTAGAGAAAAATGACCGATTAAAGGGAGGTAAGAGGATACCTGAGCTGGAAAGTGACCCAGATCTTGCCCCTCCCTCCCTCCCTCCCTCACATCTCACAGATAGCTCATCCAAATGGACCCCGCCCCCACCTTATAGATCAGGGAAACGCGATGCTGTGTTCGGACGTTGGCAGCAAGACTGGATCACCGTCAGTTTTAAATTCTGTCCCTATACAGCAGTCCTTCAGTGCAATGCTTGCACAAAGATGTCGCCCAGCCGCATCAGTCCCTTAAGCAAATTGTATTAATTCGCGACGGAAGACGCAAATACAACAGATCTCCGAGTAAATCCATTCGGTCCACAGGGGGGAAGGGTGTGGGGAGGGGGAAACAGAGCGAGGGAGAGAGAGAGATCCATCGATATGTTCGGGAACTTTATATTCCATTTCCGGTCTCTTTTTATGTCCGCGCACTTATCGGAACCGGAAGCGAAGTGGCGGAAAGTTGGAGCACGGGAAGGTCTTCAGGTTAGGGAGTCTGTTTTCCCAGGTACACACGTTTGAAAAGAAAAATTTCATCGTCATAAGCATTCCAAGTGAGTGCACTTCTCTCGACAAGGGAAGCAACAGAGAAGAAAGATGAAGTTAGAATAAGAACAGTCCCCACATAGGAGGCAACTCGTTCAAGAGAGTATGCATTACACACACTCACGCAGATACAATCATACAGATATTATGATTAAAACATAGAGGGAGGAGAAGAGGGGAAGAAGGAGGAGGAAGAGATGGACGAAGGAGGGGAGACAGAGAGAGAGAGAGAGAGAGAGAGAGAGACAGAGAGAGAGACACAGACAGAGAGAGAGAGAGAGAGAGAGGATTGATAGAGATATGGTGAGTAGAGTGAATCAGAGGAGGAGTGTAAATGTGAGTTTGGACGAACTGACATAGTCGGCGACTGAGTGGGTGCATGTAGACGTATCCAATAAAATCTATTGATATTTTTTTAAAGTGTTTGTGACTTTTTGTATAATCCCGAGACGTCGTGACGTAGACCTGCGTGTCACGTGACCTGGTCTCCAACATGTCTGCATGTCTTCCTGCGAGTAATTGTTATGTCAACGGATCTCTTTTTACTCTGTGACCAGAGTTCAATGTTTGTGTCCCACATGTTGTACACCACGTGACATCTGTATCAAGTCTGATTGTTGTTGTTTAGACTTGAACAATCTCCTCCATGGGGTCAATATGCCGTGGACCTCCGTGTTCCTTATCAACCTCGTCATCTCACTTATAACAGTGCTCTCTCTCTCACACACACACATAGGGTGCACCGATACTCTCTCTCACACACACACACACACTAAGGCATTTCTCTTCCTGCTCACGCAGATAAACATCTGCTCATCACAGAATCCCCCCCTCCTTCTGGTCACACACGACTGAACACAGAGCAACGGTCCAACTTTAATGGTTCATTCATCATCGCTGGAAGACAATTTTCATCGCCCCCTCTTACTTAAAAACACATGGCCCATGAATCTGAGTGCAATTAAACTCAAGATCAATTAAACAACCAAACAAAGCAAGATGACTGCCTCCATCTATTGAGTAATTGATGTTCTCAAAACAATTAACTAGTCATATTTTTAACTGATGAGTTTCCATGATATGTTTTATTCAACGAGGAGAAAATGTCTGAAGTTACCTCACTTGGTTTTTGTAGTCCAATCTTTTTAATTGGACGTCCTTGCATTATCTATTGTAGCGCCTCCAAGGACTAAAATAGTTTGGCTTTACTTTGGTGTGTAGCAAGTGTGCTGCAAAAACTGTCCCAGAAGTGACTGCTGGATTCAAAACTTTCTCAGAAGTGATTAATGACTCCAAAACTCTATCAGAAATGGTTGCTAGATTCAAAGCTCTATCAGAAATGATTGCTAGCTCCAAAACTCTCGTAGAACTGATTGTTAACTCCAAAACTGTCTCAGAAGTGATTGTTGGCTCCAAAACTCTATCAGAAATGATTGCTAGCTCCAAAACCATTCTCAACAACGAACAACAAGGAACACATCATATCATATATGTGATGTTTTAGGATTCCCCTTTGTGTTTAACTCATCCATTAAAAAATAGAATTTTTTTTTTAAAAACGATCCACTATAATATATTTATGAATTCATTTAATAAATTTGTTGAAGTTTATCAAACATTCCAGCTTTTTTTAATGTCCATGTTTGAAATATATTCTCACTGAAACAGATCGAACCCAGATATCAACTCACTGAAACAGATAGAACCCAGATATCAAATCACTGAAACAGATCGAACCCAGATATCAACTCACTGAAACAGATCGAACCCAGATATCAACTCACTGAAACAGATCGAACCCAGATATCAACTCACTGAAATAGATCGAACCCAGATATCAACTCACTGAAATAGATCGAGCCCAGATATCAACTCACTGAAATAGATCGAACCCAGATATCAACTCACTGAAACAGATCAAACCCAGATATCAAACCACTGAAACAGATCGAACCCAGATATCAACTCACTGAAATAGATAGAACCCAGATATCAACTCATTATAACCATATAAAACATAATGGAATAAATTATTATATGTTTTTAGCGTACTTATCCAGTACATTACTTATCAAGCCGATAGAACATTACCTATCTAGCCGAGAGAACATTACCTATCTAGCAGATAGAACATTACCTATCTAGCCGATAGAACATTACCTATCTAGCCGAGAGAACATTACCTATCTAGCCGATAGAACATTACCTATCTAGCCGATAGAACATTACCTATCTAGCCGATAGAACATTACCTATCTAGCCGAGAGAACATTACCTATCTAGCGAGTGGCCTCTAGACCGATTGGATGTTTCAGTGCCCAGGGCCCCAGATATGGCTGAACTATAGCTAGTAAGGGTTTTTCTCTGTGTGTGTGTGTGGTGGTCAATGTTTCTAGAATTATTCAAAGTGTTTTAATAAAACACACAGGCAGGCAGGCAGTCAGTGGACATATCAGTGAAGTACACACAGGCAGGCAGGCAGTCAGTGGACATATCAGTGAAGTACACACATGCAGTCAGTGGACATATCAATGAAGTACACACATGCAGTCAGTGGACATATCAATGAAGTACACACATGCAGTAAGTGGACATATCAATGAAGTACACACATGCAGTCAGTCAGTGGACATATCAATGATGTACACACATGCAGTCAGTGGACATATCAATGAAGTACACACATGCAGTCAGTGGACATATCAATGAAGTACACACATGCAGTCAGTGGACATATCAATGAAGTACACACATGCAGTAAGTGGACATATCAATGAAGTACACACATGCAGTCAGTGGACATATCAATGAAGTACACACATGCAGTCAGTCAGTGGACATATCCATGATGTACACACATGCAGTCAGTGGACATATCAATGAAGTACACACATGCAGTCAGTCAGTGGACATATCAATGAAGTACACACATGCAGTCAGTCAGTGGACATATCAATGAAGTACACACATGCAGTCAGTGGACATATCAATGAAGTACACACAGGCAGGCAGGCAGTGGACATATCAATGAAGTACACAGCTAAACACCGATGTAAAAAGCTGAAGTTGATGGGTTTAGATCCAGCAGTTAAACGAAATGATCTTAAGATGGCTTTAAAATATTAACAACCTATAGCAGACAATAAATGCTTTAAATCGACTTATAATTTTTTGTTATTCTGTTTTGTTTTATTTACATAATAATTTTAGTAGCAGCGTCCACTAGTTTATTGATAAAATATTTTTTTTAAATGACTTAACTGACCGTATGAAGAACAATATACTGATTCACTTCTTGATTGATATTTTTAATGTAATTTTTTTTCAGTCAAGTTTGTCTCACTAAATAGAAAGAACGTATAAACATTCAGTTAAACATAACGTGTTATCTTTTCTCTGGGATCAGACAGTCTGTTAGCAAGACGCTAACAAATGTTAACACAAAACATGAGACCCCAGTCAAAATGACAGCAATGTTTAATAACCGGGTTTACAATAAGATGAGACGAGAAGCAGCAGGACCAAGAGCCATAACTCTCTTGAGATCTTCTGTCTTTCTTCCCGCAATGTCTGAGTCCAACATATCTTCAGACGTTGCTCCGCGGAGAACATCGCAGCAACCCTCGCGGGAAATGATGGTTAAACGAATTGAAACCAATGCTTCCATAACGATAGAATAAAAAAAAAACACACACACACAGACAAATCAACTTACGGACAAGCAAAGCTAGAACGGTCGGCATCAAAACTAGAATTAACTGTGGACTGGGAGGCTGGCCTTCATAAATGTCTTTAGATTATTGCGTCTGTCTAGTGGACGTCAAAAATTGTGGTAGCGCTAAATAGCAAACATGGCCGCCTCGGCAGACGATGTGAAATAGCTAGGAATAGAATGAAAGTTGATTTTTATTCAAATTATATCTTGACCTTTGGAATGATACCAGGATTTTTATTGCATGGATTTCGAGGCTACAATGTGTAAAACTTCTAATATTATTATCTGGAAATGCACTTCACTGTAGCACATTGGTCTACAAAGCATACTTTGTCAAACCCAAAATTAAGACTATTTTATTTCAATACACCTAGCATACATCATACGTCTTTCGATGCACCCATAATGGGCAATCATTGTTTCAATACACCCAATATACACCATACATCTTTCAATACACACAAATTAAGTATTCATTGTTTCAATACACCCAATATACACCATACATCTTTCAATACACCCAGAATGAACATTCATTGTTTCAATACACCCAATATACACCATACATCTTTCAATACACACAAATTAAGTATTCATTGTTTCAATACACCCAATATAAGCATACATCTTTCAATACACCCAGAATGAACATTCATTGTTTCAATACACCCTATATACTCCCATGCATGCAGCATATTCTTTCAATACACACAGCCAGTGGAGTAGCGAGCTTAACTCGCGCCCGGGGCAAACACCTTTTAGAGCTCCCCTACATTCGAAAACCAGATGATATTATATGTAAAATATACCATTTGGCGCCCCTTTGTGAGTAGCACCCGGGGCATGATGCCCCTTCGCCCACCCCTCGCTACGCCACTGCACACAGCATACATCATTATGCTTTAAATACTCCCTACTTATAGTGAACTCACCTTTATTATTACTGACTGTTTTTACAACCCCAACAGACCAATATCTTACAACACGCAACTATTCTTGCAACACACCAATACTCTTGAAACACACCCAACACGCAGCATACGTTCTTGCAGCGTACTGTAACTTCTCCTTATCAATTTTCTCATAACTACATTTTATATAATCTCCTCCCTCCCCCTTAATCTAAACTTGAGTCACATCAATGAACTCTCCCCCCCTTCCTATATTTAACCGTCGCCTCCTTCTGGACCAGTTCTAACCTCTCCGTCTTCTCTTCATATAATCAACTCTAACATTCTTTAGAAAGATTTCCTCTGGGGTTTCTTAAATTCTGACGTTCGTCTGCAGCGAAGAAAGACCTGGGACTTGCGTCTGCCGGTTCTGATCTTAATGTGTCTTTTATCAAACTTCAAAAGTCGTTTGGACTTTTACATCTTCATCTGAATCTCATGAACAGAAATCAAAGAAGTTTATGAAAGAATTATATCCTCATAGAAATGAGATAGTTCTGACTTTCTTCACGTCTCCCCGGGGATGGGCACACATAATGGCGTCTTTCCCGTGGAGGAACAGCTCGAAGTTTGCAACAAGAATTTCTCTTTTTTTTTTAATAATTTTGTTTTAATGCTCAGAGTTTTTCAATTTTTTTTTCTCTGGACATTCAAAGAAAAAAAAAATAATCTCTAAGCCAAGGAGGAATGTTTTAATTATACATGTCATTTTATAAGAACTTTATCATTCTCTGTCTGTCTCTGTCTCTCTCTCTCTCTCTCTCTCTCCGAAATTTCTAAGAGATGGATCGATGTTAATGTCTTTTTTTTCACGTCGTCTGCTGAATTGTACATCTTGTAGCCCCTGTTGCTGTGCATGTGTATTTGTGTGTATATGTCACTATAATTGTGTGTATGTGTGTGTGTGTGTGTGTGTGTGTGTAAATTGCTGTGTAAATATTTTCTTCACATTTTATGGACAGTTTGAGATGTAATTATGTTCTTTCACTCGAAAAAAAAAAATTTAAGAAAATTATAAGAGAAAGAAATGAAGTTCAGATAGTCCATATCTTCAGTGGATGTTACTTTTGTATTCTGATTCTTGGCTATTTTATACAATAGAAGCGACACATAATATACATTTGTAGCGACCACAAGTTATACATTGGCAGTGACCACAAGATATACAAATGTAGACACCACATGTTATACATGTGTAGCGACCACAAGTTATACATTGGCAGTGACTACATGTTATAATTTGTAGTGACCATATGTTATATATACAAGGTGACCATATGTTATATATACAAGGTGACCATATGTTATACATGCAGAGTGACTGATACCCACAAAAAGCTATTCAAAATGTTTCAAAATGACATCAATTGAAATTCTTTAGGATCCTAATCAGTTGCTCGGTTTTGGAATTTTTTTCCCTTGCGCTATTTGTTATCTGTATCAATCTGATTTATATCTGCATCTCTCCATTTGATATCTGTATCAATCTGATTTATATCTGCATCTCTCTATTTGATATATGTATCAATCTGATTTATATCTGCATCTCTCTATTTGATATCTGTATCAATCTGATTTATATATGTATTTCTCTATTTGACTAGTATGGTAAATACATTTGTCAGTCTTTTCGACATACTATATAGATATGTACAGAGGTAAAACAATGATAGTTCAACAGTATTTAACAGTATGAGGCAATATTAAGGGATTCATACAGTGTTTGACAGTTTAAGGCAATAACAGCTGATAAATACAGTGTTTGACAGTTTGAGGCAATAACAGCTGAGCAATACAGTGTTTGACAGTATAAATCAATAACAGATGAGTAATACAGTCTTTGACAGTATAAGAGCATGTTGTGTTTGAATTTTATTATTTAGCGGTCATGAACGTAAAAAGTAAAGTTCCCTTAGTCCTAACAGGCCATGGGGGCTGATGAAGTGCAGTATACATCTGTTTCTATAACCTCGGAATATGAAGGGATTGTGTGGTTAGCAGTGTTACCACAACGCCCAGCCGACTTTACTTCCCAAACTTAAGTCAGATACCGATTTTAAAGCTGGATGGGATTGTGGGACGATTTGCACCAAATAACACCTGGAAAAATTCCAAGGTTCTCACCAAGGATCGAACTCGGGACTATCATGTCGACAGTTGAGTATCTACACTACTCGGCCAACCGTCCCACCAGTCATGAAAATACACTAGACAAATTCTTGCCACTTCCTGTAAAATGATCGAAGAGTTATTATCAGGCCAAGAATGTCTCCAACCTTAAGTTCTGTTGACTAACAGTACATGATGATCTTACAAATTGTTGATTTAAATTCTTGCACCGACCCAAACTGGTCAAAGTTTTCCTTTCATATATTATTAATAATTCTACACTTCCTATTCGGCATCAAGTTTAGGAAATTTACAATAAAACTCTGTGAAAGTTTCCAAACATGGTATGACAGCTAATACTGTTTTTTTTATACAATGTGCATTTTATTTAAATATATATGCACTTGTTATCATTTATTTATTTATTTATTTGGAATTTTGTTCAAAATATATTTATCTTCTGATTCTTTTTTTTTTAATCTAACGCAAGCACAATGTACTCGTAAACAAATGTAAAATAAATAAATATACAAAACTTAAGGGTGAGACAGAAAGAACAGCATAGTTCAGGAGTGGGACAGATAGAACAACATAGTTCAGGGGTGGGACAGATAGAACAACATAGTAAAGGGGTGGGACAGATAGAACAACATAGTTAAGGGGTGGGACAGATAGAACAACATAGTTCAGGGGTGGGACAGATAGAACAACATAGTTCAGGGGTGGGACAGATAGAACAACATAGTTCAGGGGTGGGACAGATAGAACAACATAGTTCAGGGGTGGGACAGATAGAATGTTATTAAATGTTGTAGTTTGTAATGTTATTAAATGTCGTCGGTTGTAATGTTATTAAATGTCGTGGGTTGTAATGTTATTAAATGTTGTATCATTAGAGAAAATATGATAATCGTGATAAACATTGTAAACAGTGTTAACATGATAAATATTTTGTGATTCGGTTCCTAAGAGGCTTCAAAGTGTTCACTGATGTGGCTGAGGCTTCAAAGTGTTCATTGATGTGGCTGAGGCTTCAAAGTGTTCACTTTTGTGGCTGAGGCTTCAACGTGTTCATTGATGTGGCTGAGGCTTCAAAGTGTTCACTGATGTGGCTGAGGCTTCAAAGTGTTCACTGATGTGGCTGATAATGCCGCCCACCTTACGGTGCAACCCTGATGCTGCCGCCTCTTTACATCACGTCATGTGATAACCGACCTGTGTGGTACGAATGTATCTGCTACGCACACTACTACTTGTCCAACAGTAGCTAAGAAATAGGAATACAATATTATCTGTAGTCCCCGTATATTGGGTGGGTCGGATGATCCTCGGTGAGGCCCATGGAATCTTTCCCAGGTGAAATCTGGTGCAAAGTTGTCCCACAAGCCCACCCAGCTTAAAATGGGTACCTGACTTAAGTTGGGGAAGTAAAGGCGGCTAACCACACAATCCCTTCATATGCCGAGTTTATAGAAACATATGAATTCTACACTTCATCTGCTCCGATGGCCCGTTAGGGCTAAGGGAACTTTACTTTTCTTTACAGTATATTGGCCTTCATTTCAGATTATTTCAAGAAAGCCCTTGAAACTAATATTGCCAAAAACAACTCACCATCATTCTCCTAAAATATAGCACAAAGTATTATTAAACAATCAAACAGTCTGGCTAGTTATCTTCTTGCCCGTGATTTCGGAATTATCTCGTCACGCAGTACTTTTAAAAAAAAAATACGTATTCGCTAAGACTCGCACAATATGGCAACATTGTCCCCTCCCTCCCCCATCTCCCTTTCCGCTAACCAGTATCATCTCCTCCTGACCGCCCAATCGTTTCATAATTCGTGTCGCCGACGCTGGCTGGAGCAATGTGTCATGGGCGTGTTCCTCTTGGCCTCATAATCCGATTGAGGCGTGCAGTCAATATTTCCTCATCTCGCATTAATTTTCTTAATTGACTCCTGGGAACCCAAACCAATTGAGTTTTTAGGGAGACAGAGTTGACAGGGTGGAGGGATGAGGGGTCGGGGGGGGGGGACAGTGTGGCGCCGAGATGACAAGGGGGCGCTAGTGTGACGGCATAAAATGGCTGCCGGAGTTATCTGCTCGGCAGGGGTCGTAACCGAGAAGTTGTCGTAATTTTTAATGTACGCAGGGGCGGTGCGCGTGTGGGACGGCGTGGCGGGGTCCGAATGAGTTGTGTTCATGGACACATGACGGCGACCGTTGGTCTCTCCACGGGTGGTGGGGTGAGGTAGAGGCTATCTCAGATGGTCACTGCAAGTCCAAACTTTTTTTTTATTACTAATATGTCATTGTATCTTTTTTTAATCTTTTTTTTTTAATTAATCTGCCCTTGCGTCGACCTTGAATCAACCCTGTCCATATGTCCAACATAAGGTCTGGTACAGAAAGTTCACACGACCAATCTGTGTGTGTGTGTGTGTGACGTAATACATAACATTGTTCATCTGTCCGCCATTTGATCACTTTTCTATTTGTTTCGTTCTAGTCTCTTTGTTTACACCCCCACTTCCACAATTTTATTTTTTCAAAACCCACCAATGGCAGTTTGACATTTAATAGAATTAAACAAAAAAAACTTCACATAACCGAACGGCCACCAAACATGAACGGATGTTGTGAAAACTGACCCAACTTAAACCAAACTCAATTCAATTAGTGTGATTTGTTGGGAGGGGGGGTTATAATACAGACCTACCCTTTAGCCTTTTGTTTTATTCCATGAATCTATTGTTGCAAGATGCTGCAGACCATATTGGTGTTGGAGGCTTCATTAGGTCTGCCGTGATTTGTCGAGAACTGCACTTCACTGTATTTAATTATTTACAACAAAACTGGCGCCACGTTTGTTATTGGACCTGGCGTACGTTGTATTTTTTCCCTATTAACCCCCCCCCCCCCCGAAAAAAAAAAAAACAACAACTTAAAAATAAAAAACAATCTTGAATTGGCTAACATGGATGTGACACATTGCAGAGTAAAGCAGCGCTGATTGAATGGCTTCCCCCTTTTTTTGTGGCCGACAACTGCAGCGTGGAATAGGAGTTACCGTCCTTACTTTGTTTGTGATAAATAGAGAAAATGTTATCAGTTCAATAAATGATGACCATGAAAATGGTGAACGGAGATAAAACACTTGCTGTATAAAAATAGTTCCTTTTTTTGTTTACTTCATGCTTGTGACTACTAATGTTGGGTACCGTTGTATGCCATTATGATCATTACAGGATAGTATTGTATTATTAAAGGTTGGGTACCCGTTGTATGTATTATGATCATTACAGATAGTATTGTATTAAAGTTGGGTACCACGTATGTATTATGATCATTACAGATAGTATTGTATTGGTGTTATTGTTTATAGTGTCCATTGTTCTAGCAACATTTCTGCTGTCACCCAATGTCACATGATGGACTTTCCAAAACTTACTCTGGTATGCACTCTGTTATTGGCTAGTTCTACTTTGGGTGTGCACTCT
>JAGDYQ010000185.1:1401191-1415249 GCA_021962125.1 Bulinus truncatus
ATTTTATCTTATCATATTCTTTTGAGTTTCGTTGTCGTTTTTTAGTGTGGATGATCTGAGTCTGCCCTGTAAATGATGCCCTGTATATCAATGACATTATATGCCCTGTATATCAATGACATTATATGCCCTGTATATCAATGACATAATATGCCCTGTATATCAATGACATTATATGCCCTGTACATCAATGACATAATATGCCCTGTATATCAATGACATAATATGCCCTGTATATCAATGACATAATATGCCCTGTATATCAATGGCATAATATGCCCTGTATATCAATGACATAATATGCCTTGTATATCAATGACATAATATGCCCTGTATATCAATGACATAATATGCCCTGTATATCAATGACATAATATGCCCTGTATATCATAATATTACTAACAATGTGGCATCACACACAATAAGTAGAGTGTACATATAAATAGTTATAGCTTGTTGATATACTCTGAACAAAACATTTTGTTGAATAAAACACTGGATATATACGTCACAACGTATCGCTAGCACAAAGATGGTTTAGAGAAACTTTGTTGTGTTAGAAAAGAAATAACACGCAAAGTTAACAGAATAAACAAAGATTGACTACAAGTAAGTGCAACGGAAAATTTAGATAGCAATTGTCATGCAATGATTGAAATGTATATTTAGATGGCATTTGTCATGCAATGATTGAAATGTTGTATATTTAGATGGCAATTGTCGTGCAATGATTGAAATGTTGTATATTTAGATGGCAATTGTCGTGCAATGATTGAAATGTTGTATATTTAAATAGTAACAGTCACGAGAAGATTGAAACTTAAATCCGTTGCCAGCTATGAAATGAAAAAAAAAATGTTTAGAGTTTAGCTGCAAGAACCAATACGAGACAGTGTGAAGTCAAGATAGTTACTAAATAATTGTATGTATTATGTCAGACAGCAATGGACAGGACAAATCATGGTCACCTCACAACAGATGCCGGGCCAAATTTCAGTCGGCAATGACACAATGTCCACATGCTGACCAAAAGGTTGGCAGCGATGAGGTAAAACGTGGCGAAATGTCACAAGTTTTAATTGATGACATCTCGTGTGACGTGCCCCGAGATGAGCCGCACGGGGTGGGTGGGAGGGGGGCGTTTAGAATTGCAGTCAATTTAGCCAATTGACCTTCCTTGGTCACCGCGTGGAGGTGTAGGGGTAGGGAAGTGGGGAGTAAAGGTCACGCGACAAACCAATGCGGGATAGGGAACTGTGTGTGTGTGTGTCGTCAGCCTTTTTGTGAGCGCCCGTGCGTACTCCCCCCCACCCTCAGCGTGAAGGCAACACCTCAATTAAAAAGAAAACAGCAGCCAAAGGTGACGCAGGCCCGTATGTCTCAAACAGGAAACAGCGGCCGGCCTGACCGCACCGAAGGTTTGTGCTTATCCTCTACACTTCCCACCCCCTCCCCCACCCCTCCCCCACCCCTTTACAGTTGTTCCTCGGGTCCAGTGAGCAATGTGGAAGATAAGACCCATCCCTGCTAGTGAGTCACACAACAATCATACACTTTAAATGAAAGACTGAACTGTTCACACTGAGCAGATCTTGAAAAATTAAATGTCATTTGTTGTTAACGGTTTTTGTTTTAAATGTTTCAATCACGGCGGTCAAGTATCCTGACCATGATGTCCACTGAACTACACTGGATAATCCCATGATTTATCTGGATGTCAATATGACCTTCACGGTGCAAGTGTCAGGATTTTTTTTTTTAATTTTGATTTCATATTGACAATAATCAATACATGTAGGCCAAACAATTGGAAGTTTTCTCGTTCGAACGTAAATCTTTTTGACAATGGGCGAAATGTAATACGTGTGTATTTCGTTGTGTGTCTTTGTCTGTCTGGACGTGTGTATTTTGTTGTGTGTCTTTGTCTGTCTGGACGTGTGCATTTTGTTGTGTGTCTTTGTCTGTCTGGACGTGTGTATTTTGTTGTGTGTCTTTGTCTGTCTGGACGTGTGCATTTTGTTGTGTGTCTTTGTCTGTCTGGATGTGTGCATTTTGTGGTGTGTCTTTGTCTGTCTGGACGTGTGCATTTTGTTGTGTGTCTTTGTCTGTCTGGACGTCTGCATTTTGTGGTGTGTCTTTGTCTGTCTGGACGTGTGCATTTTGTTGTGTGTCTTTATCAGTCTGAACGTGTGCATTTTGTTGTGTGTCTTTGTCTGTCTGGACGTGTGCATTTTATTGTGTGTCTTTGTCTGTCTGGACGTGTGCATTTTATTGTGTGTCTTTGTCTGTCTGGACGTGTGCATTTTGTTGTGTGTCTTTGTCTGTCTGGACGTGTGCATTTTATTGTGTGTCTTTGTCTGTCTGGACGTGTGCATTTTGTTGTGTGTCTTTGTCTGTCTGGACGTGTGCATTTTGTTGTGTGTCTTTGTCTGTCTGGACGTGTGCATTTTGTTGTGTGTCTTTGTCTGTCTGGACGTGTGCATTTTATTGTTTGTCTTTGTCTGTCTGGACGTGTGCATTTTGTTGTGTGTCTTTGTCTGTCTGGACGTGTGCATTTTGTTGTGTGTCTTTGTCTGTCTGGACGTGTGCATTTTGTTGTGTGTCTTTGTCTGTCTGGACGTGTGCATTTTATTGTTTGTCTTTGTCAGTCTGGATGTGTGTATTTTATTGTTTGTATGGGCGAACGATTAAATTCATTTGATTAAAACGCCTGTATGTCTATAAAAACTGGGCTTCCTTTTGATTGTGAGTCCGGTCTGTTTGATTCGGACGGCAGGTTTGAATCCCTGACCAGTGGTAACTCGGATATAAAAAGTTGAAAATGAAACTTAAATGTCCAAATAGTGAAAATGTTTTGGATACGCAATATTTGTATCCTCTCATCAAACGTACATTTGTATTACTATATATATATATATATATATATATATATAACTACATAAGAGGATACAAAAGATATATTAGACAGTAAAAGTATCATATCTTTACAATAAATTATATTTCCGCTCTATTCTATACTTTGATATACAATTTTTAAAAACCGTTCTGGAATGAAGACGCGGAGATGTGCATTGCATATATCTGACAGTGATATGTATATGTTAGATGTACCCTGCAAAACTTTTGCATAGATTCCCTTAGGTTCGATCAGTAGGGTAGGCTATTTTCGGTTTCGGGCACATCCGATTTTTTCATGATTGTATTTTAAACTGGAATACTGCTGTATTAATTCTTTACTTTCGCTTTAACGCAGATCCCGAATCGCTATTATTTATATAGATATGACAGTGATTTGAAAGAGCCTCTTTATAATACATAGATGAGCATTTGTGTCATTGTTAACTAACATTGCTGTCACAAGGATCAGGTTAGTCTATACATATTTCTGGTAAAATGGGGACTGAGTCATTCATAATAAACTCATACATAGCCCTAACCCTAACGCCCTCTATAATTATATGCATACAGTGTGTGTTATTGTTTCACCCAGGTAGTACAGTCACAGAGTGTGTTATTGTTTCCCCCATGTAGTACAGTCACAGTCAGTGTGTGTTATTGTTTCACCCAGGTAGTACTGTCACAGTCTGAACAAAGAAACAACAAAAAACTAATTTCAAACAATTTCAAATAAACATCAAGAAAAGGTGGAACAAACACAGTTTTACTGAGCAAACTTTACAGAATTCTCTTTGATAGTCAATCCCAAGTTAATAGAATTGTTGCCAACTGTGAGCACTTACAGTATACCTCACTACATTGTTTTAAATGTAATGTTGCCAACTGTGAGATGTGCGCAATCCGTGAACCTTCTCTACAATACAATGCTTTTTGTGTATTGAAAGATCTCATCTTGAACACAGAGAGCAGACACTACGGGGTGTGCCCGTATCACTCATTGTGAATCAAAAGCTTAAAGAATCTGTTGATCATAGAATTTCTTCCGTATGGGGTCTCCGTGTACCCACACCCCCTCCTGCTTCGGTCTGTGATGTCATATCTTCCAGCAAATGAACGTCTTGTGTGAGTACACCTTGCTGCTCACTGGATCCTGTTACACATGAGCCAGTCTTCACGCTTGACTACCTCGGTTTATTCTTTCAATTCTGTGTTATTACTGCCTCCCCCCCCCTCCCAACCCGCTTGCAGCCAAACATTTTTAATTGTTTCAAAAAGTTGAGATACAGAGGACGTGGTCGTTACATGGAAAAATAAACCGTATTCGATGTGTGGATTACAGTATTCGATGTCTGGATTAAAGTATTCGATGTCTGGATCACTGTATTCGATGTCTGGATCACAGTATTCGATATCTAGATCACAGTATTCGATGTCTGGATTACAGTATTCGATGTCTGGATCACAGTATTCGATGTCTGGATCGCAGTATTCGATATCTGGATCACAGTATTCGATGTCTGGATCACAATTTTAGATTACAGATGGAAGGTACGCCGTAAACGACAGAGTGAATATGAAATCTCATACAGTGCTTACTAGATTTATTTTAATTAACTTCATACTTATATTTGGCTTTTGATATTAGTTTCTAACAAAGAACATTCATAAGAAGTGTCGAATGTAATTCTTGTTTTTTTTTTATATTAGTTTCTAACATAGAACATTCATATGAAGTGTCGAATGTAATACTTGGTTTTTTATATTAGTTTCTAACATAGAGCATTCATATGATGTGTTGAATGTAATACTTGGTTTTGATATTAGTTTCTAACACAGAACATTCATATTTTAATATCAGCTTGGACTGTACGAGACATATTATGACATTTCAATGTCAGCTTGGACTGTACAAGACATATCGTGACATTTCAATTTCAATATACAAGATCACGGTGTTTCAATATGCCCAAGATCACGGTGTTTTGATATGCCCAAGATCACGGTGTTTCAATATGCCCAAGATCACGGTGTTTCAATGTGCCCAAGATCACGGTGTTTCATTATGCCCAAGATCGCGGTGTTTCAATGTGCCCAAGATCACGGTGTTTCAATATGCCCAAGATCACGGTGTTTTGATA
Organism: Bulinus truncatus; assembly: GCA_021962125.1. Taxonomy (NCBI): domain Eukaryota; kingdom Metazoa; phylum Mollusca; class Gastropoda; family Planorbidae; genus Bulinus; species Bulinus truncatus. The sequence goes on from JAGDYQ010000185.1 coordinate 1,406,228, forward strand.
TGCCCAAGATCACGGTGTTTCAATATGCCCAAGATCACGGTGTTTCAATGTGCCCAAGATCACGGTGTTTCATTATGCCCAAGATCGCGGTGTTTCAATGTGCCCAAGATCACGGTGTTTCAATATGCCCAAGATCACGGTGTTTTGATATGCCCAAGATCACGGTGTTTCAATATGCCCAAGATCACGGTGTTTCAATGTGCCCAAGATCACGGTGTTTCATTATGCCCAAGATCGCGGTGTTTCAATGTGCCCAAGATCACGGTGTTTCAATGTGCCCAAGATCACGGTGTTTTGATATGCCCAAGATCGCAGTGTTTCATTATGCCCAAGATCACGGTGTTTCAATATGCCCAAGATCACGGTGTTTCAATGTGCCCAAGATCACGGTGTTTCAATATGCCCAAGATCACGGTGTTTCAATGTGCCCAAGATCGCGGTGTTTCATTATGCCCAAGATCACGGTGTTTTGATATGCCCAAGATCACGGTGTTTCAATATGCCCAAGACACATCATTTAGTTACAATGTCTGCTTACAACACACACCCTCTATTCTAAGACAATCAAAATGTATGTTGTGCCACAATTGAAGAAGATGAAATGTAATCTCTTCAAATGCTGTTAAAAAACCCAAAAACATTGATCTGGCCTAATGCCCCATGAATTTGTAATTTGATGATCTCGTCCAAGTGAATTCCATACAATTATCTTTCATTACTGGTTTTTTTTCTGAGATATTTATAATAAATTGTATTCGGCATTTTGAACATTTTGTCTGCCATGGGTCACAATGGACCAAAATATTGTTAGCAAAAAAAAAATAGAATAATTTTGTTCTTAAATCAAAGCTTCATTCATTTTTTTTTTTTCAAACTTTGTCGTCGGCCATTTTTTTTTTTCAATCTCCATTTCACCAAAGTTGTTGAAATCACGGGAGATTACTTCTGTGTGAAGCTACACCCACCTTCCTGAAATGTTGAAACAACGCCTTGGCCTAAAGCGTCCAATTACGTTTTTCTTTCAGCAGACATAAAGCTCCTCAGATTCCCCCCCCCCCCAACCAAGGTGGAAAATGAATATTGATTTTCGTTTTACTGTGCATTATCTGAGTGATCGTTTCACGATTCAGGGGGGACAATCTTTGAAAACATTTTTTTTTGTCTGGAGACTTACTGGAATCATCGTCTGGGAGTCTGATCGATTTGTCTGCGGTGTCCAGGTGGGTAAAAAGATCTTTCATTTCTAAAGTTTTTTTTTTTTGTTGTTTTAAATTGAAGTCATGAACACCTTGATACTTCCTGGGATTAAATAGAAGGAAGTGACTGAGAGGGCGAGGGAAGTGTGGTTAGAGAGTATATGTGTGAGTGGTTAGAGAGTTTAAATGTTGAGTGGTTAGACAGTTTACATGTTGAGTGGTTAGAGAGTTTACATGTTGAGTGGCTAGAGAGTTTACATGTTGAGTGGTTAGAGAGTATATGTGTGAGTGGTTAGAGAGTTTACATGTTGAGTGGTTAGAGAGTTTACATGTTGAGTGGTTAGAGAGTTTACATGCTGAGTGGTTAGAGAGTATATTTGTGAGTGGTTAGAGAGTTTACATGTTGAGTGGTTAGAGAGTATATGTGTGAGTGGTTAGAGAGTTTACATGTTGAGTGGTTAGAGAGTTTACATGTTGAGTGGTTAGACAATTTACGTGTTGAGTGGTTAGAGAGTTTACATGTTGAGTGGTTAGAGAGTTTACATGTTGAGTGGTTAAATATTTTATATGGTGAGTATTTGGAGGTATTATATTTTGAGTGGTATGGGGAGTTTATATTTTGGATGGTTATGGATTATTTTGTAGAGTGGTTGAAGAGTTAATATCAGATGCTGATTGAGGTTGAAAATACACATACGTCATATGTTTTAAATATATATACAAGTAAGAACATTGCACACCTAAAACCAAATTAGATATAATTTATGGTTAATCTTTATACAAACTGAATAGTCTTAGAGTCTACAAACTGACGGTCTGCCTACAAACTAACGGTAAGATAGTCTGCAAACTAAATGGTCTGAAAGTATACAAACTGAATAGTCTGATAGACTACAAACTGATTGTTAGAGAATATAAAGCCATACACGATCAACGTGTTCAAATTATTAGAAACTTCTTGTAAATATTTATCTTTTCAGCATAACAATAAATTGGGATTAATTACTAGCACACCGTATACTCTAGTTTCTAGACGTGATCAGGTTACTGATTGATTCATTATGATACGTGGATGTATCGATACCTGGATGTGTCGATACCTGGATGTGTCGATACCTGTATGTGTCGATACCTGTATGTTTCGATACCTGTATGTGTCGATACCTGTATGTGTCGATACCTGGATATGTCGTGGATTGTCCATGGCTAAAACTCCTCCTCTCCTCGAGATCCCCTTAATCTCACACGTTCGTGAGTGAGAAAGCAATTTTCTCAAACTGACCTCTGCCTGGACATCAGTTCTATTCACTTAATGTTCTCAGCTCAACTGGTCATATAGGCCGATCAATAAAGACACCTTACACCACCCCCCCCCCACACACACAGACAGCCGCCCCGGTCGGGACTGACTGTAGGACTAACGTGTTAGAATAACAAAACACTTGACAAAGTTCAGGCAATGACGACAAGAAATGATAAGAAATCTCTGGCTGTTAACTCACCTCTCACAATATCTCACTCTCTTAGCTCTCACACTATCTCACTATCTTAACTCTCACACTATCTCACTCTCTTAGCTCTCACAATATCTCACTCTCTTAGCTCTCAGACTATCTCACTCTCTTAGCTCTCACACTATCTCAGTCTCTTAGCTCTCACACTATCTCAGTCTCTTAACGCTCACACTATCTCACTCTCTTAGCTCTCACACTATCTCAGTGTCTTAGCTCTCACACTATCTCAGTCTCTTAGATCGCACACTATCTCAGTCTCTTAGCTCACACTACCTCACTCTCTTAGCTCTCACACTATCTCACTCTCTTAGCTCTCACACTATCTCACTCTCTTAGTTCTCACACTATCTCAGTCTCTTAGCTCTCACACTATCTCACTATCATAACTCTCACACTATCTCACTCTCTTAGCTCTCACACTATCTCAGTCTCTTAGCTCTCACACTATCTCAGTCTCTTAACGCTCACACTACCTCACTCTCTTAGCTCTCACACTATCTCACTCTCTTAGCTCTCACACTATCTCACTCTCTTAGCTCTCACACTATCTCACTATCTTAACTCTCACACTATCTCAGTCTCTTAACTCTCACACTATCTCACTCTCTTATCTCTCACACTATCTCACTCTCTTAGCTCTCACACTATCTCAGTCTCTTAGCTCTCACACTATCTCACTCTCTTAGCTCTCACACTATCTCACTATCTTAACTCTCACACTATCTCAGTCTCTTAAATCTCACACTATCTCACTCTTTTAGCTCTCACACTATCTCACTCTCTTAGCTCTCACACTATCTCACTCTCTTAGCTCTCACACTATCTCACTCTCTTAACTCTCACACTATCTCACTCTCTTAGCTCTCACACTATCTCACTCTCTTAGCTCTCACACTATCTCAGTCTCTTAGCTCTCACACTATCTCACTCTCTTAGCTCTCACACTATCTCACTCTCTTAGCTCTCACACTATCTCACTCTCTTAGCTCTCACACTATCTCACTATCTTAACTCTCACACTATCTCAGTCTCTTAACTCTCACACTATCTCACTCTCTTATCTCTCACACTATCTCACTCTCTTAGCTCTCACACTATCTCAGTCTCTTAGCTCTCACACTATCTCACTCTCTTAGCTCTCACACTATCTCACTATCTTAACTCTCACACTATCTCAGTCTCTTAAATCTCACACTATCTCACTCTTTTAGCTCTCACACTATCTCACTCTCTTAGCTCTCACACTATCTCACTCTCTTAGCTCTCACACTATCTCACTCTCTTAACTCTCACACTATCTCAGTCTCTTAACACTCACACTATCTCACTCTCTTAGCTCTTACACTATCTCACTATCTTAACTCTCACACTATCTCACTATCTTAACTCTCACACTATCTCACTCTCTTAGCTCTCACACTATCTCACTATCTTAGCTCTCACACTATCTCACTCTCTTAGCTCTCACACTATCTCACTCTCTTAGTTCTCACACTATCTCAGTCTCTTAGCTCTCACACTATCTCACTCTCTTAACTCTCACACTATCTCACTCTCTTAACTCTCTCACTATCTCACTCTCTTAACTCTCACACTATCTCAGTCTCTTAGCTCTCACACTATCTCAGTCTCTTAACGCACACACTACCTCACTCTCTTAGCTCTCACACTATCTCAGTCTCTTAGCTCTCACACTATCTCACTCTCTTAGCTCTCACACTATCTCACTCTCTTAGCTCTCACACTATCTCACTCTCTTAGCTCTCTCACTATCTCACTCTCTTAATTAACTCACCTTGTAAGGTGGAATGGGAGGTCAGCGTGTTGACCAGTGGCTCACAAAAATTCAAGCACTTACATGAAGCCGTTGCCAGATAATACAACGTGATTAACACATAAAGATACATGATTAGATAAAGATTTAATCATTAATCATTTGTTAGCAAATATAGAAAGTGGACATTGCATCTATTTGACCAAAAAAAAACGACAAACTGAAACTGTGAGAAAACTCAAAAGTTCAAGTTAAAGAGATAATTGTACAAGGACATTGAGATGGATGATCCATGGCTGACAGCAATACAAGGACATTGAGATGGATGATCCATGGCTGACAGCGATACAAGGACATTAAGATGGATGATCCATGGCTGACAGCGATACAAGGACATTAAGATGGATGATCCATGGCTGACAGCAATACAAGGACATTAAGATGGATGATCCATGGCTGACAGCAATACAAGGACATTAAGATGGATGATCCATGGCTGACCGCAATATAAGAACATTAAGATGGATGATCCATGGCAAACAGCAATATGTGGCCAGATTTCGTGCCTTACTTTTTTCTTTATTTCTCGGCAATAGTTTTTTTTTCGTGATTTGTCGTTATAATGTAATAATCTTCTTTTTCTTTGAAAACTATCAAATCCCCTAAATTTTCTTCTCTCTCTCTCTCTCTCTCTCTCTCTCTCTCTCTCTCTCTCTCTCTCTCCCTCCTCCCCCACCCTTAAATCTATTTAAGTCTAATGCCCAGTGAAACATTAATTTCAAGCGCAGGGTTTATTACTTCTTACACGTGAACGGATTCCGGAATCAATTGAACCCAATCATATTGAGATGTTTGATAGCTACATTTTCCTTAATGACGATTCCATCGCATCCATGACCTTGATTTCCATTAAAACCGGAGGAGAGGGGGGGGCTATACAAAGGTTCCGCCAGTTTCGCATCACGGTCTATTGCAGCGAAGGTGGGAAAATTGAGGAAGTCTTGGTTAGCGGTAAAAAAAAACTTGTTCGAAGGTTTGCCGGTCAGGGCTGACGGTGTATCGCCATTGACTGACCAACTCATTTAGATTTCACTCAACCTTAGCTGTGAGCCATTGAAGCTGAACGATTCAGTTTATTGACCTTTCGTCTGAATTCGATATTTTTCCCCACTCTATGAAATGTTTGTGTGATGATAAGATAGTTCATCAGTGATATAATGATGTACAGACCGCAGTAGTGAGATAGTTCACTAGTGTAATAATGATACAGAGGTCACTGTGGCGAGATAGGTCACTAGTGTAAAATGACACAGGGGTCACTGTGGCGAGATAGGTTCACTAGTGTAATAATGATCCAGAGGTCACTGTGGCGAGATATCGTTAGTGTAATAATGATACAGAGGTCACTGTGGCGAGGTAGTTCACTAGTGTAATAATGATACAGGGGTCACTGTGGCGAGATATCGTTAGTGTAATAATGAAACAGAGGTCACTGTGGCGAGGTAGTTCACTAGTGTAATAATGATCCAGCAGTCACTGTGGCGAGATATCGTTAGTGTAATAATGATACAGAGGTCACTGTGGCGAGATAGTTCACTAGTGTAATAATGATACAGGGGTCACTGTGGCGAGATAGTTCACTAGTGTAATAATGATACAGGGGTCACTGTGGTGAGATAGGTCACTAGTGTAATAATGATACAGAGGTCACTGTGGCGAAATAGGTCACTAGTGTAAAATGACACAGGGGTCACTGTGGCGAGATAGGTTCACTAGTGTAATAATGATCCAGAGGTCACTGTGGCGAGATATCGTTAGTGTAATAATGATACAGAGGTCACTGTGGCGAAGTAGTTCACTAGTGTAATAATGATACAGGGGTCACTGTGGCGAGATATCGTTAGTGTAATAATGAAACAGAGGTCACTGTGGCGAGGTAGTTCACTAGTGTAATAATGATCCAGCAGTCACTGTGGCGAGATATCGTTAGTGTAATAATGAAACAGAGGTCACTGTGGCGAGATAGTTCACTAGTGTAATAATGATCCAGCAGTCACTGTGGCGAGATATCGTTAGTGTAATAATGATACAGAGGTCACTGTGGCGAGATAGTTCACTAGTGTAATAATGATACAGGGGTCACTGTGGCGAGATAGTTCACTAGTGTAATAATGATATAGAGGTCACTGTGGCGAGGTCGTTCACTAGTGTAATAATGATACAGAGGTCACTGTGGCGAGATAGGTTCACTAGTGTAATAATGATACATAGGTCACTGTGGCGAGATAGGTCACTAGTGTAATAATGATACATAGGTCACTGTGGCGAGATAGTTCACTAGTGTAATAATGATACAGGGGTCACTGTGGCGAGGTCGTTCACTAGTGTAATAATGATACAGGGGTCACTGTGGCGAGATAAGTTCACTATTGTAATAATGATACAGGGGTCACTGTGGCGAGATAGTTCACTAGTGTAATAATGATACAGGGGTCACTGTGGCGAGATAGTTTACTAGTGTAATAATGATACAGGGGTCACTGTGGCGAGATAGGTTCACTATTGTAATAATGATACAGACGTCACTGTGGCGAGATAGTTCACTAGTGTAATAATAATATAGAGGTCACTGTGGCGAGGTCGTTCACTAGTGTAATAATGATACAGAGGTCACTGTGGCGAGATAGGTCACTAGTGTAATAATGATACAGAGGTTACTGTGGCGAGATAGGTCACTAGTGTAATAATGATACATAGGTCACTGTGGCGAGATAGGTTCACTAGTGTAATAATGATACAGAGGTCACTGTGGCGAGGTAGTTCACTAGTGTAATAATGATACAGGGGTCACTGTGGCGAGATAGGTTCACTAGTGTAATAATGATACAGAGGTCACTGTGGCGAGGTAGTTCACTAGTGAACATGTTTTAAAGACGCCATCAGTTATTCAACCATGATGCACTCCATTCAAAGAAATGGCTCACTGTCCAAGGATCCAGTGGGTTGATTGGAGGGGGAGGGGGGAGCTGGAGGGCCTTGTATACTGTAAAGCGAAATACTTTAAAATATAGCAACCATGAAATACAATTCCAATCATATAAAAACACAACACAATTCAGTTCAAGAAATCTAATATAATAATAGCGGTCTCGCATATGCGTTAAATCGAAACAGGAGAACAAGAATTCAAAAATGGCGCCTTATTCGCGTCTCGTTTCGATAAATGTTTGTTTTTTTAAATCTACAGTTTTGAGTAGTTTCTACGGTTTTTAAACATGAAACCCAAAGAACAGAATGTGAAATAATTTCATTTAAATATTTTTTTTTGTATTTCTACAACATATTTCATCTTCAAATTGTAATAAATATCATGCGTTTGAAAAGTTTAAAATCGAATACTATTTCAACAAACACGGTACCCCAGGTCCTGTCTCCCTTGACTTGCCCTGGGGACACTAATTATTATTGCTGTGTTTCATCTATTACATAATTACTTTTTATGAAGTTAAGTTTGTTTTTCGCTTCTACATTGATAGGTAAAATGGTTTCATGTCACGTATCGTCGAAGTAACGTTTTTATTGTTACTTTTTGTGACGTCATTGCATGAAAAGTCCCAAACTTATCCAAGAATGAAATGTGTCCCCTTTTTACTTTGTCACAGAATGCTTCTCTACCATCCACACAGGTCCACACTAGTGCAAACAGGTCAACACTAATGCAGACAGGTCCACACTAATGCAGACAGGCCCACACTAATGCAGACAGGTTCACACTAATGCAGACAGGTCCACACTAATGCAGACAGGTCCACACTAAAGCAGACAGGTTCACACTGGTGCACACAGGTCCACACTGGTACACACAGGTCCACACTAATGCAGACAGGTCAACACTAATGCAGACAGGTCCACACCAGGGGTGTGCGGATCTTGAAATTGAGCGTCCGCGTCCGTCCGCGGATTTCTATCAATGATCCGAGTCCGCGTCCGCGTCCGCAGAATCATCTTACAACATTGGTCCGCAGTCAGTCCGCGGATCCGCATTACTGAAATTTAGTTGTTTAAATGACTTGAAATTTTTTTAATGGTAACGCTAAAGAAGATCCGCGTCAGTCCACGAGTCCGCAACTTAACCATACGAAGCGTCCGCTGTCAGTCCACGGATTCGGAAAAGTCTGCGGATCTGCGTCCGCAAGCGGACGCGTCCGCTGTCCGCTCATCTCTGGTCCACACTGGTGCACACAGGTCCACACTGGTGCACACAGGTCCACACTGGTGCACACAGGTCCACACTAGTACACACAGGTCCACACTAATGCAGACAGGTCAACACTAAAGCAGACAGGTCCACACTGGTGCACACAGGTCCACACTGGTGTGCACAGTTCCACACTGGTCCACACAGGTCCACACTAAAGCAGACAGGTCCACACTGGTCTACACAGGTCCACACTGGTGCACACAGGTCAACACTAATGCAGACAGGTCCACACTGGTCCACACAGGTCCACACTGGTGCACACAGGTCCACACTAAAG